>OY744532.1:46011564-46109064 GCA_963556195.1 Sepiola atlantica | reverse complement strand
TTGCTTTCTGGATGAGATTAATAATCCTGTCTGGTATCTTGTATATTTTTAAGCATTCAATTATCCATGTTTGGGGGATTCTGTCGTAGGCTTTCTTGTAGTCAATCCATGCCATGGTTATGTTCTTTTGTCTGCTCTTCACCTACTTCAGAGTCTTTTGATCAATGTATAGTAGATCATGTGCACCTCTTTGTCCTTTCCGGCATCCTTTTTGTTCCTCGGGGAGCAGTCCACGTTTGTCCAGGGATTGGTAGATTTGTTCTCTCAGTTGTGCTGTGAGAATTTTCCACATTATTGGTAGACATGTTATCGGTCAGTAGTTGCTGGGGGTCGTTCCCTTTTTGGGGTCTTTTTGTATTAGTGTTGTTCTTCCTTCCGTCATCCATTCTGGTATGTCTGTTTTGCGGATACATCCGCTCAGTTTCTGCGCTATTCTTTCATGCAGGGTCGTGAATTTTTTAAACCAGTATGCATGTATTCCATCGTGGCCTGGTGCTCTCCAGTTTGCCATTTTTCTTAGGGTTTTCTTGATCGTTTCTTTGTTGATTTCTGTTTCGGTTCCTTCTTCGATTTCTTGCAGTTCATCTTTCATGTTTTTCAACCATTGGGCATTCTTGTTGTGCTTTTTTGGTTCTTCCCATATCTTGCTCCAGAATTGTTTTGTTTCTGTTGGGTTCAGTTGCTCTGTCGTTGTTTTTTCTCCATTTACGTTTTTGTAAAACTGGCTTTCATTGTTTTCAAAGGTCCTGTTCTGTTTGGTCTGTTCTGATTTGTACCTGTATCGTCTCAGTCTTCCTTCTATTGCTGCTATCCTTTGTTTTATTTCTTCATGTTTCTCATTTAGTTTTTCCTTGCGTTTCTGATTTTTGCTTCTTATTTGTTTCATGTCCTCCTTCCTTCTGTTCACGGTTTTAGCTTCTTTCCGAAGTTTGGTGATCTGGGTTTCCAGTCTGATTTCCCATCCAGGTTTTGTCGGTCCTCTCTTTTGTCCATTCTCTTCGTTTCTTAGTTTCATACTTACCGATTTTGCCCCTGCATATATCAGGTTGTTTAGGTCTGTAATAGTTTCTGTTGGGATGTGTGTGAGGAGTCTGTTTACTCTTTCTGTTTCTGCTTGTAACTTCTTCGCTACTTCATTCCTGAGAGATGGGAGTTTTGTTTTGTTTTCTAACATGTATCGTCTTATGTTCTCCACTTCACTTGCTTCTTTTTCATTGAGTTCTATCTCAGCAGGTTCTGTGGTTCCGCAGTTTTCTATCTCTCCTGGTTCTGTGATTCCGTAGTCTTCAATCTCTTCAGTTTCAGTGTGTACGTTTTGCCTGTCCTCTTCCTGTGGTCTCTCCTTTGGTGGTGTTTCTTGCTCCGTTTCGCCATTATTATTATTATTATTATTATTATTATTATTATTATTATTATTATTACTACTACTACTATCACAATTATTATTATTATTATTATTATTATTATTATTATTATTATTATTATTAGTATTATTATTATTATTTGTACCCACTAGGAGTTATCACACAGGTCATCGTCACCGACGACAACCGATTGTGTTCCCTGGAGTCTGAGTGAAAATCAGCCCCCCTCCCCCAGATTTCCAGTCCTCTCAACCTCTTTTCGATAACCAAAGCAAATTAACTTGCGGTATCGCAACATCCTCCCACCATTGATTTCTCGCTTGTAAGAATCATTGGTCTTCTTTGGAATTTAGGTGCCAATAAGCCTCCCCAATGTCTCAGCATTCTCCGCAGTCTTCCAGTCCAGGTCTGGTTTGTGCTGTCCCTTGTCTGTCTTCTCATCTTCCTTGATCCTCTACAAATATTTTTTGCGGTGTCAGCTTAGGCCGGGGGGAGGGGTTATGATGTTACTTGCCGTTTCTGTTCATGTGGTTGTGTAATTCCTGTGATTTTGTTTTCTTCATGTACTTTCATGTAACAGGTTACCATTCGTAACTTATGCGGATTGGTTTTCGCATTCAAAGAGTTTCCTTAAGATTGCAGCTGTTTTGAGCATTGCTGTCCTTTGTATGGTCTCAGTAATCCGATTAATTCCAATTTCTCTCAGTCTTTTCTCCAGGTGTTTTGGGACTGTTCCTGGTTCTCCTGCGAGTATAGGTATCATACTAACCTTCTTCATGCGCCATATTTCTTTCAGTTCTCTTGCAAGTTCTGTATATTTGCTCCGTTTTTCCGTCTCTTTGGTCTTCACTCTGTGAATGCTGGAACACCGAAGTCTAGGATTTTGCACTATTATTCCTTTTTGTTGATTATTATAACATCCCGTCTTTTTGTTTGTATGAGTTTGTCCGTTTGTACATCCTTATCTCAGACGATTTTGTGTATTTCGTTTTCCAATCCTGTTTATGGTTTATGATTGTAACATTTGTATGCGTATTCGAAATTCAATCCTTTGCACAGTTCCCAGTGCACTGATTTCTTGTATTGTTTTAGGGCTTATTTGCTGCATTTACTTATTATATGATTTAGTCTTTCGTCTCTTAGTCCACACAGTCTGCATTTATTGTAATGGGTTTCATCTATTTTAGCTTTAATGTAGTTTGTCCTGATCGCATTGTTTTATGCAGCTCTCGGTAAAGATTCCGTTTCTATGTTCAGGAGCCCTTTTCTTAGCAATGCTTAGCTATTTTCGTTGGTGTCTTCTCTTGCCAGTCTTCTGAAGCGTCCATGTAGTTGTTTTTGTTTTGGTTTCAGTGATTCCCGAGTTTCTCGTTTGAACGGTGTCTCTTGCTGTGCTGATTAGTCTTTTTGTGTTCTAAGTTACGTATTTCTCCAGCTCTTTTTTGTGTCTTCCACACAATCTTCTATACTGACTAGTCCTCTTCCCTCTTCGTTTCTTTTGATGTACAGTCTGTCCGTATTGTCTTTTGGGTGTAGTGGGTGGTGCATGCCCATTAGTTTTCTAGTCCTCTGGTCAAAGTACATGAATTCATCTGTAGTCCAGCCTTTAGATGGTTCAGGGTATCTTATTAGTGGTACTGCCCATGTGTTTATTCCTTTTACTATCTTATTGCTATATAATTTCGTTTCTAATAGTTTTCTTGTTCTTCGTAAGTATTCTTTTCCAATCTTCTCTTTCATTTCCGTACATTTGATGGTGTCTGCTTCCAGAACTCCCAGATATTTATAGCTATCCTGTTCGCCTAGCGCCATCATCTCCTCTTGGTTGGGGAGTCTCCTGCTATATGTCGTCTTCAGTTTTACCTTTTCATTTCTAGTAGTGAAAATTATTATTATTGTTGTTATTTCGTTAGTGCCTCATACTCGCCGGTTCTTTATACACTAGAGGCGCGTTCGAGCTATTTCGACCCTCATTTCATTTTTTTGACAGTCACACAATTATACATTCGTCTTATCCCCGAGTTCTGTGGCACATCGACCGATGTAACAATAGTAGAATGGTTGAATAACTTTGGATTGACGTGTGGATTTTCGAGATATACAAGATAACGCTAGTTCTGTCACGACGGTTGAAAGGAGCGGTCCATGAAAACTTATCGACAGCTATCGAAAGAGCAACGAGATAACGTCGAGAAGATAAAACGCGCTCTTGTAAAAGCCTACGGAACGGATACGTTTGTGAATTTCGAACAATTAATACTGCACTGTCCTCGTCCAGCAGAGACTGCAGACGAATTCCAAACAGACTTGTAATGTCTAGCACAGCTGGTAGGTGAAATGCCGCCAGAATATTGGATAAAGAGTGCTATTATCAATGGGCTACCAAATCACTTCAAAGGACTCCTCCGACCGTCCATTAGAATAAAAACGTTAACGTTAAGAGAGATACTTGAAAGAGCTCGCGCTGTATTTGTAGACACCATGGACGAATATTTAGCCGCAGCAGTGTGCCCAAAGCAAGCCTTGCATACCCGAATCTTCACGAAACTATTCATAGTGATTTTAGTTGCAGAGGCCCTACCCATCAGCTAGAAATTGCATGCAGCGCGGCAGTTTAAGAAACCGGAGCAAAAGTTCGGCTGCGCGTGGTGATTTCTGCAACACAACAGGGCACATAGTGAAAGACTCTCTGGGAAACAGACACGGGGGCGAGATTTCAACACCATTCTCTCCCCATTCAAATTAAAAGAGGCGCTCCCTGTGATTAAAGCTGTTATTAATGACAAAAAGTGCACCACACGGATGGATTATGGATGTTCTCGGTCCCTTGTAACTTGAACAGTGTGGAATCTTTGGAGTCGGCAGGTATAGACGTCCTCACAGTCGATTGTTAAATTCTCCACAGTAGTGGCATCGGGACTGTCAAGCTGACAGTAGATAATGTAAGCTCTGTAAATAATTAATGTTCTATTGTGAACGGTCCGATGTAAGGCTTCGTCATGCTTATATGACTAGATATCATTAAGATGCTGAGTTTGAGTCCGCGTGAATCAGTCCGGTTATGCTATTTTCTTAAGGACGGAGCCATGTGCCTACTCCACGATCAGAATCGAGGAACCAAATTTTAGCGTCATAACCAGATCATGGCTTGAACAGCGTCGTGGAAATGATCAGGCAGTCAGCTAACCAGTGACTTAAGAATAAGGTGCCTGAATATTATATGTCCGCTCATGTTTGGCATTGGTTAGACACGTGGATAAACAATAAATGGCTGCGTCCGTATCGTGAGGAGGAACTTAGCCCCCAAAAGCCTGATTCCATTAATAGCAGTATTTCACCGGTATAAGTCTAATGTACGCCCAGTGTTAACCTTTCGTGAGTGGAATGGATACGTCTGTGCGCAATTCTTTTTTAACTCAATGTGGCACGATCCATCATGTACGCTATTGTTGACGTTACATTCTCGAAACATGACGGCAAGCTAATTCGACATATATATACGATGTTTTCATCAACAAAGATATAGCTTCCGCAACTAGGGTGAGACAACATTTAGCTTACTTTGGACTAGCGAGCTAAGAATAGTTGGCGATTGCTTGACTAAACAGTTCGGGAAGAAGGCATTATGCTGATATGGCAACGAGGAAACAAGGTTTCAAGCGTGCTGGTGTTCTTACCCATTGCAGTGTGTTCTAATCTTGTGGTACTTCCCAGTAGTTAAATGACGTAGGATGGAGAGCGGCAGATATAACAAAGGGTTGGAATCACAAAGTGACCGATATTCATGTAACAAGAATGATAAAAAAGTCGCCGCAAGAATGCGCCAAGAGGACCCGTTCGAGGAAAGTGGGGTGTTTATGATCCTGAGCTGGACGTTTGGGTTGATGCAAGGTTTTTAATTACCAGAGTATCACTGAAACACGATGGAGCTACTGTGGGGATGCTAGCTGGTTATGAAAGGAAAGGGATACGCAGTACATACACTTGTGATAAAAAATGTGAACATTGCATTAACGTGGAAAGTGCCTATTTATGCAACTTCATACTGACTTTGTATGTGTGCACGAATTGGTCACGGATACGCTCGTGCGAAAAGCCAGGGTGCGCAACAAAGCGGCAAGTAGGATGCTAACCAGGCGGCTGCTTGATGCCCTCGCAAGCCTGGTCGGAGAGTATACACTGTCTTCAGATGCAGTCCTGGTGAGGTTAGACCAACTGAGCGAATAGTGTGACGAGAGTACCACAGCGATGGCTTGATCTTATCAACATGGTTGATCCACCGTGTAATCAAGCAAGCACAACTTTGACCGGATAGGGTCAATTCATCACCGAGGCGGTAACCATGGCATAGAGTATACACAGTACCTTGTCAGTTGATCCGACAGTTTCTAAAACGTTAGTGAAGGTTGTGGTAAAAAATTATGAGAATTACCAATCGATTAACCCACTACCCACGCGTTGGCCGAGTGAAAGATTGGGCGTTAGTTTCGAGTGAGAATGGATATAATCCACTGCCACGGAAGACACTACCTGTCGCTCATCGACTGCGGGCCCACGCGGTTTTCAATTTGGCGTCATCTGAGACAAGATGCAGCGAGCATCAGCAGTCACTTGGAAGGCAGCGTGTCGCATGCTGTATTTACAGTCAAGATTAAACGCTTAAATAAAGAATAGATTAAAGTAAATTAAAATAAGTGAATTTATGTGTCACGAGTCTTGTCTCGAGCGAAACAAAGTTTGTAACTTATTCAACTCAGGCACAAAGCTAACATATATATAAAACTAACAGTGTCAGCGGCAAGAGTGGTCTTTTTAAATTTGGTTCATACTTGGTTGTTTTTGATAGGATAGAGGCGCGTTCACTCCCTATATATGTTTTTCTCCATGTTTGATCTTTATTTTGTACAATTGTGCTGTCACCAAAATCTACGATCGGGCAGGGCTTTTATCACATCCGGTCTCATTGCTTAGATGAGTTTGTCTGTCTGTCTGTAAGTACATGCCCCCAAAATGTTGTTCTTTTCATTTTTCAATACTGTCTCCGAAGACGTTAATAGTAAAAACAGTCGATAGCATTTACATATTTGTAATATCATCTTTTTGTCGGTAATTCGACGTCTCGGACTTTCCCCATTTTAATCTCTAGTAGTGCACACTTTACTATTCCGAATTATGTTTTAATATCCATGCTGAAGATTGTGATTCGGTTTATAATTTTTTTCTTATTCTTTCATGTTTTTTGCAAAAAGCTTCATGTTTAGGTATTATTCATCTGTGTCAGTAAATTTCTATTCAGCAATGCCCCACTTGAATATGTTGCTGAGTGATAGCATGGTTCTGATAAACAGTAGTATTGATAAGGAGTATCTCTCGAAAATTCATCTCTGTATTCTGGTTTCAGTCAGGTGTTGCACTCCAACTGTCAGTTTCCCTCTACATGTTTCCATTGCTTTACACCTTTTGAGAGTAAGGGCCAGATGAGACTTTTGGAAGGAGATCGCGGGCCGGAGTGAAAACGAAATCTCAGTATTACTATATTTTATTTACATGAATAAATTGTACAAAAATTTCATTGAACACTCAACAAATCAATGAGACATGAGCTATGTAATTTTTTAAATTGTTAGAAGGGAGAATGGTGTCGCGGAAAAATGACAACGGAGACGAGGTGCGGAACTTCGCCTTCATTTCATCATCATTTGCAGTTCCACCAACTCCATCTGTAGGGAGGCAGGGTCGTCTTCTACGGGGAAGTCAAAGGGAGCAGTGAAAAGCTTAAAGTCTGTCGCCAGCACCCTGACTCCTGCAAAACAGGAAGCTGACGTAGAGAGTTGACGACAATAAAGCAAGTGGGCAGGTCCACATCGGCAGGGGCACATGCAGCAAGGCGAGGAAAATGCACAAACTGACCAGAAACCAATTGAGCCTCCTACAAGCGCAGTTTAACCTCGAATGCAGTGATGTGCGCGTACATGTCTGTCACGAGAATCTCTTTGCCTTGCAGCTTTATGTTGAGGGTGTTCAGGTGCGCTGTGATGTCCATGAGCAGGGCCAGGCGAGCTAGCCACCGCGGATCAGAAAATTGATTAGCATGGGGAAGGTTCTTCTGACGTAGAAAGGTGGCAATCTCCTGCTGTAGGTCGCACACCCGAGAGTAGAGCAGGTCGTTGTAGTGCACATTCACCTCGTCAATCAGTACCTGGAACTGACAATGTTTAAGGTTGCGGGAGAAGATGGAGTTAAAAACCTTCACTACGACAGACATAACACCAACGAGGTAAGCAGACTTAGCGCACAGAGACACTTGGTGGATGATGAAGTGCATCGTATTAATGGGCTGAGTGTATCCGGCGGTTTCACAGTGACGCACTAGCAGCGAAACGGCGCCCTTCTTCTCACCAACCATCGCCGGGGAACCGTCGGTCGTCACACACACAAGACGGGAGAGAATCAAGGAGTGCTGATCAACACACAGAAGCACGGCGTCGCAGATGTCTTGCCCAGTGGTGGTGTCGCGCAGCGGGACAAGCTGGAGGAATTCCTCACACACTTGAAGGTCAGCGGTGACACCGCAGATGAAAACGGACATGTGTCGGTGCCCTCATCCAGAGCGAGAGAAAATGCGACGAAATTCGAGCTGCGTGTTTTGAGTGAGGCGTGCACGTTGTCCGACATATCCTCGATGCAGCGACGAACGGTGCGGGACGAAAGACTCTCGTTCTTAAAGGCAGAACGCTGCTCTGTACGGACGGAGTCCACTGCAGCGAGGAGCTATTCCTTGATGATAAAAGATGGTCATTCTGTTTCAGTCGGCTTTTGAAAAATCCAGGTCGTCGCACCTGGTAACCTCATGGTTTGGAATCGGTCGACCCCTTCTCCAGTCGGCCGACTTGGCTTGGTGTGAAAAAAAAGGGACGAGGAAAGTAGCAAGTTGATCCAGCATTCGTTTTGACACTTCCCACAAAAGTTATCTGTTAAATGCCCTTTCGTCGTCTCTCGTTTCTTCTTTGCCTCTCTCTTTCTCGTTTTTATATGTTCATCTCAGGCCAAGGATTTGAAATTAATAGTTGAAGAAAAATGAAATATATATGCATCGTCGCTCGCTGATAATTATAATTTTTATCCCATCGTAAATCTTAATTGATACCTACGTTTACGTCTATGTCACAAAATGATATGAGTTTTACCAGGAGGTCCGCGGGCTGGATTGCAATAATAAAGTCTAACAGGGTGGCGGGCCGGACGCTAAGCATTCGCGGGCCGGATGTGGCCCGCGGGCCGGGGGTTGCCTACTCCTGCTTTACACCATCGATAATTTTATCGTGTATCTTATACATCTGTATCATACATCAACTATCCATTTTGGAATATTTAACTGCATTAGGTTTTTTATCTACGTATAACAGGTCATGCGTCCTTCTTTTCCCTTTCGATGAACCTTTCTGTTGTTTATAGTATTGTCACCAATTATAAACGGAGTGATGGATTTGTTCTCTCAGTTAGACCGTTAAGATTTTCAACATGGTCAGTGGGCAAGTTATTTGTCTCTTCTTGATTTGGATCATTTCTTCTTGGTGTGTCTTTATTATTAACAGCAGTTCTGCCTTTGGTCATCAAATTTGGTATGTTCGCCTCGTGTGTACATCTCAGATTTGCATTGGCTATTATTATTATTATTGTTTGTGTTGTTGGTGGTGGTAGTTTTGTTGTTATTGTTGTTTACTTTGTTGTTTTTATCATCATTATTATTAGTATTTGTAGTAGTAGTAGTAGTAGTAGTAGTAGTAGTAGTAGTATAAAGTATTCCTCTTTAGGCTCTTTATATTTTTTAATTTTTCAGCTCGTGTTTTTACTTCTCAGTCATATGATTATTTTATTAGGTCTTCCTCTTTTAATTACTTTTATTTTACTTTTTATAATTTATATTTTACACTGTCTTACAATATTTCTTTTTTTCGTCCGCTTTTTCGTCTTTTTTTTATCAGTCTCGCGCATTTTTTGTCAATTGTTTTTTTTCATATGTTCTTCCTTTTCTGTTCAATTGACTCTTTTAAAATACTTCTTTTTTCTATTTCTCGCAATTGTCATGTATTTATTAAATAATTTGGTTAGTCACCCTCTACTCATGACACTTTTTATCTTCTTCTTTTTTTTCGTCTTCTGTTTATTATTACTGTTGTTGCTGTTGTTAGTGGTGGTGTTGTATTCTTATAATTCATATGTTCTCCTTTCACTTTTTATTCTAGTTTTTCTGGTATCATTATATATTTGTTGAATTTGATTCTTTCTATTTCGGTTATAATTGTTCTTTTCTTCATTTTTTTTACCTTATTTTGTTTTGCTTCTTCTATTAATTTCGTTCTCATCTTACAATTCTTGCTCATGCAAATGTCATTTTCGTCTTTCCTTCTTTTTATCTAACGTCTTCTTCACTTTTCATTTTGTCGCATTACCGTTTGTCCGCATCGCCATTCTCCCCAGAGACCATCAACCCATTGAAATAGTTGCCATTGTCCAGCCCATATGTAATCAATGCCCGACATCATCCCAGGCTATAATAGACCTTTTATGTGTTGCCATGTAATGAGGACCATTCATTCGATTCTTACCTTTTCACAATGGCAAATGGCCTGAAGCCTCCATGACCCTCGCCCGCGCGACCTTCCTCTCTTATCTCACTCTCTTCGTGTTATGTGATAATTAACCAAGTCTACAAAGGACGACACCGATACCACCCATCAATGGCTCCAGTCACCAAGCTTCCTGGTCAAACCGCACAACTGTAATTCAAAATACTTATGGTTTGATAGAATGTAGAATATGGAGACGCCATAAATAATTATCTACACATAATTCAACCACAATACACCACTTCATTATAACACCAGTACTGTCACTCCGCGCTGCCTAGGAATAAAAATAGCTTTAAAAACACGAAATATTAATATCAATTTTTTTTATTTTAGATACAAATGTTAAAATATATGTTTAGCTCCATTATAAGTAACATCCTAAAATACGATTAGTTTTATAACGGTTACTACTTACCATGCATCTCTCCTAAAATGTTACTATAGAAAAAGTGTATTTAATCCTATTACATGATTTTGTTATTGATAAAATTAAAATGTAAAACGGCATTTTTATTGCTGAAGAGCGTCTAGAACAAGCATATACCCCAATGTACTATAGTATATGGTTTTGTACAAAACTAGATACATACCTGTCCGAAACAGGTAATATGAATTACGGAACAGTACGGTGCTGCACCACATATGAACATTTAAGTCCTTAAACCCATTAAAGTCCAGATATGATGCGAATAACTTTATGCTTAGAATCATTATTTCCAATTTTGATTGAAATTCATTACATTATGGTTTATTCTAGAAAATTTCTATACAATCTTAAAAAGAAATTGAAATTCAGGGAATCCTGCTTAATTGGCATTTGATTACTTTGAATCAAATGAAATGCAAATCTCAAATGTCTAATCGTTCAAATAGAAAGCTGTTGATTCATTATGTCCCCTAAAACCCTTTTAAATACTCGAAAGAAACTAACTTTCGGGGAAAATGTATTGATTGTTGTCTAACACCTGATGGTAAAATGTAACAAATATTTAGGTGTCTTCATTTTCACAAAGGATTACCATCCACTTTTTGCCCTCTTTGCTTGAAACTAAATTAAACTAAATATAACCCACATTACGCACTATTATAATTAGCAGCAATGTTCCAAATGTTCAGAAACAGGTAATACCCAACGCAAAAGACAATGGTTAGGCCGCAACCAAAGTCCACGGTCTGTTCCAAAACAAGGACTACACCCAAAGAAGATTATGCTCTCTTAATGGTGGTGCATGAGAGGACTGATTCATTATGAGTTACTAGAGCCTAATCAAACAATCACAGCAGTAAAATATTTTTCGCACCTAGAAGATCTTATAATTGTTCTATCAAAAAAAAAACGAGCAGCATTACTCATAAATAAAGGGTGTAGTGCTTTAGCATGATAACGCAAAACCTCACACAGCAACACTCACTTAGAAAAAGGTCACGAGTTTCAATTGGGAAGTCTGACCTCATCCGCCTTATACACCTGCCATTGCTCTATCCGATTACCATCTTTTCCAGTCGTTGCAGCATCACTTAAACAATAATATTTATGAAAATGACGACCAACTCAAAAATTACCAAAATTTGTTTTTTCTCTCAAAAATCAGATAATTGCTTTGACGAAAGCATCAATAAGCTAGTTGATCGTTGGACAGAAGTCATAGAAAATAAGATTACTGTAAAGATTAAAAATGCGCTTAATTGAATGTTTCAGATGAAATAAATGTGAAAGACAAAAACGACATTACTTTCTTTTCAACCTGATACTATTGTTTTTAAAGATCGTAACCTTTTTACTTATGGGCATGTATAGTTATATTTAAAAACATGTAATATTATAAGGCCTTTTTGCTATGTATCTACGTACTAACTAACTACGTTACAACTTACTTATTAAAGTCACAACGTCCACCTCACATATCGGTGTGTATAGCAACTAAGTTTAGTACCTATTTACCATACGTATTAGGTCATAAAAGAATCATGTTCACAAGGATCATCTATACTTTTGCATATATTAATAAAATTGTCACTCTCTACCTGCGTACATAACTCTTTACATAATACCTACGTATGTCACTTATTATGAGTGTAATATACCAAAAATGAAAATATTAAGCACATAATCTACACAGCGAGTTATACTTTATTAAAATATTAAGAAACGAAACAGCTTAATTTGTAATTTTATTAACTAGAAGTTCTCACAAAAGTAATGACTAGTGATCGCTCTCTGTGATAAAAAAATGATGTATTCCCTGGTGTCTGAGTACCAACCTTTTTCTCCAGGTAGTGATTCTTACGTTCCCTGTTGCAAATCATTTGCATTCTAACAACATTCATTTACAAGAATCCTTGTAGATAAGTGACGGCATGTGAAGTCTAAGAGACATTTAATCTCCTCAGGATCTAGTATGCCCCATGCTCTTCCAGTCACGTATGAATGGTTGGTTCTTTCTTCGTTGTTTCCATCCTACTTTCCCGTTCTCTATTAAACATGATTTGCGTTCTGACAACAGCACTTTAATATTTAATTCTCGGTTATGACGACCCTTGGCTTCATGTGAACTCTGAGTGGTAAAACCAATCCTCGGGATTCCAATATTATCCGTGCCCGTCAAGTGACGTATCTTTCCTCTTAAGTCTTTCCATTTGACGAGGCCATTTAATACGATTGTTAGTAACAATAAGCGATGTGGTCTCGCCATGTTTTTTGGTGCAGGGTGGATGTGACAAGTGTTACTAATATGGGAATTAAGATTTTAGAAGCTATATTTTTTAATCAATTGTACCACAAGAAAACATAAAGCATTTTCTCATATTTTTATTTTTGCCGGGACAGTTATAAGTAACAAAAAGGATTTCCTAAAACCAGCAAAGACGAGTGCCATTTTCTGTAAATTCTAGCCTATTTCTGTTCCAAGACGACATATATCACGACATCGGTTAAAAGTACTTTTAACCTGTCGTAATAAACCGATCACTCGCCAAACGCGTACACACGATACATCCACACCGTCTTTCATGTGGCAGTCATACATATACGTTTTGAGATAAGAAAGAAAAAAACAGCTGTTCTAAAATCTGCTCGAAAACCCATCGGTCTGCATCGATCAAGAAAAAGAAAAAAAGGAATGAGCAGGATAGGAAGAGAGAGTAGGAAGGGGTTATACCCTTAACCGCCTTATGTGTTATATTCGAGGTAAAAGAAATGCTCTTAAGAAGGAAGATGCTAAATATATGAATCCCAACGGTTGAAGACTTTGCCATTTTGGGAATATTTTACTGCCATCAAGAATTAATTCGTGATAACAGAATTTCAGCCGATCTAGCATTTGTCAGTAGTATATCTATATATTTATTGTAATTTAAACTTCATACCCTGACCGAAAACTGTGTAGCGCCAACCCCTTTATACATAACTCAACCTCTCATGAGCCTGACACTTGCTGGACTTACTTTCTTATTCATATGTACTTTCATACACTGGTAACACCTGAATCCCCATCATTACCTTAGAAATTACTGGAACTAGATGATGAGCAATTGGCCCTGGAAGAAGAACTTGAGAATACAATTAAGGAAGTCCAGATGATGAGGCTGGATGAAAGACCTCAACTGCCCAACACCCAAGCCTTAAAAGCTAATAAGGCAGTAATACAAAACGTAAACATTGCTCTCCAAAGACTTGTTCAATCCAACATATCCCTCACGGAGCTAAAACAAGTAACATACGATGCAGGAATTTACATTGTTTGGAAAACACTCCATCAATTCAAAAAGCTTTGGGAGTCCAGAGCACGAGTAACAACACCACCATGGAAACTGAAGCTCAAGAAACAACTTAACGTTTGCAGAAAGGAAGTCCTTCAGATCAAACAATTCGTTGCTGCCTTTACAGTGCGGGGACGGCTGAAAAGCACCATCTGCAGACTCAGTTTTAAATACAAAAAAATGTAGAAGAAATTGAACATTTTGCGAAGAAGCTTTGAGGAAAAATCCCATCACTTGCTAAAATAATTCAAGAAAAGGAAAACGAGCAAAGGGCGAAAGTTGAAAACAGACAGTTCCAAAAAGAATACACGACTATTCTACCAACATTTTGGCTGGGAAAATATAACAGTGGAAAAGCCACCAGAAAGGAAAGAGCTAGAAAACTACTGGAGGACTATGCAACCAAAAGGCCAAGTTGATCTTAGCTATAGCTCGAAGTAATAAAAGCAAGCCACAAATACCAGAGCCAGAGATAACGTCTTTAATGATTAAACAAAAGCTACATCAATTTCAAAATCACAAAAAAACCTGGCATAGACAATATACCCAATTTCTGGCAAAAAAAACTAACAACACTTCATATCCATTATAGTAGCTGTTCCACAAGACTGATAAATGATAAGGAGGCCACAACACCGTGGCTAATATAAAGTGATACGACCCTCATACCCAAAACCAGTTAGAAACAAACCCTACCAAATAGAGACCGATCTGCTGCCTCACTACGACACACAAACCTTTCACTGGCCTGGTTGCAGACAGCATCTACGAACACCTCTCTTCTGAAGCATACCTGGAAAAAGAACAAGCAGTGTATAGGACGGAGTGTCTTGGCACAAAAACCCAATTGTTTAACAATAATACCATCCTTGAGGACTGTAGGAAGAGGAAGAGAAATCTAAGCATGACATGGATCGATTACCGAAAGGCATACGGTAGTGCACCCCACGCATGGCTTATATACGACATAAAACGGAACTGGAATCTTAGGAAAATCTCAATTATACCAGTAATTATAGGAGCAACAGGACTAATGAAAAAGAATTTCGAAAGCTTACTGGCGAGTATACCCGGTGAACCGAGTGCAACAGAAATACAAAAAAACTGTACTAAAAGGGACATTAAAGTCTTAAAATGATCTCTAGGCTGGAGTGTCTGAAATAGCCGGTGAATGTCTGGCATCCGGTAGGATGCCCTATCTCCAGCAAAAACGGAAAGGTAGGAAAAATAAAAAAATACAGGAATAACTAGTCGGTGAATGTCTGGCTACTGGTAGGATACCTCATCCCCAGCAAAGATAAAAAAGATAAGAAAATGAAAAAAGAGAGAAAACAGTATGTGTTTTCCTCTTCATAGAACTTTGGCACCTTATCTGGCGATTACTCCCTGTTCCATCCAGTCACATACTCGTAGTCAACCCCTATTTTCTGTTAACCAGGTCTTATGTTTAAAAGCGATCTTGCTCGTCATATTAAAATAATGTTTAGATTCCCTTTCCCAAAGTATACCTCATCTTTGTTTTGTTATTACATGCGTATTCCTTTATCTTTGTGTCAATAAATAGTCAGATTTAAACTGTAACTTCGTTGTTTCGTGTTGTTAATCACTTATTTCTTTGTTTCTACTATCTATACTAGGTGTCTCGAACTAAACATACACCTTCTTCCGCGTTCTTTTATTGGTATATTAAACCCCAAAGAACCACGAGCAACTCTCGGATTTTTATATGTTTTAATCAGCATTGTTATGTGTACAGTGCCATAGTCCTAACGAGAACTGAGCGTGACTGTGTCCATTTACTTTGTTTCGTCTTAATATGTTTTATTTGTAGTTATACTTTCATAGCGTTATTCTATTTCTTTCTTTTTTTCAATGTCTCCTAAACCTTATTTCAGATCTTACTGGACTGTTTCTTATTTCGCCTAATTTTTTTGGTATTAATGTCGTTTTCTTCATAATCCATATTTTTTCCGCTATATGGCAAGTTCCATTTGATTGTTTAGTTTCCCTGTCTCTTTAAGCATAAATATGTTATATGATTTGACGGTTAAATCTATTGACGAGTTTTATTATTTTCTTGTTGATTATTGCTATGTCCGACCGTCTTGTTTTGATGGTGTTCCCTTTTCTATATTTCCATTTTCCAGATGAGTTGATGCTTTCATCTGCCAATATTGATTTCAGTTTAACCATTTGTCTAGGTGTTCAAAGTGCAGTGGTTTTCATGGTTCTCCAATGGCAATCTGATTAATATCTCGCAACTACAAATATATTAATAGTAATGTTAAGACGTCTAATTGGAATCGGAATCGGGAATCAGAAAAATTGGAACTTTGTAAAAAATCGGAATCGGTATCCGAATCGACAGAAAATTAGCCTTATTTTCGATTCCATACTCAATTTTTTTAAAAATTAAACAATAAAAATGTAGAACACACAAAGTATTTATTTATCAGAAGATTGTTTTTTACAACATAAATCAAAAGCAGCAGGCCACAGGTTATGCATTTTATTTAAAAATGTAGCATTGACTCCGAGTCTTATTTAATTTTCTTTTTATTGATAAATTATGATAAACAAAGTAAATTTTCTACAGTTCACTTGTATTAATTCTCTTGTAAAACCTTTTTAAATTTTCACATTTATTTTTGCACCTATTTGCAATTTCGTATTTGTTATTTGTGCATATGACATCTCAGAAAGTTCAGAGTCGAGTATTAAACCACTGGGACAAGTTTTTCTTATTATTTTACTGGTTCAACTCGCCCCTAGTCGTTGTCTTCATACTGCGTATTTATCCTCTAAAATAATCAACATTTTATTGTTTTTGTTTCTGTTTGAAATTATTTAAACATAATGCTTATTTTCTTTTGAAATGAATTAAATACATTTTTAATTCATAGAGAATTTGAAAACGCATGACTGCTTAACTATGTCTAAAATAATTATTTGCACTGAATTTAAGTGACATGGCTCCTGTTATGAAGGAACAATTAAATAACTTGTTTAAAAAGGCGAGAGCGAAAACTATAGATGCAAACCATACGATTAGTATATCAAATTCCTGGATACAATACACGAAGAGAAATGTTTAGAAGTCTGTGAAATTAAAAAAGAAAACATATATACAATTAAAAGTACTCCCCAAATGAAATTCCGCTTTCTTTAGGCAATTAAGTGTGAACACACTAAACAAAAAAATTAATTTAGAATTTATAGTGGGGATTTTGTTGCGCATATAAATTTAACGTAAAAGCATCCCCCATTTTCGAGGCATTCGAACTTTTTAGAGCAGTACACAAAACAGTTTAGGACTAGCCCTACGTCTAACCGGCAAAGTCATCAAACCACATGTAATCGCTTTATTTTCCGTATTAGCGACCGCACTTAAGGTTAGTAGTAGGAAGGAGGCGCGTTTTGTAGAACTTTTAATGATGACATATTTTATACTAAAATTTAATCAGGAACATTAACATGGCAACAATATAAAACCAAACAAAAGTGCTTACATTTTTTTACAAAAAAGTTCACCGCTTATAAAGGTTCAAAGGGCACTCGAGGATTAAAAGTAACCATTCACCTTTTTCTCCATTGCACCACTTATCCAGGTCGGAAAAGTAAAAGCGCCCGCTGTCTGGTTTGAAAATGGTGATTATTTTATATTAAATCTATATGCGAAACTTATCTTGTTGTTGTTTTATCATTAAGTTGTTCAGGCTGTTTACATTTTGTCGCCTAAAAATAGAGAATCGCATTCTGTTACGGTGAATTAGCATAGGCGGCAACCTTATTTTAATTAACAAAAAAGTTATAATTGCGAATAAGCAATAAAAAACAAACAAAGCAACCACCGATACTTTTATAGGCACGCACTATTTACAAAATACCAGAAAATGTTTAAAAATCAAATAAAATATTGTTGTCAAGAAAATAATACTAATAAACATTTATTTATAATGATAATGATAAAAAACTAAATATAAAACGATTTATTTTTATTTGTAAAAAAAATATTTATCTTTCGTTGGTTGACTTTTACCGTATTTGAATTATTCTGGTGGGCTGTTGTCCGGTAACCGATAAACTCCCCCCTCTCTAAAATATGCGATTCTACTAAACATAAATAACGATGATTTAAGAGTGTATTTAAGAAGAGCATTTTCACATATTAATTTAACTTAAAATGACCTGCCATTTCCGAAACATTCTAGCGTTTTAGCGCACTTAACCACATTTTTTTAAATTTTACTCATATAAATTATGTGTTTCTTTGGGGGGGGGGAGGGGCGCTACTTTTTTAAGCAATTACGCATGATTTTACGATGTTGCTAGTCAGACATAAGGTTACTAGTAACAACATTTAATGATCATCTCTAAAATGTTAGGATGACCCGGAAATGGTGATAATTTTACGTTAAATTTATATACGAATATTATCTCCTACTCTAAATTCTAAATGAAGTTTTTTTTCTGGCCACGATTTTTTTCAAGATGCTCACACGCAATCACTTACAAATAGTACAATCTAATTTTGGGGGCTTTAGCTGAGCGCGTTTATCTACCAATTTGCCATTATTATTAGTAGTAGTATTAGTATTATAACTATTCTCATTACCTGTATCTTGTTTTTCATTTTGCATTAAAACAAATCAATCAAGTGCAATAACCGATCAAATCTTTATAATTAGAATTAAAATTCATAGAAGGAAGACACAGAATAGTAAACAAATTCCCCTTCCTCCTCCATAATGTTAAGAATTGTTTTCTAAATAGTTACATTATTATGTAAAACCCCGTTTGTAACATGGGATAAGACTTTGTTAATTATTATGTTCCTATACAGTATTTTTATTTGTTTATCAATTGTCAACTATTTTCAATTGTTTATAAACAATTTCAAATAATATTTTGTCAACTAATGACAAAATAATGCAAACCGTCTTTGTTTTAAAAAGAAAACAATTTTAAGCTAATTACAAGGAAAACATATGAGAAACTATTTAGAAAGATGTAATATACGTCCCCTCTCGTGTATTTTTTACGTTTGAAAAAATATACAGGAGTTTTACAATAAGTTTACAATTAAAAAAGCATCTAATATATAATTAAATATTTTGAAATTTTAAAAGAATTTGAAATGGAATCGAAAATTGTATCAAAATCGGAGTTTAGAACAGAATCGGTAATTGTATCGGAATCGGGAACAATTTTCAAATCGTCTCATCGCTATTACAAAATATATTACAAACACATTTTTCCCTCCTCCATTTCACAATAATATGCAAATGATGTGTATAAAGACCATAGTTCGAAGTGATGTAATATATACATGTATCTGCCACTACTAATCAGAAAACTATTTAAGCGGTTAATATATCAATTAGCAATACATTTTCAGCTCGAGACGAATAAAAAAGATGGCCACAAAATTGAGAAACTTAATGATTTATTTGAAAAGATTAAATTATCTCACCTCTCATTTGTTTCTCTAATATTTACATAATAATCTCTGAGTAATCATGAACAATGCCGTTTCGTTATTTTGTATAAATGAGTCACAAAAGCCAAAGCCACGCGGCGATAGCGATTAATGAGGTTGATGGATTGCCAGAATATTATGAGAGGATTGAAGATTATGAATGGCAGAAACAATATTTCATTACATATGGAGGAGGATTATGGCAAGTTTTTATTAGTATTTGATTTGAAAATAACAAAATTGTAGTTCACAGAGAAGAAATCTTGTAACGTATTCCGCAGGTGGTATATTCTTTGGCTGAGGTATGTTTATCGACATTTTCTTTTATGTTCAACACATAAAGTAACAAATGATCTCTATTTGCATTGGTGATAAATAGCGAGTTCTTTTTGTGAAAGTTTAACAAGGTAGACCATAGAGTTAAGCTTAATCGAGCACTTTCCATGAAAATAATAATAGAGTAGAGAAATACTAGTAACATTTATTGTGTAAGAGAAGAGATGTTGAGAACAGAAGAGATCACCCTCTACTAAATTTTAAAGTCTATTTTAACTCTGTTGGGTCACGAAAGCATGTTATGAGTGGCACTTGTTCAAATGCGACATAATGTTACGCTTATATAGGTAGAAAATTACATTATAGACCAAGTGTTTCCAGGAGCGTTAGAATAGTCCAACCATTTTCCCAGCAATATTGGCAACATATTTGAAATATGTCTTCAACTTAAGATCTGGAGAGAAAGTAAATTCGCAGCAGGGGCTTCCCTAATTAGAAGACCATTTATTTCAAGTGAGGCAAACAAGAGTCCGAACGTTTGTGGTTAAAGGAGAGCAGTCGTTTTTACATGTGTTAAAAGAAACAACCAATGTTCCCCTATTGCACCGCATTAATAAGATTACCAGAGAGAACGAGAGAGAAAGAGAGAGAGAGAGAGAGAGAGAGAGGGAGAGAGAGATCATACGAGGTACCAATGCTTCAACCATGGGCATGTGTGTCGACTGCATGGATGTCAACAAAACATCTTGGAATATGATTTGGAACATCCTTTATGCTAATCATGAATCAACCACGTATGTGTTTCAAACGTTTGCCCATGAATGATTAGTTTTATCCAACTATGAAAAAAACATTTGTTGTTTGAGAAGACACTGCAAGAAATTTCATAGCAACCTAGTTTGTGAATCACGCCTTTCTGCTAGACTCTATCAAAACTTTATGGTATATCGAGACCTCTTGACCTGGAAAAACATTCATTCTTTCTAATATATCTGCAAGATCTCTCTTCATGATATTTATCTCAATTTACCTTGAAAACATGAGCGACCGTAAAATTCTTCTGGAGCTACGTACATCTACTAAGCGAAAAGATTGCCCCGTTTTAATAGGGCAAAAACAATATGCTCAAATAGTGAGAGTCACTTCTGTGTTTTGTAGTAGATCGCCAGGACAAGAGGGCATATTAACGTCCCCAACATCGACACAAGAATAAAATACGCATGAGTTATTGAACCAGGTCGAGGCTGACAACGTTGGAGATATGTGAATTTCTTGTCAGTTAAAGAGAGCTTGGCAAACATATATAAAGACGCATTATTGGTGTGGTGCAGTTTTTTGCGTTCATACAGTTAAAATCGGGGTACGTTGTGACTTTAACGCATACCTTATTTACTGTACTTTGTTGCATGCAATTATTTATTACCCACTAAAATAAATTGGTAGACGTTGTATGAAGGGGTTTTAATAAGATGATAGACGTGTTATGAAATAACTTTTATTACTATTCAAGTTTCTATTATTAATTGGAAACTGCGATAAGAAAATCTATTTGCTAAATAGCCAATATGCAGCTCGAAATAAGCGTATATACAGAAAGTTGCGTAGGTGACTACTGGAAAAAAGCATTGTCACATTGCGTGCATAGTCGACGTGCTTGAGGGGCGTGGCATTCAATGGTCTGTAGGTGTTCCGTCATTTTGTTTAACAAGTTCAATTCTTGATCTGGCAGTAAGCTTGTGGCTAGGAAAAGCGAGAATTTCTCTCGCGTCATTTTCTGTTTGTGCACTACAAACATGCACGAGATTCATTCACACTATACCTATTTTGCAACTCGCCCAACAGAAATATTTGTATTATATTTGTATGTACAAATGTTCGCCACTTTTCTATTAAGCAAGTAAAAAACAATACAATTGCAACACTCAGCAACTAACCTAATACTGTATTATAAGAATTTCTCTGGATAAACAATTACATATCAATTATTATATCCTACCTGTTAAAATTCTAAATGTACAATTAATTTTAAGTAGAATTTCTCGAATGTGCAAATACATGAAAAATTAATGAAGTTCGTGCGCCATGTTGAACGTTAATTAATTGCGGTCAGAAGTTACAATCTCGAGAAGCGAGTGCCCTTCTGCAAAAAGGGTATTGATTGTAATATGAATCCAACCTCCAACCAGTCGTTTGACCTCTGGAGATCATAGATGTATTTTTCCATCAGGACTTTCCTGCCAGTCCGAAAGTCAGTATTCAGAAGGCAACTATGCAGAATCTTGTTTATTACATGGTACTGCCACGATATCTCGTAAAGGACGCAGATCAACTTGTATAATCAATCAAGTTTCTTAGATGAAGCAACCTTTAGTGTAGTGTCTCATCTATTGAGTAGTATGGATTCGAGCAATGCCTTGAAAGTTTCGACTTAATAGCAAATTACTGGGTTTTATTTA
This sequence comes from Sepiola atlantica, assembly GCA_963556195.1. Lineage (NCBI taxonomy): Eukaryota > Metazoa > Mollusca > Cephalopoda > Sepiida > Sepiolidae > Sepiola > Sepiola atlantica. The sequence continues at coordinate 46,087,097 of OY744532.1, read as the reverse complement.
GAAAATTGATTCCGCTCAATGCGTCGGCAATACGAGTATTAATATCATAATCAGAGTCAGGAAATCTTACTAATATATATATGTATGTTGTAATCCTGTAATGTAATTACAGGAACCCCATCTTCAACCACACCACAACGAACACGAACAACTCTTAACTCCAATGTTCGTTTCTCAGCTGTCAGATATTCGACTGCTCCCTTCCATTTCAGTTTTCCATTTTTTTTTCAACTGATCCCAACATATACAAATTTATTGAAAATACAAAGGTCTACAGCTGCGACGAGAAGCCACCTTCTTACACTGGCGGATGGAGAGTAACGATATGCAAAGCATCGCATTTTCTACTTAGCCGCTAGGGGCTCCTCTTAATTGTCACACTCACCCTGATCGTATGATCACACAAGTGGCAGACGGTGGCTGTGTCGTTTTACCCTACTACTCCTCTCTGACGAAAGCTTCAGAAGTACTTCAGAATTGATAACGGTCGCTCATCGAAATATAGGACCGGCCCCTTCCTCACTCTTAGACGTGGAACTACTACTACTTAGGCGGAATATTGTTCTCTCCATTTAGCATTTTATAATGATGTATCATCGCTGTTGTAACCGACCGGTGTTGAAATGAGACGTGGATGCACGTCTCCCATGTGTCGAGGGGTGCAATTGACAACCATCGCTTGTAAACTTCTCACTCAGGTGATACGACCCTATGTGAATGTTGGTGTGCAACGCCCTTATGGATCTTCATCGATAATGTTTTCCCCTAATTATAGTGTGTATTCATTCTTAGGTGATCCAGATAGGGCACAACATTGACACCTTTCTCGATAATTTGGTATGAGTGCACACATTGCCGGGTGCCATATGTAGTCGTAACGTTGTGCCATTACACAGCTACAATAATAGGGAAACTCTTACGTGTGACAATTCGCTTTTCTGTCGTATGACACCTTTGTATGATACCATTTCCTGGTAACCTGTATGCGCAGCCTGGTTGGAAATTGACACCTTATTCATTCATGAACTGCCTGAATTATTGAGTACAGAAGACAGTGTCATTATCAGCCAAAATATTGGCTGGGGTGCACATACAATAATACTGATTCTAATTGTCGCGTCACATGTACAGTGTCTTGGCGTTGTAGAGACCGCCAGATTTGAAACCGTGTGGGACCACAATTAATCAGTGTGAAACGATAGTAACAGTTGTAGTGTTGTTCATGCCCAGCCGCTTCTATACTTCATGAACACTGAGCAATCCATTTTTCAATCAAACTGAGTCTGGGTCTATCGTCTGACATTCCCCATAATTTCAAACAGCTTTTTCTGCCGTTTTACACATGAAGGGGTCGGGTGTAGGCACAGAATATAATGTTCGCTGTACCCGAGGATGGACACTATGTCGATTAACTACGTTTAGCTATGTTCAGTTCGGACCCCTGTGGCAAGAGCACACACTGGCTGTTTGGGTTCAATCTCACTATTCACATCATTGAGCCACCGCAGTGAAACTCTCGTCAGTTTGTCTGCTTTGTTCTGGCTAGATATCACTGCATGAAACGAAATATTTTACTTTTTCACAAGTGAAATTATCGTGTACAGTCCTCGCCTTTGTATAATGACGCTAGTGGCCTTGGCGCTCAACCATAAACTGTTCCATGAGCAAGTGGTACACACATAAAGATGAGTCCGCCTTCATGTGTGACATATTGTTCATTTCGAAAGGAATCCAGCTCTGCCACGTTTATATGCTGGGTATCCTTTGTTTGTTGGTGGATTTATCTGTGTTAAGAACCACGCCCACAGCGGGCAAGCTTGCGTCTAACAACACATCTAGTTCCTTCGTGCCCAAGCCCTACTTTTCTTCTGACGGGATCTTATTTATGTACCCGAGCAAGATTGTCAGTAATGATACAATTCAAGAGCGCCATTAACTTTGTCATTCCAGTCCAGTGTGACAGTAGTAGCATGACTTTTGATAAAGTCTGTCACAACTGGAACTAATCAACACACGAGAAAGTGTCCGAAGATACATCTTCGTGTCATGGTCATATGACTTTCCACAATACTGCTTTCTCGCTATCATCGAAGTCGATCATGCTTCTCTTAAAGTTCTAATCCAAGCACTCTTGCACCGTTTTCAAGCTTTTCTGAATCCTTACTCGTAAATTCATGCATATCTAGATGCTTCCGCATGGATTCTGCCGACACCACGTCCTCATATATGTATATGTCATCGATATACGTTGACGTCGCTCTCATCTTCTCATCCTTGGATAAAACAGCCTCGAGCATATCCTGCATTACTAGAGGCGCCACATTAAAGCAGAACCCACGCCTAGTTAGACACTATCTTTGTCCTCTTAATATCACTGCTTGGGACGGCCAGAGATATCTTTAAACATCGATCCGCAGGGATGCTGCTCTGAGTTCCAGCATGGATGCATTTGTTCTTTGCCGTTTCCATTCTCGCATGTTATCTACGCAAACATCTGCATCAATATAAGTGGGTAATTCACGATAATCAATTACAGGGCGCATCTGATTTTTATTTTCCTCTAGTACGGCCATCAGTGGTATTAGTCCCTTGGGATGGCGAAACTCCTCATAACCGTTGCTTACCCAGATCTGCAACTCGCGTTCATAATTCTCCCTTAATTCATAAGACATCGGATATTCGGAAATCAAAGTGTCCAGGCGTGGTTTCTCAGTCTGCCCTTTTTAGAACTTATGCGGTTTGCTACCATATCTGTCGAATTCAGTTTTGATAATGTCATGTATCAGCAAATCGACGGCATTTCTATGGGGTCACCCTTTGGTCCTGCGTTGGTTAATATCTTCGTAGGTTTTCACGAGCATACGATTTTGGCCCGTATCAATAAACTACTTATCTACTTCCGATACGTAGATGATACATTTTGCGTCTTAAACAATGTATCAGATTCCATATTATTCCTTAATGCTCTCAATCAATTACACCCAGCCTTACAGTTCACTTGTGAGAGGAAACACAACTCCACCCTTCCTTTTCTGAATGTACTAGTGCATAAATCTGATTCATTAATTTTTTTAATTATTTCCTCTCGTTTTTATACTTTTTCAATTCCATTCCACCCCCCCCCAAAAAAAATGTTACAAACGTCTGTATTTCTTGCTTTAATATATATATATATATATATATATATATATATATATATATATATATATGTATATATATATATATATATATATATATATATATAATGAAGAAGAATGGAAAGAAATTAGAGAAGCAAAAGTCAAATCATAATTCAATTCAATTGCTCAGAGCAAGGTATATTCCGCAAAAAAGGCAATTTATTCAAGTTAAATTTTCCTTAAGCCAGGCTTTTCAAAGATCAAAATCTTATCATCAGAGGAAGTCGCTGGGATAGATAAGTTGGCAAAGGCCAAGATTTAAAATTTGAAAAAATAAAATAAAAGTAGTAGGGGGAAGAAACACAGGGCAAAATTCTGCCCGAATGCAAGCAAATGTCCGATTGCTAAAAAGTCCGGTGTCGAAAAGTCTAGCGGAGAGAATGAGATGTAGATAGATAGGTCGTTAAAAGGCCCGAAAGGTTGTGAGAGAGGAATCAAAGTTAAATTCCAAGAAGCCACAACTTCAGGTGCGGCGAAAATAGAAAATCCAAAGGGTAAAATGTCCAATAAGTGCAGGCAGGCAGGCTCAGAAGAGAGTGAGATGGAAAATATTCGCCATTAACAATACTTCCTGGGCAAAGATGTCAGAGAAAATGCTTTAAAATGGGAAAAAATGTAGCGAAAATATTTTAGAGTTAGCCCGAAGCGAAAGACGGCTTGAAAATGAGAAAAGGCATAAACTCCTGTGCGACCAGTATGCCGGGAGGGAATGAGTGAGGGGTGTGTAGGGGGAGAGAAGTACGGGTGCGAAGAAGGAAAAGGGGTGTGGAGAGTGAATGCGGTTAAAACTAAGAGTGTGATTGTGGGGGGTGAGTCGCATGAAAGTAGAAATTGGATGTTACCGCGAATTTGGGTTCAACTAAAAAAGGGATAGGTTTGGGTAGGAGTAAGTCAACGAGTGCTGGGAGGGAGAGTTCAAATGCCAGAATGCGTCTATAAATAGAGTTCGGGGTTTAGTTGTTTTATCAGGAGACCTTACTTATAAACAATGAGGCAAAATATATTGAAGGGTAGAATTAGAGAAATAGTAAGAATAAAAATTAAAAATTGAAAGATTAAAAAAATAAAAAAGTAAAATAAGAATAGAATTAAAATTAAAGATAAAAATAAAAATAAGAAAAATAAAAAATGAAAAAGAGATAATAAAATTAGTATTAGTTTTAAGCTCGCAAAGAAAATTATGGGTTGGCTGATAAGAAAATAATAATAGAATGAGGGAAAAAGTCGATAAAATTGGAACTCGAAAATGAGTATTGGAATGAGGGAAGAGTAAATTAGACCTCGAAAGGATATCCGGAATGGGAATCCCCAAGGCGGTTAAAGGTATGGGTTGAAATAAAATGAGCAGTTACGAGACGCTAGGGAGAAGGAGAAGGGAAGGGGGAGAATTAAACTTTGAAACAAAAAATTTTCCAAAAAAAAAAAAAAAAAAAAGGTATAAGGAGGTTGATTAAGAAAATTATTAATTAGGTTAATGATGGCAGAAAGAAGCAAGAGACATACGAAGTTAAAGTAGTGACCATGGATTAAACCAGAGTGAGAATGGAGATCGCAGTTAAAAGTAAATATTATGGGGGTTAAAAGATGTAGAGTGAGGGCGGGTTAGGGGTTAACCATGGTCTGAGAGAAGTGAGCGAAGGGCGAGGTAAACTAGGGGGGAATAATCGAGGCTATTAAAAGAGTGAGAAGATTTATTTAAAAGTAAAAGCAGGAGGGGGAAAAATTTAGAGTGCACAGAGAGAACAGTAAGGGGATCGATATCGGAGTGTGCAAAGGAGATTAAGAGTAGATAAGGCGAATCAACAAGTGAAAAAAGGGCTAGGGTATAATAAGAAAATGGTGGGTTAGTTATCAGGGTGAGAGGGAGGGATAGAAGTTTGGAAGTGTTGATGGGAAGCGGAAGAAAATTAAAAGAAGTTAAAGGGGAAAGAAATGGAAGTCATATAAAAATTATACGGTTAAGGAAGTTAAGTAGAATTATTTAGGGGTTAGTGGGAGAAAGGTATTAAAGTTGAGGGAATTGTGAAGCTAACGGAGTTTATAGGAAGTTTTTTAAGTTAAGAGGAGGCTAAAGGAATGAGGGGGATATATGCAGAGGTTATAGAGCAACAGGAATTAGAACAATCTGAAAGGAGATTCGAGATGTAGGGAGGGAAAATCCGAGATGATGGGAGGGTATTTAATCAAATGGGGGAGGGGTGTCTGGGGGATTACTATGGTTGCTATACTTGAATTTACGTTTATGCCTGCAACTGGAGATAAGTTCATTCTTAGAGTTAATAATGTTTTTAGATTTATTAGCAGTAGCTATCATAAAGGTTTCCAAAGTACAAAGTTGGCAATGGGATGCTCCCGGGGTATATGATTCTACCTGCTCTATCCTGGATATTGAGCTATATACTCTTCACAATGGGTTTCACTTTTCCTAAAAGTTCGCTTTTAGTACACCTCTTTATATATATATATATATATATATATATATATATATATATATATATATATATATATATATATATATAAGAGAAAGAGAGATAGAGAAAGTTGGGAGCGTTGTGTGACTATGAGAAGCACCGACTGTTGGCCCAGCGTTCCAAGTTCTAGTTCTGTCCGTGCTACGATATCACTTTAACTAATACATTTGGAAGTTGTACGAATACATCTATCCTTGCGTATGCTATGTATTAAATAGCGAAACAGACGCGACATTGAAGCTATCACTGTGCGGCTAATATAGGAGCATATTGCGTGCAGATATCTTGAACACAAACCTTCGGTACTTTTCCGCGTGACTTGAGTACTTCTTCGGAGTCGATAAGATTTTAAATATATCCCAGACAAAAAGCAGTTTCTCGAGACATATTCGGAGAATTAATTACTTTTTTACTTCATTTTCACTCCTCTTTCTGCAGCACCATTCTCCATCGACTTACTTGCCCTGACATAAAAGTTAATTCGTTTGTAAGTTGGGTTTGCTGTTTGCGAATTCCTACATCCGAAAAAATGTCTTATTTACGGAATTTGTCTTTGACAAAACTGGCTTCTATTCGGAATGAAAAAAGAAACACGAACGAATATTTCTGAGATTCCCCCTATTCAAACTATGTTTTTCGCAATGAATATGTAACCTCAATTATAAGCGTGACAGACAAATGTAAATGCAATTGAAAACATAATTGTGACTGATCAAAAAGCATTTGTATTATTTTGATTATGCAGACTACTGTTCTTATTTTGTCAAACTCGGGAATCTCTACAGAATTTTAAAACGTTTCATTTATTTAATCAACTGGGTGGATGGCTCTTGTTCCGTCAGTCATAACCGGATACAAATCTAAATTAAGCCTATCAATTAAAACTCGTTATAACTCAGTACGTCATCCGTTATGCCACGAATCTGTGTTGTGAAAATACCTTTCAAAATGAGAATAGTAGTTCGAATGATGGAAATAATACAACTTATTAGTCCTTATCAAAAAAATTCCCAAATTACGAAAAATCTTTTTCAAACTTAAACGTGACAGATTGATCAAAAGTATACTTCAATCTTAAAGATGGCAGATAAACTTTCGATTTCAAACTTATTCGTGACGTATCTACGAACTATTTACAACTTACGCTTGAGAGAGCAAGAAAAACATAATTATTGAAAATGTAAGACACAAGGTTGGAAAGTCTTTTCGTAAAGTAGACCTGTATTTTGCGTATCACATAGTGCTTCAGTGCATGGAGATCAGTCAGTTTTCTCGATCTTTATTTCCATAAAATGTTCTCTATCACTCCCTGGTTCCATTCTTCAAATTTCCACAGTCATGAATAGTGTTTCGACCACTACTCAAATAACTTGCCCTTTCCTAATGTGTGCCTAATACCAAACGAAATCTCCATGAACATAATTCATTTCCTAACACTTTCCATCTGTAGAATACCTTGTTATAAAATGGCTTCCCTAGAGAATATAATGGCTTCCCTGTGCGATACAACTTAGTAATCTACAAATGTAATGTCAATAAACACTTATAAACCTTTCTCATCATATGTTATGCATTTCATTCATTATTTTAATCTATCACAACTTAAATTTAATATATGCATATTATTCAGCCTTATACTCACGTGCTTAATCATTAGTAAAATAAGGAGAAAAGGTGGTGTTTAAGAATTCCGATTTTAGAATTGTAGTACTATTCGAGGAAAAATGAAAGATCATAAAATTAGAAAATTTAAATAATTTATTACCTTACTTACTCGAGTAGAATCTCTTTCTCGACATAGAAATGTATTGCTGATGTAAATTTCATCAACATTTTGGCTAACATAGTAGCACATTTGTAGATAAAATTGCGAGCTAAAAATAAGAATAGCACTATTATCACCCTGGTATGCTTGGAAAGATAGCCCACTGGTAAAACGACTGCACTTTGAACCTTTAAAAAGTTGGTACAAGTAAAGTACATTAGAAAAATGTAATTGATGAAGGCGTATGTGACATGCAAATACAAGAGAACACACGTATTTAATAATAAACGCAACAGTAATAATTCAAAAATGTCAAATAGTTGATTTCGTCATCACAGAAACAAAGTATACAATTAAATAGAGCTTGCCAGAGAGCCAATAGAAATATAAAACATTAAAACACTAATCATTTTAGAACTAAAATGAATCACAGAAAAATTAAAAAAATGACTAAGAGAAATTGAAATCATAGGGATGATTAACACCAGACAAAACACGGCATTGATAACAAAAACTGTAGTAGCCATCATGCATGTCCACAGATACAACGAGTGAGGGTTGCGCCGTGTATTGCCCATCGGCGATTGAACCCAGAGTGTTCCGGTTACAATATAGGAAATTGTAACTTTTGTCACGTGACGAAGGTTCACGTATGCAAATGAGCCTTTTCTCATGGACTAATTTTCGTTGTCATAAAAAGGTACAGGACAGAGAAAGTTTGACGTTGTGACCACGTCGAGTGCTGAGAAAGATAGATAGAGAGAGAGAGAGACCATGTGAGAGAGAGAGAGAGAGAAGAAAAAGAGAAAAAGAAAACGGAATTCAATTTTCGACTTGGAGTTTTGTTGTGAACGCCGCGTCGTTCACAGGCGTGTTAAACTGTTTTGTTGAAAAAGAACAGAAGGACTAATTCGATATACCGTTTGACCTCAGTGCTAGAGCATTCTGTCAACTCTGAGTAGTGAACCAAATCCCTTTTATTTCAGTTTATTAACCTTCCATCACCAGCTATTTCGGCCTTTCTGTACTGCTTATTTTTGGCATAAATCTCGGACGCAAAGTTTGACCGAAAACTCATCTCTGAGTTTGACAAATCTACGTCTGTGATGGATTAGGTCGAGAGAGTTAAGCTAACCTGTCGTTTGGATCAAGCAGGTCAAGTTAGTAATTCAATGGTTAATTGCTGTTGCAAAAATGCAATACGATTTGTAACTTATCAGAATAAGCGGAAAGTATTGGAAATCCGAAAGACTTGTTATCTTTCGGATGATGGGATTTCACTTGTTATTGTCAGGACTCACGTGAAATATGTTTGTCTGTAAAAAGTAATAATAATTGTTAAATGGGTTTGAAATTCTATCAGGGACAGGCTTTCAATCTACTATTAGTGAGACCGGTAGAGATCAATTTCACTGAATTAAATAAAGAATAACCGACTCGTTGCCTCAGTAAAAATACTTCGGCTCGCAGCTCACTGGGCGTTTCGTCTGCCATTCTCTCTGTCCTTCTCTTGACAATAGAAAGTTCAGAAAACGAATACTTGACGTGAACTAAACTTGTCATGTATAATATTCGAACTACCCCGGGAGGAATGTTTCTACTCTTATTTTCTCAGTGAGAATTCGCTTATTCAAAACAATGCTAATTTGCATCAGTAAACTCTCGTCATCGCACAAAAATAACGCTCTGTGTTCATTTCCTGATAGCTGTCACACGGCGTGACCCTCACTCATTTTCGTCGTGGACCCTTATGATGACTGATGTTGCAGCTACAAAATAAAACAACAACAATGATATATATTTTTTCTGTGTGACTTTTCAACATCCTAATATACGTTTTCAAATAGCATTTATTCTCCAGAATTGCATGATTTCCGATCGGTATAGAAGCGTTTTTAACAAGCACGCAATGCAGTTGCTGCAGCTTCTACAATATTCCATGCATCCGAATGTCGGGTATAAGGGTCAGTAAAGACAAAATTGTTTATTTACCCTAACCAATCACCTTGTGTTGGAAGGTTATGATTATCTGGATACTTCTTTCCCAGACACCTCGAAGTCAGAGGGAGAATAGTGGAATGAGGCAGAATTTTATTTGACAAGAACCAATCTGGAAATCATGGAACAATACTTGTCTCTTGAAAAGCCTACCACCACCTAGAAAAGTATGTGTGTTGTTATTGTAAATGGCAGTTGGAATGTCATAAATGTTTGTCAAACGTACCCCTGCCTGAAAAAGGACAACGTACTAATGTCTGGTACCACCTCGAAATGAACAGTTCTTACACTAAGACAGCTAAATGTGAGCAAATACATCTTCACCTCCTCATTGCTATCTATTATCGAAAAGTGTCCAGTGAAATCGACTCCTGTGAGTTTGAATGCTTCGTCCAGCTCTAAACCTAGTATGTGGAGACTAGGACAGACTTGGAATTGTACTTTATGATCAACGCATATGTATCAAGGATAGTCTTAACGGCCTATCATCCTTCGGGCACCTAGTAGCCTCGTGGTCTCACCTTAGATCATGTGAACCATACCACCAAGTTCTGGCACCTAATGTTGGAATCTATTATAAGAAGCCGACTTATCAGGTGATATTTTGCTAGCAGAAAAGGATGCTTAACTCATACACTGAAATCTATTAAATTACCGATTCTTCCACCTGACCTGATCAGACCCGGATCGTCAATGAACAGATCCAAATTCTACACCAACCTATGAGCTATCTTGCTAGAAGCAATGGTATAAACGCCAATTCTTCAGGATCTGCCTGATGTTACATTATCATCACGAGAAGAATGACCGTCAACCTCTCATTGGCGACCTCAAACCGCCGTTACCTCATGACACAACAAGGTAACTCTCAAGAGCTTTGAAAATTAGAAAACCTCTCTATAAGCAAAACCGTTCGGAATCCTTGACCGTGACAACTATGGCATTTACTGAAAAACGAGTTATCCTCTGGTTGCGCTCGTGGAGACATGACACCTCATGAAACTCATGGAGTGACTTCGCTATTAAACCACATAGGTTATGGCTCCAGCATCGACTAAAGGTATTACACTTTTCAAATATTACCCCTCTAGTAATTAAGTCAGCAGAAATTTATACGGTCAGTGCATACCGAAATGGTTTCAAGTCAGTGAAAATCTGCAAGACATCCTTCAGTGTGTTTCTGGCAAACATATTTTTATTCACGATGGATTCAGGAATAATCAATGAGAGGCTATCTTTATTTTCGTTGGTGAGAATTATCCGCAACCCTACAACAGAGTAAGCAAGCATTTAAGAGTCAAGTAACAAATTGGGTAGAAGTCTTTGTTGTTACGTCTTTCACCTCGTTATGGCTACAATTGAGGAAGACTGGTATTCTTGTACCACATAGGCAGCAACCTCATATGCGATGCATCGCTGAAGAGGAACAGATGACTGACTCCACTTTCTCTAAATGCCTTAAGGGGAATGAAAAGGTACCCAATCAAGAGAGGTCGTATGAAAAGCTCCTCCATCTTGATTAAAACTCAGGTGAAACTTGATCATCGCATCCTAAACATTTATACCATTTCGCTTACTCAATTAGATACGACCTCACAACGAAACAGGTAAATACAATGATAACGGGTGAAAACACATTGCGGCTTCTGTGAGAATTTGCCTATTCGTGGACGTATTAGGGGCACATTTTATAGGAGCGATACATTACGTGTCCAAGAGAGGAATGTACCTAAACCCCAGAACTGTTTTCTCAATCAGACTCACGATTGCTCAAAGTACCATTCTGCGCCATTTTATCTCGAATGTTCACACAGTTAAGACGTCAAGATTGCATGTGAAAACCTCTCGATAAGTCTCGTTTCATGGATTGTTTATATAATTTGCATCACTACTACATCGTCAACGTAAAAAAGAGTTTCCATTATGTGCCGGCAAGATCTAAAGGGGATAGAGATCAATCAGAAAATAATAGTGGTATATCCATAGCAAAACAAGCTACATCTGTCATTCAGTAGGAAGAATAACTCATTCGTATGGTCATCCAGCTGTAAGCGGATCAGTAGGAAGGCGTTCCAGATATTCGTCAATATAACGTACTTATTTGCTCGAAGACAACAGCAGTAAATTGAATACGGCTCTTGTAAGAGTAACTACCTGATAAGCAGGCTCATTAAGAGAAGGCGGTTTATTTGTTTTCAGGCTAAAATTGTAAACTGGCTGTATTTTTGTCCACCTACTAGGAATCAAAATATACTCATTAAACTTCTAAAGGGGGGAACAAAGATAACTTCGGTCGCGCTCCTTTTGACAGAAAATATCTAACTAATCTTGTTAAAGACAATCGTTCTTCAATCTCCGTACCACGTGCGTGAATAAACATGAGGACATGGTTTGAAGATACACACGATGTCTTATCTGACTCCCAAGGTAATCGTATATTATATCTATTTTCCTTGAAGATCATCGGATGAGATATACCTTCTCCTCCACATAATAAGACATTTTTCCTCATTTATCCTCATTAACAAGACAGTAAATATGTTTTCAAACTTCTCTGCATATTACTGTCTGGGAAGAAATCGCTCATGTGTTCCTCATATATACTCTCGGGCTCTAACACAAAAGACAGGTGTGAGTTTTTTTTAACTAAGGCCGTCGATTCCAGCACAGAATTGAATTCAAGGTGACAAGAGTGTTCATCCTGAAAGTGCCCCGATGAATGGAATATGACCATTTCTCAAAATTTAGCTAGACAGAAAATGTTCACCTATGAAAACAAGACACCAGTTGAAGGGTGACTATTTGCTGAATCACGCCATGTCAAATTAATCTATTAATTAGAACAAAATGCATGTCTCGGTTAAATCTTCCAGCAAGAAGACACCTTATATGCTGGAATTCGTCGGAAATGGAGCCCAATCTGTTAATGTGAATATATATATATATATATATATATATATATATATATATATATATATATATATATATATATATCGATGGTTTAGATCACCATTTTGAATTGCCATCGTATACACAATTTATATTTGTCTGTCTAACGTGCTTCTGTTTGGTTTATGTGTTGTTTATGTGTGTATGCCTTTGCTTGTACATGTGCATTTTTCATGTGCATGTTTTTCGGTCTGATTGTGTGTACGTGCGTTTTCGTGTGTGTGTTTCTGCGTATTGCCGTTTTTGCGCTGTTCAAGTGTGTATGTGTATGCGTGTATATGTTCAGGTGTGTACATCGATTGTTGAATTCGTCATATATAAATATACTTAAGTTTGATTAATCAACGTTTGTTTCCCTGACGCCTTTTTTTCTGTATATTTTAAAAGCACAATATATATGCTAACATATTTATTTCTTCTACAATCAAGTTATGCTTGAAAATGTTTCTATTTCAATTCTTATAATTATCCGTAATTTGTAATTAAATGAACAAGTCGCCCGTATCTCACCTAACTGTCCATATATTACTCTCACCCTTCTCAGAATATGTTAATTCAACCATTTTCTAATGATTTTAATATGTATGTGAGCATTTTGTGAAAGAATGGTTCCTGTTACAAGGCATACACATAATATGTTGGTGCACACCGAAATAACGTATGCAAATAAAGTAGCGAATTAGTCTGCCTTTCTTCTGTCAGCAAGATAATTTAGATATATCACAGTTTATTAATTTTGGTACTGAAATCAAATTAAATGCCAAATGATGGTTATTGGGACCTTACGAATCACGGGTACGTCTAGTATTGGTATATATTCATAATTGCTTTTAGGAGAGACATTTTGTAAAAACGCTAAAAATATGTAGAAAATAAACAAATCAAATAGAATTCATAAAAACTACCATATTATTAAACCGACCTGATATATTTTTTAATCTCTTCTGCGTAACATCTTCGCCGATAATTTTCTTGTTTTAGAATGTTATCGCTGCGATAAAAGTAGATACAAAATACTAAACCATTCAAGTGCGTTATTATTGGTTGGACAGAAGAGAACAGGTAGACGCTAGTATGTGAGATTTGAGATATATGTAATCAAGGAACTTATATTTTTTCCTCCGTCTGCCTAACACTAAACGGCATTTCTATAGACAGTTTTCTCCACGAAATTCCCATCTGTGAAACAAATTACCACTTGAGTGCAGCTGAAAATTAATAAGGAGAAATAAATAATTATACATCACGGTAACTCATCGTGTTATTTATTAAATCTGTCTAGTATTTATTTCCTGAAAAATACTTTACAACAGAGAAATTTTTAAACATACATGATATCATGTAAAAATAAAGAAAAGCAAGAAAAAACATAAACACACCTTTGCAGACGTGTTTAAATAACGGTCACATCTCCATTACTTTTTATGGTATTTGGTTGACAAAGGTGATAGAAATAGTTTAAAATTCCTAATACAGCAATCGAACAAAATATATATTTAACAATATATGAACCGTTGCTGTGAAAAGTCAATAAAAACCGGACCGATTTTATATAGATAACGGTTAATTATAGTTAACTGTAATTAATTTATTTTCGATATTTATTCTCAAAAAAATAATTATATATATATATATATATATATATATATATATATATTATTTGAATTTATTGAATATATTTCACACAGAAGTAACGTCGGTTGAGTCAGCAAATTAATTTTTATTTTGTCTGACGAATTATATTAAATGCTAGAATACTACATCACACAGTTTTATATTTTGTTAATTTGTTACATATTGGTGCGAAATTTAACGGACGTTTAACATAATAGTCCGTAGTTTGTAAACAATCGAAACAATTTTCTATTTGAAGCTAACGTTATTTGACTGGTTCAATTATTTTTTTATGTTGTCCTATTTTTCTCCACCAATGCTTCCATTCAACTGCATATCTATTAGCATTATTTACTTATTTTTTACGTTTCCCCAGAATATTTGGCCGGTAATTTCTCTTAGCTCAGTTTACCCTTCATCATATATTCCAGCGGTAATATATCTCAGTATTCAATTTTTGTGTAAACTTCTGTTACATATTCTAGCTTTTCTTTTCCCCTCTGATTTTCTTACAAATCACCGTAGTACTTGCGTCATTTCTCCTTATTAAATATATCGATCGCTCGAGTAACGATTAGTGCCTTTTGTAGAATTTTACCGTAGACGCCTGCCAAATTATCGCTTTATAAGGTCCTGTATCTAAACAACTTATACTTTTAATACTGGAGTTTATATGTGCGCATTTGTATCGATAAATATGCTTTCAAACTTAACAGGAACAATACAAACACCCGACAATTGTTGTTCAGATGACACACGCTATGTCGTCATTGATGTTGTGAAGCTTCGATATTTGGGAGTTTTTCTTTTGTAACATCGGATTAGATCGAGTACACGTTACGTATACAATTTCTGTGGTGGAAGGCGCGTGCGAAAACCTGTAAGAAAACACAGGATGCATTTGTATCGCTTAATTATTTGATGTTACTGTTCTGACACCATCTGTTTCTCGCACTCTTCTATTTTGCGCACATTGAGTGTTCTAGGGACAATCTTACAGCGGGAACCTGTGGTAAAGACTTCCTAACTATCCAATAACATGGTCCGCTCTGATGTCTTTGATATCCCAGCTAGTACATATACCAAGTGTTTGTTTATCGTGTATATTTTAACTAACTTGTTTTAAAAACATACCAGAATACAAAAAGCAAATTCTACGAAAAATTTAAAGCTTCTCTAAATCCTGTTCTGCGCAATTTTTGGAATAATTAATTACACCAGCATTTACCCAATCTGACAGGACCAATCTCGTTGCAGTAATAATTAACACATAAAAACTCGTGATACTGCAGCAATTAAAAACTCGTTCTTACAACACAATAGATGATAACCATGCTTGGTAAAAATATCCAGCTTTGAAAAATATAACCATTTAGACAGTATTAAATACGCAAACGCCTTGTGAAAATCTCCTCCATTTAAGATTTGATTTTCCATTGGTAAATTTGCGAAGATAATAAACATGTAGAATTTGGTATATTCGAACTACTGTTCTCATCTTGGGTGTTTTTATCACTACGTTTCGACAGAAAGAATCTCGGCAAGGTACACCTCAAGAAGGTCGGAGGTTACATCGGCCGTAACGTTGTGATGAAAACACCCAAGATGAGAACAGTAGCCTGAATATACCAAATTCTACCAATTATCAACCCACATCTAAAAACAATTTAAAAGATAATAAACATATTTAAAAAGTGCCGATCGTACATCTACGATACATTATAATGGTAGTAATTGAGATTTAATGATATAATGTTATTAACTAAACCACGTGGGAAAACATGATTTTGACTATAAATGATGGAAATTGTATTTCGATATATCAAATGTTTCTATATCTGGGTTAATATTTGAGTAAGTGTTAAGCAGTAAGCAGTACCATTTGCTATCTATGCTCGATGATTCTGTTCATTTGTGTTATATTGAGTCATTCATTATTTTGGGAGTATTAGCTGTTCATATTCATGATCATATCTAAAGATAAGTTGTAAATGATCACCCAAAGGCATTGGGACATTGAAGGACTCTTAAATCAAGTATTCCATTTAGGTATCTGTTCCTGTGCGCCTTAGACTCTGAATTTCATGCGAAAATAAACTTGCAACAATATTAAAGACGAGTGTGTGAGAATAGGATAATTTTGGTAAATTACCATGTAAGATTAAAATTTAGATAGAGTGAAATTTTCCAATCAGAATTCAAGGAAGGTTAAGCATTTTTTTTAGAATAAGGAGACAGCAGTGGAGATAAGATGGAATGAATGGATTTTTAGTTTCCTACCAGCTTGAACTGGTTTGAAGACTATAGGTGTTACCGGTTTAAATCAGGAATAAAGTCAGGAAGACAAACTTATTTCAAGACTTGGTACGTCTGTCCGAATCCGACTGAAATAGAAATGTTACACGAAGAAAAGGGCAGAATTCTTCCTCGAAATAAATAATGTCTCCACAACTAAATACATTTGTATACTTTAAATTATTCATCATGAGTGTTATTTTAACAACGTTTCGGCCGCTGTAACCTCCGGCCTTCTTTAGGTGTATCTTTTCGAACTCATGGATCTGGACAAAATTGCGAACGGAACCCTTTATTTAATCCACGAAGATAGCAAGCATGCTCTCGTTCCGTCAGTCATGTGAGATATCGCAATTATTCGTATCGCTCGTAACCTCCAGATAACTTTCGGTTAAAACTGAATTTTACTTGGTACTATATCCACTGCGCCACAGGTCTTTGCGGACAATTCTAGTACGTATTTTGGGAGCTGTTTTTAATGTGTAGTCTTAATACTTATCACTTGATAGTATTAGCAGCTATTTCTATATATATATATATATATATATATATATATATATATAATTAACTTGTTACAAATATCCAGGGGGTATAAATCCGAAGGAAGTTGAAACCGCGGTAATGAGAGTGCTAAATGAAAATTCAGAGCAAAATATATATTTTTTGTTGGTGATTTTATTATTCCATTAATTGCGACAAAATATATGCTGTTTCATAAACGCTCGCAATGAACGTCAACTCTTCAAGCGACAATGGAATCAAATGGCAAAGATTTTAAATTCCACCTCAACCGGAAATTGAAGATGCATTAGAGGGAGGGGAGACGGAGATGAGGGTCTGCCTATAACGGGGACATGAGAAGGGAGTGGGGGGAGAGGGGGAGACCCCAACAAGTCATGTTTCAAAAAGTGGCGTGGGATGTTCTCTCGTGTCTGGGCCATCGTGACCTCAATTCCAGCCAGGGCGATGGGGGGCAGGGTGGGTTAATTTTAATAATGAGAATAGAATTATAATTATGAAGTTATTACTGTCATTTTTGTTGTAATAGGTAATTATCGTGTAGATAAAAATGTTTGATAATTTTAATTTAGGGTATTAATTGCTACATTTGCATTCTATTTATATAGTTATTCATGGCTTGCTCAGCAATTGTAGTGTATTCTTATTAAAAATAATAATAAGAATACACTTTATTTAATAAGAATACACTGAAACTCAGCTATTGTTGTGGTGACAACCTGGAAAAAATTATAAAAAAGCACAACATGAAAATACTAAACACCTCAGTAACCTCACATCCTAGAACATGTAACTGTAATAACAAATCAAACTGTCCCCTAAACCAAAAGTTCCTATTAACGCATGTGGTCTATGAGGCATCTATCTCCTCAACCGAAAACCCATCGCAGACTAACTAGTCTATTTGTCTGGCAGGTAACAATTTCAAGGAAAGATACTACAACCATAAACTCTCCTTTAACAACCCTGACCATCCTGGCCAAACTGGACTTTCACTACACTACCACAAAATAAAAACAAAAAAAGAAACTCCCA
Source organism: Sepiola atlantica (assembly GCA_963556195.1). Lineage (NCBI taxonomy): Eukaryota > Metazoa > Mollusca > Cephalopoda > Sepiida > Sepiolidae > Sepiola > Sepiola atlantica. The sequence goes on along the minus strand of OY744532.1, from coordinate 46,069,272 downwards.
TAATAAAGTGGAAAATCTTGAAAAAATCTAGCACCTGCAAATCAATAAACTCACCATATAGATTATGTTTAAATTAAAAACTGGAAATTATCCGTCTTAAAGACAAAAATAAACTCCCAAATATAAAACAAGAGACGTCTATCAACTGTAAACATAGTAGACTCTACCCTCTTAGCAACCCACATACCGCACCTTAACCCCACACCAACTCCCCACATATTTTTTAAAATAGAATTTTTTTTTACAAAAATGAATGATTACATTAACCCCCCCATTATACACTACCTCAAAACACATTATAACCCCCTACCCACCCACCCAAATTTACCACCCACCACCACCCCAAAAAGTCCCGATGAGTCTATAAATCTATAAATATATAACCACCCCACTAAACTATCAATAACATCAAATCTCTAAGTATTACCTATAAGTCTCAGCCTCAATAACCCCTCAATCATACTACCAATTCTACCAAAATCATCTCCCACCTAAACCCATAACTGGGATAGCTATTAACTCTGATATTACTTAGACTAATCTAATCTCCATTACTTAATCCTTCGATTACTATCTTGAACACTTAATTATTGACTGGTACTTTGTCCTTGTCATTGGTAGTAGAACTATAAAAGCCTACCATCACTTGTAAACTTATTTCGCCCAATGACTTCGCAAGTGGCAGGATGGTAATAATAATAGTAATGATTATTATTATTATTATTATTATTATTATTATTATTATTATTATTATTATTATTATTATTATTATTATTATTATTATTATTATTATCATGTTATTTTTATTTTTATTAATGCTATTATCACTGCGACTATCGTAGGTATGATTGGCATTGTTATTATCATTGTTATTGTAATCGATTTTATTAATACTAAAAATGGTAACACCATTAAACTTCTTTTATATAATGATTCCACTAGTATTGATTTTAGTGTAATATAATAACAATTAAAAATATTATCACAACAAAATTCACTACAATTACTGAGCAAGCCATAAATAACTATATTTAAATAGAATGCAAAAGTAGCAATTAATACCCTAAATTAAAATTATCAAACATTTTTATCTACACGATAATTACCTATTACAACAAAAATGACAGTTATAACTTTATAATTATAATTCTATTCTCATTATTAAATTTAACCCCCCCCCTGCCCCCATCGCCCTGGCTGGAATTGAGGTCACGATGGCCCAGACACGAGAGAACATCCCACGCAACTTTTTGAAAGATGACTTGTTGGAGTCTCCCCCTCTCCCCCATGCCTTCTCATGTCCCCGTTATAGGCAGACCTCCATCTCCATCCCCCTCCCTCTAATGCATCTTCAATTTCCGGTTGAGGTTGAATTTAAAATATTTGCCATTTGATTCCATTGTCGCTTGAAGAGTTGACGTTCATTGCGAGCGTTAATGAAACAGCATATATTTTGTCGCAATTAATGGAATAATAAAATCACCCACAATATATATATATATATATATATATATATATATATATATATATATATATATATATATATATATCATAACATTATCTATTTTTTATAATAATATATAATAATATATAATAATTTATAATAAACTAAATAAATGCTAATATTTATTCACAAGAACACAAGAACAAAATAAAGATGAAAAAATTAGCTGATTCATGTCAGTCAAATAATTGTATATCTTTTAATTCGGAATCTTATTTGACCTTAGTCAAAGCAGAGCGCCTTCAGGATTGAATTGCGTCTTGTCGGGGTGAAGAAACACATCGAACTGGCTTTACGTTGAATATTGTCTTTAGCGCCAAAATATGTTGACGCGCATGAATATCGCTAACACATCGACTGGATCTTTCTTTTTTGTCATTATTTAAGTTTACACCGTTTTAGATGCGTGCTGTTGTTATTGTTTATGAATTGCATGAAATATTAGCCGCTGTTAGATTTTAATAATTATTATTTTTGTATTTTTACACAGGAAACTTAATTATTTGAAATAGAAAGGAAAAAGCTTGTTTAATCTACATAATTTTATATTTTAAGTGTACTTGGCGTTAATTCAAACGCGTTTGTTTTTCTCCGCTGAAGAACTTTTATTTCCATTTTTAAGTAAGTAATACAGTTTCTTTCTTTCTATTTTTTTGTGTTTTAATTAAATTGTATCAATGAAGTTTGTTTCAAAATACCGCAATGTTTCAGTTTTGTATTAAAAAAATAGCTGATACTATGTCATACTCGACATACTTTAAGCTTAATTTTGGCTTTTTTAAGTTATTACTCCCCACTCGTTTTTGCATTTTTCACGGACCATTTTTTTCTGTGTAAACTCACCGCTGGAGAAATCTGTGTTCTTATATTTTACGCAATAATTAGATTTTAAAATATGGGATCACTTTACCATATAAATTTAGCGTGAACTGATCACCCACTTCATGTAAAAATACCCAACACTTGTTTATGCATTTTTTATGGACCATTTTTTCTGTGTAAAATTATAGATTATGTCGCTAGATAAATCTTTATTTGTTGTTGTTTTTTACCCATTATTTTAGATTAAAGAGTATTTTTAGTGTGATAGTCATGAATTGAGTTATGATCTTGTATTACATTTATTTGGGAAAGTGACACCCTCTCGAAAATCTAAATATTGGGTAAAAAAAAAGAAAAATAATTTTACCCTAACCCAAACAATAAAGCTAAACAAAACTCCCTACCATAATTGCCAACCATTTTTTATATGAAACTAGAAGATATTTTAAATAAAACTGCTTAATACTTTTTCATTTATTTTGCTCTTTTTTCAGATATAAATGTCTGTAAAAGGAAGTTCTGTTTAACCCGCAGTAAGAGTTCCAAAAGAGACTCTGGCCGACCTTGTTCTTTGCATAAAACAGAACCCCCAACTTCATGACAAGTTATCCAGTTTTATTATTTCCTTGAAAATACTTATACCCACTTTTCAAATAATGATATTTCTAAATCGATTACAAAGGAAATAATCAATATTTGGCTTTGTTAACGGAATATAATATTGGGAAGAAGATGAAAGCATTTTGCTTCAAGAGGGCCAAACTTATTAACAGAAAAAAACTCTTATTTCATCCAAAGTGAAAATAATCAATGAACAGCTGAACAAATTATTTGATATTTCTTCATGTTGCTACAAACTGCTTGTCTTAAGATGTGATGATTTTGCTGTAAAGTGCAATACACAAAATTGCCAAACAAGGCATAAGGTATGCACTTTTCCTCTTAACAAGAAGGTAATATTACTTATATGGTTGTTTGTTGTTTGCATTTTTTCATTTGAACTAATTCATGTTCCAATTTTCAATATTTGAATTAATTGAAAAATATGAATTTACTTCTGATAATCTTCCTTTTTCTTGTAAATAATATTCTGATGTTTTCTTTAATATTTGTCATGTATGCTATATCTGTTATTAAACACATGCACATTTTTTTAAATTTCAGATTCTCATTGAAGAGAGAGAATTTTTAAAAGATCAGAGAGAGAAAACAGAACCAAAATGCAGTTTCCAATTGGGACCTATTGACAAAGATGCTGTAAAAATACACAAAAGATTCAGCTGAAGCAGATAGATTAGACAGGCAGATTAAAAGACAGCAACAAGATTCTTCACATGTTGCTTCCTCTACATCAGAAATCTTTTCAAATACATCTTCCAGTGAAGAAACTACCGATGACTATTTTTAGCCAGGGAGACAGTCTAAAGGAACTTAAAGCGTTTTAAATGTCCCTAGACATTCTATGGAACTGATTAGAGGTGATATATTATCTAACCTTAGGGCTTGGCTTGCTAATGCCTTTCTATTAGACTTACAACACATGGGCCTTCTTCATCCAACAATTAATTTAAAATATATTATGATAGATAACTCATAAATAGATAAAGTAAATGCAAGAGTAAAAGTAACTAGTCATGAAAAACATGTCCAGGAATATGAACATATTATCTGCATAGGAGTTGATTGCAAAGTTAACAAGGACACTTTGTATTACAAGGAGGTTAGAGGGGAAATGGTGAAAAATGATTATGAAACGCAAGAGACCAGAGCGCCACTAAGCATTTACCAGAGAGATATGAACAGCAAGTAAATATCACGCTCATAGAGTGATACCCAACATTGGTGTTTTTCTAGCAGAGGATTTTACTGCTGTTCTAGAAGAGTACAACAGTGCCAATACTGTTAAGGCAATTTTGGTGGGCAATTCCAGTGCAAACACTGGTTGTGAAACAGGGATGGTTACAGCTTTGGAGAAAAAAACTTAAAAGGAAGTTACATACCATTGGGTGTTCACTTCATCAAAATGAACTGCCATTTAAGTTAATTGATGGACCTACAAGAAGCCCTACCACTTTCACTGGCCCTCTAGGGGAACTTTGTGGAACTAATTACCAGGATTTGCCCCAGGTAGCATTTCATAATATTAGTGGTCCTCTGGATAATTTGTATCTTACTGCAGAAGTAATGAATGATTTAAGTGGTGACAAACGACTGCTTTGAGAATATGCTGTAGACATTTCTAAAGGGAAAGTGTTTAGCCTTTTTGTAATTTTGTACAATTGTTAGTTCTCGTTTATTGAATACAGTTTAAAGATTACATATTTTACTAGTGGTGATTCATACTAAAAAATCTGGTTTGAATATATTTTCCATTCATTGTATCTAACAAAAATATCAATTTTATTTGGATTTATTAGTAAAATAGTAAAATTGGAAGTCAGTTTGTCAGCAAAATCGTGCCAAAATAAGGTATTTCTGTACATTTTTATACCCGATCTTTGAAACTAAATGCTCAGTTAAGTTTTTAAGTGAGCAATCTAATTTTTGGTATCGGTTCTCATAACAACACACCTCTGATTTCGCCACCACAGCAGCGTTGATTTTCTAAAAAGTAAGTGACAAATCAACCTGCCCTAATTACATGTTCTTGTTCAGTTTTAATCAGCATACGTCCACCGTTAAAAATGATACAACTCTTTTGGTCGAGGTGTGTTTTAACTTATATTATTTAATTCCATGTCTAACGATATAAAACAGAAACTCTTAGTATTAGCAACGACTCAAATGTGGTTGATCATTGAATCTACTAGATCGAGTTATGAAATAATTAATAATACAAAATATTGTTCTTAATAATGATGATAAGAATATATTTTTAAAAAGGTTAATCATTATATGTGGGCCGTTAAAAACAATAAATAACCCCGTGAAAATGTGTCAAACATTTATATGTGGTTATGCTTGGATGCAATACTAAATAAAATTCAGTTTCTGACAAAAACAAATCACATAGTGTTCTATTTTAATCAACGTTCAACTCTATTTCCCCTGGAATAATAGAACGCGTACACAAATAGGTGTTCAGTGATTTTTCAATTTGTTATTGTGACGACGCATAAATATTTATGATATGCTGATTAAATAGTATATTTGTACTGCTATGCTGATTAAATAGTATATCTGTAATGCTATGCTGATTAAATAGTATATGTGTAATGCTATGCTGATTAAATAGTATATGTGTAATGCTATGCTGATTTAGTAGTATATTTGTAATGCTATGCTGATTAAATTGTATATTTGTAATGCTATGCTGATTAAATAGTATATTGGTAATGCTATGCTGATTAAATAGTATATTTGTAATGCTATGCTGATTAAATAGTATATCTGTAATGCTATGCTGATTAAATAGTATATCTGTAATGCTATGCTGATTAAATAGTATATGGGTAATGCTATGCTGATTTAGTAGTATATTTGTAATGCTATGCTGATTAAATTGTATATTTGTAATGCTATGCTGATTAAATAGTATATTGGTAATGCTATGCTGATTAAATAGTATATTTGTAATGCTATGCTGATTAAATAGTATATCTGTAATGCTATGCTGATTAAATAGTATATGGGTAATGCTATGCTGATTTAGTAGTATATTTGTAATGCTATGCTGATTAAATTGTATATTTGTAATGCTATGCTGATTAAATAGTATATTGGTAATGCTATGCTGATTAAATAGTATATTGGTAATGCTATGCTGATTAAATAGTATATTTGTAATGCTATGCTGATTAAATAGTATATCTGTAATGCTATGCTGATTAAATAGTATATCTGTAATGCTATGCTGATTAAATAGTATATGGGTAATGCTATGCTGATTTAGTAGTATATTTGTAATGCTATGCTGATTAAATTGTATATTTGTAATGCTATGCTGACTAAATAGTATATTTTTTGTTCTCGTATTACAATTATTCTAATGCTTTAATGCATTTGAATAAAGCCCCTGCATGAATTGAGGTATGACAGTTTTCGTGTAAAATGTTTCTGTTTTTGTTGCCTATAATGTGTGGATCAAGTCGTTTGGTATTTAAACTCAGCCAGGACCTTGAAAAATGCTTATGATTATAATATTTCTGCTTCCTTTCGACAATAAGTTCTGATATAAATCTTTTAATTTTATTGTGTAACTCCCCTTATTAGAACCGTCGATTTTAATTCTGCAGTTGCCCGTGCTCACTATAAGGTGTCAGTGGATTTCGTAGTAAACTTAAAAGTTGTAGTGCACATCATCCAAACTGATAAGACGCATGGTATTGTGGCAGTCAGACTAAAAGAAAAGTGTATTGTTATGAGAGTACACTGTGAACAAGGAAAATGCGCTCGAGTTAAAGAAAACCCAATACGAATCACTGCTTGCGGTCTGTGTAGAAGAGGGATTGCTATGCCTTTTGATTCTTATTCAGCTCATATATCCTATGGTTGTCGAGAACTAGGTCAATTCCCTATTCTTAAAATGTAAGCATACCTCGTTATAGTTGCAAAACGATTTGAATAACTTTAAAACAGTGATTCAAATCGTTTTACAACTACAGTTAACATGCATAATATTTGATTTTCTAGGAATATTAAATTAAGAGACGATGAAACGAGCACGACTAGATAACATTTTCCATGTTTACTTAACATCAATCTGTAAATGTAATACTCTGTACTGTCATGTAAAGCCGAAAGTAAATACATTTTATTAGACTATATAAAACTGCCAAAATTAACATATGGCGTTTCTTCAATAGCTTTTCCGATGGTAAAAGCTGCCGATCGTAACAGGTGCGACTCTCCAACTTTAGACCCGGAAACTATCGCACACTCTTAAGTGATAGGATGATGAGGATAAGGTATCGCACGTCATTCCGCACGTTGTATGAAACACATAATATACATGCATCTAAATTTCTAGATATCGTTCAGTCGATATCTCTAAACATGTATCTCCATACACACTACCACTGATATTGAACACTCTCTTTAATAGGTAGAACATTTAATACAATACTTTGCTTATCTCGATCTCGCTCGGAAATTATTGACTAGAATACTCTATATATCACGGTCATCAATCGTATTTCTAGTTTCTCCTTCGACAAGCCGGTGTCATCAGTAGTTGATATACCAACTTTTGCGGAACTTTCTGGCTTTTAGCACTACTGTTATTTTACACAGGTCTTTATATAGTTTGTTGTTTTTTATATCATCTTTTGAAGTGACGCCTAGCAGTCCTCTTGGCATTGTAGTATCACGTAACATTCTTCACATATAAGACTATTTATGAAAACACTTTGCAACATACTAGGTCTTTCTCTCTTTGCGTCTATTGGATTTAACTTTTTATTTAAGTTCTCTTTCTAGTTGTATTGGATATCGGTTCCTGGTTCTGAAATGTCTTAGCTATGTATTATTTCTGCCAATTCAATTAATCCTCGCACCCGAAGATCTACCCGAAAATCTAAAAAAGTCAAATCCGAATTTTGATTTTCTCTCGCTGCCATCTTAGCCCCAATAACTTGTGAAATGACTGCGGGGTTCTGAACAGCCGAGAAAAGAAACGAGAGAAGAGTTTCAAATTTCAAATTCCAGAGATCGTAGCTGAAGATTTCAGATTAATCACCCTCTGGTGAAAAAAGCGGGAATACGTACAACGAGGCATGAATAAAATTAAAAAATACAGGTAGATATATATATAAAAGAATTAGCAGGAATGAACAGATCACGAATGAAAAACGTAGAGGATCGGGTGCGGCTAAAATTGAGTGAAATCATGATGATTTTGTCGAGTGTCGAATTTATGTCAGAATCTTGGTTTACAAAATTGTTAGACTCAAATCGCGAAATACATGTCTGTTAGAATTATTGAAAGAATAATTAGAATATTAAATATAGACACATAATCCTTACCTTGTGATTTGGGTAATACCTCTTGAATGTGAGTTATCAGCGACGTGTGTGGTTCATTACTGAATTCGGGTGTTGAAATCAAACAAACAAACCAGCAACTCGGCTTTGCGTACATTGTAAGCTAAGCATAACCCCGATAGCAGCACGCTACGCATGTAACTGTGATTATACTAAATTAATTTTGGATGTCTTATACAGGGAAGCGTAACTTGAACGTAATTTTTTCTAACGTTACGATGGGTGGATTATTTTATTGTTCCAGAAAGTATCTTCCAATCTTGGGTTGATACCGCTTAGAGTACTCTTGCTTACGTTGAGTACAAAATAGAGTTCGCAATCTAGCCTGGCATGATCTCTTCTCTTCTCTACAACCCCATTCTCACAGAATAAATGTTGATAGTCTTTCTCCACTCTATCATTATTTTAGTGGAAAGTGCTCGACTGAGCTCCATCTATAGTTGATTCCTTTTAAGACATTGCACAGCACAAGTTCGTCTTACTACTTCAACTGAAAACAACTTTACTTTCGTTTTCTATGTGCCAAACATCAAACCAAATTTTCCTGAACAGAGTTTATTTCCAATAACTTCCAATCAATGGAACACATTACCACGTGACTTCGTCCCTACAATCTAAAACTTGGTCGTCTTCAAATCGAACTTTAAAAATACTTGGAAGTAACTGTCTTTAATAAAATGTAGTTCATTGCATTCATATTTTTCAATTATCTCATAATATTCTTCATCATTCAACTGACACCCAACGCATCTGTAATCCCCGAGTTGCTTTTAGCCTTAATAAGTAGTGACTTATAAGTAAAATAAAAAAACGGACATGTTAGCCATGAAAATGCTATTTTTAATTATCGCATGATAGAGGGAGACATGGGATTATCGATTGAAGGTATCTTTTTATAGGAAGGCGTGGACATTATTTGATATTACCGGAAAATAAAATAAAACCTTTTAATAATGAAGGATACTTTTCATATTATACAAATGGAGTGTAATCAACGTCTAACATTTTACATTCTGTAAATATTGTATCTGTGAACATTTTCAAATCTGTAAATATTGTATCTGTGAACATTTTCAAATCTGTAAATATTGTATCTGTGAACGTTTTCAAATCTGTAAGTATATTATCTGAAAACATTTTCAAATCTGTAAGTATTGTATCTGTGAACATATTCAAATCTGTAAATATTGTATCTGTGAACATATTCAAATCTGTAAAAATAATATCTGTGAACATTTTCAAATCTGTAAATATTGTATCTGTGAACATTTTCAAATCTATAAATATTGTATATGTGAACATATTCAAATCTGTATATATTGCATTTGTGAACATATTAAAATCTGTAAATATTGTATCTGTGAACATTTTCAAATCTGTAAATATTGTATCTGTGAACATTTTCAAATCTGTAAATATTGTATATGTAAACATTTGCAAATCTCTAAGTATTCTATCTGTGAACATTTTCAAATCTGTAAATATTGTATCTGTGAACATATTCAAATCTGTAAATATTCTATCTGTGAACATATTCAAATCTGTAAATATTGTATCTGTGAACATTTTCAAATCTGTAAATATTGTATCTGTGAACATTTTCAAATCTGTAAATATTGTATCTGTGAACATATTCACATCTGTAAATATTGTATCTGTGAACATAATCAAATCTGTAAATATTGTATCTGTGAACATTTTCAAACTTAAATGTTACAGAAAAGACATTTTTTCTAGAGCCTGACCGACATGTTAGATATTAAACGGGTAGATCTAATAATTTTGTAAGTTGAGAACAAAAGGAAATAAGGCAGCTGAAAGGGTCATCAGAATTCAACTCATTGTCCCGGCGTGAAAGTAAATTCGGCCATGTGAATGTATCAACAATTGGTATGACTTCACATTGCATATAGCAATCAGTTGTTTAACTGAAAGCACGCTAGACATCCGGCACCTCATATCATGAGCTAAAAAGATATAAGTAATTAGTAAAAAGATATAAGTAATAAGTGATTTCGATATTTTCTTTCTGTCGCTACCCATTGCTCAGTGATTTGGAACGAAGATCAGGTTGAATTGATGACACACTTCCATCAGCATTGTGTCGTGTTACTTAAAAAAAAACTATATACGTAAATTTTTCAAGCAAGAAACACGATGTGAATAACCATTGTAAACTGTAATGTATCGGTACGATGATGGCAAGTTGATTGTAGCGTGTATGACAAGTTTTAAAATGCAACAGATAGACCGATCGACAAATCCCCTCAGATAGACGATTGAGTGCATCTAAAACGAGATGCGTTCGTTCAATCTGTGTGTTTAACAATGAAGACCGACAGGCAAGGTTTCTTAGAGAAATGCGAAGACGGAGGTTATAAATAGAAACCATAAAATTTAAAAACTAAACATCACGAGCCTTCTTCTTCTTCTTCTTCTTCTTCTTATTATTATTATTATTATTATTACTGCTACTATAACTACTACTACTACTACTACTACTACTACTGGTTTTACTAGTAGTAGTGTTATTAGGGATTAAACGGCATTTGCTCATACTTTAAACTAGTTTTTGAATGTGTTGTACAGACCCCAAAAACAGACACCAATATAACATCATGTTGAAATCTAAATTTCCGAAGCGTGAATAACTCGCGCGTTAATTATATTGTTAATAGAATAGAAGTACCACTACAAGTACTACTACTACTACTACTACTACTACTACTACTAATAATAATAATAATAATAATAATACCAATCATAATAATAATAATAATAATTTTAAAATGAAACATCTCTAGTTTTATTTTGTATAGAATGGAACAATGTATTTCAGTTTGTTATCAGTCAATGGAATTTTAATGTCAGCCATTTTGTCAGCCATGTTTATTTGTATTTAATTGTTTGTATTTCGCATCCAGCGAAAAAGAATTGGTGAACATTGACGTTGGGTAAAATTGTGTATTCGCATAAATATATTCTTCAAAGTATTCCACGATTTTATTAATTTCTTTAAAGATTATTTCCGTTAATATAACATGACATTATTAACGACGTTTCGTAGTGTTATACCTAATTTAAACTCGCCCGCCTTTGTTTTTGTGTTTTAAACAGATCCGCAAAAAATTACATAATCTAATTAAATTAATCAAGCGATCAAACATTTTAGAATTAACGCTGTCATCCGCTCGCCTTTTTTCTCTCTCTTTCTATCACTTTCTCTCTCTCTCTCTCTTTCTAATATATATATATATATATATATATATATATATATATATATATATTCCGGAAAAATGTTCATAGAGGTGCTCGCCTGAGCTCAAATCTCTGATCGATCCTTGTAAGACATTCACACGAATCTTATCTTATTAGCACAAATGAAAAGGAGGACTTTCCATTCTTACCCCATGTGTCTAGCTCACTTTCCATGGACAGAGTCTCTTAGCCAGCACTCCCTATCTGTTGAACACATTACTCAGAACTACTTCCCTGTAGAAACAACATAGTCGTCGACAAATTTAATGTTAAAAGAATTTGTCGTAAAGCATGTAATAAAACTTAGTTCACTACATTGATCAATTTTGCTTCATTTCATCTTGCCGTAGGCCTTGATATGTTGTGAATCAACAGTAGCAAAAACTGGTGTAGGTTCTACCCGGCGCAGGAGAGAAATAGGCCCAGCAGCGAGCGTAGCAACAAACGTAACGCTGTTCGGCTTGTCAACTCGGCTAGAGAAGTTAGTGAGCTTCGCAGCTACTTTATGTTCGCGGTCCAGTCTCGTCCTGCATCTAATAGTTTGGGTCCAAATACTGCTAATCTTTCAGTCATCTCCAAGACGTGTGGTGAAAACATGTACAAATGTCGTCTTTGTTTTAAAAAGTGTCCAGCCGCAAGCGTTGCAGATAATGTAGATGTATAGCAAATTGCTGCGACTCTACGTAAAGTTTAGGCCGATTAAAGAGGTTACTATACATTTGCAAAACCGTACCAAGAAAATTCCAATTTATTATTCGCACGAGTTATGAAAATCGAGGTCGAGGTGTTTTGACTACGGGCCGCGTAAGACCGCTGTAAGCAGAACTCTGTAGGTGAGATTTGAGGAAAGGTAAGAAAGAGTCAGTAGAAAAGTCAGTTTTTTATCAGTGACAAAATGTCTGAGAGCAAACTTGCCTCGTTACGGGACTCAAAAATGGTAAACGTATCGTCCATATAACGCCAATAACGAAAGGGTCTATTAACCCGAGAAAACAGCAAGGATTCCTGAAAACCTAGGAAAATATTCGCTAGGATAGCACTTAAAGGACTAGCCATCGCTACCCCCTCAATCTGCTGATACATTATATTGTTAAAACTACTAAATTAGTACCAATCTCCTCTCTTTTTTTCTTGTGATATTGTCCTTTACTCGCGATGACTCCGTTCATCCTATTTAAAACTATGATAAAATTCTGTACCACAAAAATGTGTTCAAATATTTCAGGAGTAGGTACACAAAGGTTGTTCAAAATAATTAAACGAACTGGTCCGAATTAAGGGCAAGATTACATCGTTTAGAGCCAGAATAGAGTTTCTCAAGTCCTGTTTGGAGAATTATGTCGCCCCTGGCTTTATTTCTAGGCGCATTACCGAAATAAAAGCCAGGAATACTTTCAACTTGGAACGGGCTTTCATCAAATACGATTGCATTATTAGTCGCCCTTAATTTTATTAGACGAAGATAAAATAAATAATTAAATAAAAATACATTAAATATTTAGGTGATAAAAATCGTACATATTTCGCAACAGAGCGTCTTGGTCCGATGGTAAAACACTGGACTATAGACATCCATATCGAAGGTTCGATCCTTGTCTAAGTTTACCATGCTGTGACGGCTGTGAGCCAGAAAACCGTGTCCATGGAGTACTTTTATGTACGTAAAAAAATAATCCATTTTATTATCTTTATTTATTTAAGTACATATGAAATTATTTGTATCTACATACGCCGGCGTTTCAAACCTTAGTGTAGGAAATAATGATTTTAGACGGTCGCAAGATTCGAACCAAATTAGAGAATCACCGTAGACTCCGCAAGCAAACGTTCTAACCACGCGACACGAGGCATTATCACGCAAAGAAAGTAAATTAACTTCTATTGATGCCTAAATAAAGCGGGTACAGTCAGTAGACTATCGAGAGTGTTGAACTAACTTTGTCGGAATCTGCCATATAGCTATGTGGCAGTCTATTTTTAACTTCCCGAACTGGGTTAAAGTTGAATTTCATAAAAGGACATGAAATAATATTTACAGGAGACCGTCAGGTTACGAAAATAAGCCCATTAATATGACATTATGTAGCGGAGGGATATTGTGTCGCCTTGTTGCTTTGTTCCTTGTCACGCTTCACCAGCAACAGTTTTATTTCGAATCTAATTATTTCGCATATGTTTCCTAGTATATATGACGAACAAACATATAATAAACTGCCGTCTAATGGGGGAAGTAATTCCTGGGAGTATTGTCTCGTGAGGAATGAACATATACTACAATAATCCCAAAGAGGAAGTAAATCCTGAGATGATAGTATCATGACAAATTAACATATACTACACTACTCAACAAGATGAGATAATGCCTGGTACGATGGTTTCATTATAACAGAACAGCCAAAAAAGGAGGTAGCCTGGAAGGATTGTATCATAAAGAATCAACATGTAATACATTGCGCCTAAAAAGAAAGATGTAATGCTTGGGCGGATTGTCCATAATAGCATAAATAATACTGAAGTATACCCCTCCATCAAAAAAAAATGGAGGAATTATCAGGGAAGATGGTATCATTTTAATAGAAAACATACAGCACTATCTCTTACTACTGAATGCAGTATGGAAAGATAGTATATTAGCCTGAAATACCATACAAAACTGAGTAGCGCTTTAATTGTAACAGCATAATTTCGGCTACAGACAGACATATAGCAAATGTACATTTATAATAGATATAATCATTTGAGAAGATAATCTAGAGAAAGGAAGATTCAAGTAAGGTGTGTAACTCTCATGGAAGAGGTGTAACTTTAGATAGCCGAATAAAAAAAGTGACAGTGTATACTATCACACCGCATTAATTAGAACAGTTTTGTATTTTATGAAAGTCCAATTTTTGCCGTTGGTAATCCAATACATATGCATTCTTATGAGCTCGGCGAAATACATGTTTTTTAAGTGTTATTTTTATTCTAAAGTGTACTAATTTCATAATAAAACAAAAACCCATAACCATATTGTATGAATCTGCAGTAAACCCTTAATACAACCCGGTAATGTTTATTTATTAAATAATCTTTAATAATATAAAATAAATGAACAACCCGAAGGCTCTCTTTTCATTCGTTACTACATCGATATGAAAGAGGAGATGCCATTCTTTTTCATGAGTGGCTTCATTAGCCTTGAACTCAAGTACAATTCTGAGTGTTTAGCAAAGAGGCATAAAACACTACTTTTGAGTTTTTTCGTATGACTCGATCGTCAATCGAATCTCTGTCTAGCGACACATTGGAAAATACGCAAACTATTATGACAAGTGAGCCTAGATCATTTTTAATCAAATACTGTTCATAGAAAGACTTTGGTATTATTAGAAAATATATTTGGTAACTGAGGAAGGTAGTATCATGATGAACAAACATATACTACACTACCCTCTCTGTAAAGAGAATGTGATACATAGAATGATGGTTTTATGATAAGAGAACATCTACTATACAACTTACACACAAAGAAGTATGTTTTGCCTGGAATTATGGCATCATACCAACAGAACAAAGAATGCACCCCAAAAGGAAGAAGAGACAGCAGAACAGATACTACGCTACCTGTACCTAAAGATGTTATACCTGGTATGATGGTATCATTAACACAAAACAGATAATCACTACCCAAAAAAAGAAATGTAGGAGGTCATTCATTGGGGGATAGCCCGATGACGAACTAACATATACGATACTACACTCCAAAGAATGAGGTATTGCCTGAAAAGATTGTCTCATGAAAACAGAACATATATTATAATAGCCCCTCGGAATTGAGCATTGAACGCTATTACATCAGTTGGAAATATTATAATAAACTAGATTGGTCATTAAACAGTAATATTATGATAAAAGTAATAGTATTATTTAGGCTTCAGTCAGACAAATACCCAATCTCGATTAGAAATCGATGTAGCACAGTTATTGTCTTGTCAGTTTTATTTTTCTGTCGTTTGCCAAATGCTTTTTATAAGTAGAGCTTCGTGATTATTATCATCCCTAATGTCATCGTGACCTTATTATGTTAAATACCCTATCTAATCGAATATGAATTAAGCATAAATTAAAGAAAAAAAGACGTAAAAGAAAGGAAAATCCATAGAAAACGATTTCTGAACGCGAATAAATTAATTCGCTGCAAACAGTTGATTGTTTCATTCCCTCCTGGCTGCGACATATAGAGGGAACAATCTTTTAGTTTGGATCTTAAGTTTAGGAAAACGCATCATATGCATTCAAAGCAATCTGCACACCAACGCATTGAATATTGAGCACGTGCGCAGATATAGAACCGTGCACGTACACATAAACACAAGAATAAACGCACACATACAGACACAGGAACACACTCATGCACTAAATGCTACTCACCTCAATCTGTTTTCTCCTTCAATGAAGAAAAGAATCGATTTCGATAAAATCATCCAGATTACGCGTAGTTAAGATCAAATCTAAATTGCCAAAAAATCGATGGAATATATACTGACCCTAATAATTCTGTATATTACTTCCTTCGTTCTTTCCATACGTTTGTCTTCTTCTTTCTTTATTTAATGGAAATTCCATGCCGAGTGGAATTTCTAATTCTTTTTTCGTTCATTTATTCCTTCCTTCATTTTACTTCCTTTTCCATTTCTTTATTGTTTCCCTTTTTTATTTCACTTCAAACATTTCCTTTTACAATCCAGATGTTATGATTATAGAAGACGTAAATACTCTAGTAAATTGTAAATCGCTCCAACTCTCCTGCAATATTAAACCTGCAGTTGCAGTTTAAGTTGCGTATGCGTTCAACGTGATATCTCGTTTGTGTTTCACACATTTCTCTTCTGTAATATTTGTTATTCTTTCACTCACCTGCTGGCTTATTCTAGACAATAACTTATTTTGTCTCATTTACTGGCAACTGTGTGTGTACCGCTTGTTTAAATTTATATTTCATATAATACGTCTATACCTTTATTTTTCTGCTGGTTTCGTATCATAAAACAGAGCTAGCTCTAAGAAGAGATGAGAAAATAAAGGTTATTAAGGACACCTATAACAACAAAAGTCTGATTTCAGCTAGTGTTCAGGAGAGATGTAGGGAATTAAATGCACTGCATAGATGAGCATCAATAAGATGCTGGCCACTTGCAATTACATTCTTCGAGACTGTCAAGTACGTTCTTCGCATCATTCGGCTTTATGGATACGTACTACTCACAAACCGTTTATTTAAGCAACCAAACGTCCGCGACGGTTTTATCTCCGGTGTATCTGTGTGCCAATATATGAATAGCTGTTCCTTTTAGGCGAACACTAAGGGAACTAATTCAGTATATATTTAAAAGAACAATAGCATCCATCGTATTTTTAAATATATATTAAATATATGTATTCATTACATAATTTTGATTCTTAGAAATGTCTAAATTTAAAGGATTAAGCTTTAATAGCTTTAAGCTTAAAATGAAATATACTATGGATCAATCTAAACTGAAATCATTCATATCTTAATTCTCAAATAAGACAGAATGTGCTGATACTAACATCTTTTTTAAATACTCCGAAAAACTGAACTTTAAATACTTTATTAGTTGATTGATTATATCTATTGATAAAGTTTCCCCAAAAGCGAGTGTATCTGAATTCCCCCTTTTGCATAAAACAAACTTGAAATAAGTATATCACACCTGATCCACCTTTACGAATATCATTAATGTTCTTAAATAAATAATGATCAATTGAATAGCTCATCAGTGAATAATGTACACACAAATATATAAATATTTACACATACATAACTTTATATAATTAGAGATCATATAACCATCCGGACAGATATTTCGTTAACAGACGTTTTCCCATTGAATAATATTAGCTAAAGTATATATGAAAAACAAAATATTATATAGACAGAATATAGAGAAACAAAATGAATACTGAATACATTTCAACTTTTTCAAGACATGTAGGTAAACTTGTCACGGGAACCGATGATGGCCTCTTCAGAAAATTGATGTTTTACACATTTTGATCATTATGTAGATCAGGAAGGTAGGCCGAAACAATTGTTTGCCAAAAAATGTTTTTGATGAAAGTATGAACATTTATAAAAATGTGATCACTCCATATATATATATATATATATATATATATATATATATATATATATATATATATATATATATATTAGCTGTAACAAGCCGGGGTTTGTTAGGATGCAGTAAAGTATTTTTTTGCACATAAGGTTTTCTTCGGGCAAGAATATAATTTATCTCCTTTGATGATCTTTATTTTCAGTTGAGTATTTAAAATATTTCATTTAGCATTGTCTGGACCGGAATAATTAACTTTTTAAAACATTATAGTCAAGTAAATTATTATATTGCCAGTGACATGGCACAACAATAACAAATGAAAATCAACTAGTAGGAAGAAAACTCTATTTCGAACCTTCTTTAAAATTCGCAAAGATAACCATGTATATATATATATATATACATATATATATATATGCATATATACATATATATATATATATATAAACATATATATATATATATGTATATATATATATGTATATATATATATATATATATATATATATATATATATATAAACATAGCGTTTAGTCATGAAACCTGTATAGTTCATTATCTATTTTATTTTTTTCCGCATCTAATGTCTGCGCAGTCGCTGCTATATTTGTCAACAACACGAATTCGAAGACTTGAGACAAAGAAAAGTTACGGTTGGGAAAAATATATAATCAATTTGTAACAGTTTATTTAAAATAAAACGAAAAAAATGAAGTAAAAATATTTGCGAAATTTTTTTTTCATTTTTGTCTACGATAAAAGGATTGGTGGAACATTATTTCTTTTTCCTGACATTTTAGTAGAATTTTTTCAAAAAAAAACGAGAACAAAAAATATAAGTATTAAAATGTGTCTATTCGATCTGCACTTTAGCAATGAAAGTACGATTTTAAGTATGACAGACCTACGGAAACGATATTTAAAGTATGGCAGACGAACGGAGGCTATATTTTAAGTATAGTAGACCAACAGAAACGATATTTTAAGTATGGTAGACCAACGGAAACGATATTTCACAATCGAGCATTACGGACTGATTAAAATAGTCTTTCAAACATAAGTGTAAGAGAAAAATTGAAATGATAGTTCAAACTGAAGTATGGCAGATCTACGGACATGATAGTTCAAAGTATGGCAGATCTACGGAAATAATATTGTAAAATTCAGTATGACAAAGCAACAGAAAGTATGCTTAAATCTTTTTCACGACAGACGAACTAAACTGTTATTGCAAACTTAAGCATGAAATACTGATTAAACTAACATTTCAACGGTAAGCATAACATGCCATTGGAAATGATATTTGAAACTTCAACATAACTGAGGAAAATGATATTTCAAACATAAACCTGACAAACATACAGAAATTTTATTTCAACTGGCTGACTAATTATTTATAATTCTAGTTGTTTCTAACTTATCAGTACTAATAAACGAGGCAGGCACATGATTTCTTTCAATATTTCAAAACATATATCCCAAACCACTCTAGTTATTCGACGATATGCGAACAAAGAAAGAAAAAACTTGTCCTAAATATAGTGAGGAAAAAAATGTCTTCGAACTGCTTGAAAAAAGATACCCCCAATCATAGGATGCTAGGCGCGCCGGGCTTAACCCGATATTTCTCAAGGTGATCCGACGAATAGATAAGCACTTTTTAATTTATTTTTTATTTTTTTATTACCATACTCTTTGGCCACTCACATACTATTATCCCTGATATTCTAATGTATACTATATGAATGTACTTACTGTCTTATTGCCTGTTTATTTATTTTCCACTGAAAAAATTCTTGAAATCCCACGCTGGCTGACTAATTATTTAATTAATCTAGTTGTTTCTTACGTATCAATACTAATAGACGAGGCAGGCAAATGATTTCTTTCAGTATTTGAAAACATATATTCTAAACCACTCTAGTAACTCGGTCAACGATATGCGAACAATAAAATAAAAAACTTGTCCTAACTATAGCAAGGAAAATAATGTCTTCGAACTGCTTAAAAAATGATACCCCCTCTTGTAAGCACTTTTTAATTTATTTTTTATTTTTTATTACCATATTCTTCGGCTACTCACTTACTATTTTCTCCAAATTCTAATGTGTACTATATGAATGTACTTAATTCTGTGTTTGACTTAAATGTGTTTAATTATTGATATATACTGTCTTATTGCCCGTCTATTGATTTCCTACTGAGAAAATTCTTGAAATCCAACGCTGGCCTGAAGTTTTAGCTGTATTCCTCCTATTTCTCTTATTTGTACTTACCTTCGAGAGGGAAACCTGTCTTCAACTTTCTGTTCCTTCTGTAGTATACACTGAACTTATTCTATCTACATATATACATATTCACAGACACACACACACACACACACACACACACACACACACACACACACACATATATATATATATATATATATATATATATATATATATATATATATATATATATATATATGGAAGTCTTTTTAACCTGCGGGGGCTCGGAAATACCCGACTCGTACACGAGTGCAGGCTATTTTAACCCTCTCGGTTTGTTGGACCGTAAGACCTTGTCAGGCTATCCAATCTGAGAGAAGGAAATATCTTACAATAAAACTTTGCTACCAAATACTTACGCCGTGGCCGCAAACAGTTGGGAAGAGGCCTTTTTAGTCCTGATCGACACCCTTCCTAGAGTTGGAATCTCGAACAAAATATCCGGTTTGCAAACTTACAATTGCTTAAAGCGTAGATATGGTCTGCCTATCGCCGGCTCTTGCACCCCTTTGTCTATTAGCCAAACGTTGAGGTACCAGCGCTGGGACGCCTCAAAATATTCAGTTCCTAGCCTTGTTTCCTTACTAGGACAATAAACGCCGTTTCTCTTTCTCACTATTTGGGAAACTTCGGGAAAGTTTTTTCGTCACTAAGTCTTACATGACCAGTCTGGGTCGCTCTTATTCCGACAGGTTTAGGATACAGGTTAGACAGCTTGTCTGGCTGCTTATTCCGACTGACAGGACAAGAGCCCAAACTCTTGGGTAGCGCTAAGAACTGCTGCTACATCATCAGTTTCATAATACCGTGGGTAGTTGTATGTTCCATGTCGCGCATGGAAAGGGACCTTGCAATTATCTCCGGTGGGCTTTCCCGAGGCGACAACCCTCATGGATCATGGCGCGACTAATTGACTGGTTGTGTGAGCATATTGACACTAAACAAGGGCCCACTTTGCCCAACCTACTCTATAAGAAAACAAACATGTCATTGCAAAAATATAAAATAATATATAAACCAAACACCTAACAAAAAACACTTTCTTAGCTAAAATCGTTGAATCCTTAATCAATCTTGCGATAGTCCGGTACTTAGTTAATTCTAAACTTCTTTCTGACCGCTAGTATGAATTTAGACAAGCACGATCTACTGCAGACATCCTAACGGTACTCTCTGAACACATGTATCAGACACTCGACAAGGCAGGCGAAACTAGGGTAGTAGCACTTTATATTTCCAAGACCTTTGACAAAATATGGCATAAAGGGCTTCTTCTGAAAATACGCTCACACGGTATTACTGGGCAATTACTTAATATAATTAGATCCTTCCTAACCAAAAGAAATATCCAGGTTTTCCTCGGTGGCCATTCACCTTACCAACATGACATAAATGCTGGTGTACCCCAGGGATCTACCCTTGGACTTCCATAAACAGTCTCTCTGGTGACATAGATTGTGAGATTGGTTTATTTGCTGACAACACCACGCTTTACTCTCGTCATGTTTGCAAAACAGATGCGATCATATCCGAGCCAATGGTTGAATTCTTGGGAAATGACCTCCAGGCTCTAGTGGATTGGCGTCATTAATAGTTAGTAACTTTTAATGCCGCGAAGACAAATCTCCTTTACTTACATTAGCTACAAGAAACCTCTCGAACAACCGATTGTCATAGCAAATAGCACCATGCCTGAGAGTTCAACATTAAAACTCCTCGGCCACAGGTAACATAAATTGGAACAAATACATTGAATACATTGTCAAGGCTTCCAATGGTGCAGCAAACAAGGTGGGCTCCCACTACCGTGCTACTAAACTCCTCACACCTGACATTATCCTATATCTTTACAAAGCCACAATCCGCCGATGCATGGAGTATTGTTGTCCCATCCGGGCTGGTGCATCATCAACTTTTCTCTCCCTCCTTGACAAGCCCCAATAAAGAGTCGCCAATTTAATAGGTCGCTCACTGTCAGCCAAGCTCCAGTCTCTGTCCCATCGCCGCAATGTAGCATCCTTGTGTTTGTTTTACAAATACTTCAATGGATTATACCTCAATTAACTGGCTACACTGGTGCTCCCTCGACGTAAATTCACTAGACCAACTCGACAATCAGCTAAATCCCATCCATTCACTGTGTAGGTCTCCAGATGCCGGAGAGCTTCTTTCCTTGTGCTTGCTGGCCTCTGGAACTCCCTCCCTGCCCTGTGTTTCTCCGACGGTACTGACATGCATACATTTAAAATTAATGTAAACCGGCATCTCGCTGCGCGACTCCCAATTTAGGTTGACCCCCCTAAACTGTATTTCTTTTTTCTCAGTAACCCCTTACGTCTATAGTGGCGGCCTGTCTTGTTTGGGGTGAACTATGTTTTTAAAAATCATCACAGAATGATGAAGTAATATTTCAAAGTAAAGCCTGAGAGAACCAAATAAATGATATTTCAAACTTAATCATGACACACCAACGGACATTATATTTCAAACTTAAGCATGACGGATAGGTAAAAATATTATTTCGAAATTAAGCTTGCCTGGATGATGAAAATGATATCTGAAACTTAAGAATAATTAACGAACCGAAATGATATTTAAAATTATAGCATGACGGTGAATTGAACAGTGTATTTAAAAATTTAGCCGTGAAAGACTTCGAAAGATGGATGCTTTGATGCTTTTAAAATCATTTAATGATGAAAAAGAAACTAAAGTGTCGCCGGACAGAAAGACCGACAAAGCCTCTCATAGCTGGCGCCTCTAAGAACATAGTCCGTCATTTTATTATTTCACCAAGCGAAACCGTGAAAGTTAGTATTGCAAGCACACCAGGAATGTTTAATTAGATTGTCTATGCAAGATACACGAAGAAATGAAGGTGTAAGTGAGAAGCTTAATATTAACAAATGTTTCAACAACGTTGGTCGGAAAAAGAGAATAAGGTTGTCTGGACATGTTTCCCGGTTACCATATTCCAGCTATATAAATAAAGGATATACAGAATACTTCATTGATAGATGTCAAAAGGACGACCTCAAAATGGATGGGTCGGCCACATAAGGGTGCATACTAGTGTGTCGCTCTTGACAGCTAAAAGTCGTAATAAGTGGCGGAATTTTATTCTCAAGTATGTGGCAAAGCTCAATGAAGTATTCATATAAGTGAAGCAAACTCATTCCATCAGTTGGTACATGAAACTCAATTGCGTGCATTGCGTTCAAATTAGAAGAGTATACTAGTTTCTCCGATGAGAAATAAAAGGCGAAAATTACGCAGACTTTTAAAGAAAACTCGTAAAATTGAAAACAATCATAGATCGTAAAATACAGCATTTACATAAATAAACGTAAGATTATCGAAGTCGGCAAACACACACACAGCCGACAACATGTATCTTGGTGTGGAAACGGTTAGAAACACACTGTTACATATGAGATCGACTTTGCGCTACACTAGCCGTAATCAACAATCAGAGAAAATACAACATTTATCATATAAGAAATTGTAATGTCTGTTTAATCGCGTCATGTATCATGTTTCTTTTGTACTCAATTACCAATGACAATACTATTTATCTCACGGGTGTTTATTCTAAAATAGTTTTAAATCCACAAATATTGCATTCCGAATACAGTTTATTGAGAAACTATTTTATTCGAGTCAACATTTTATATCATGCTCAAATAAAGAGGAATTATGGTACATTATTCACTATGAAAAAAGTACTCCCATCGCTACTATTTCATCACGTATAAGTTTGATCAATGAACGTCATCTTCCGATCAGAAGAAAATGAAAATAGTAATATCAAGTTTTTAAAAATAAATAAAAAATGAAACATAATTTAAAAAACAACTACTCAACATTACAATTATTCATAACTGCCTAAGATATTTGTTTTTAACAGCGATATCTATAAACCTTAGAATTATTTCAATATATTTTCTACATATAAAACAACAACTCCACATTATAATTGTTCATAATAGTGTAAGATATTTGTTTTTAAAAACGATACCTATACACATTGGAATTATTTCTATTTATTTGCTCATATATAAAACAATAACTCAACATTACAATTGTTTATAACTGCGTCAGATATTTGTTTTTGAAACCGATATCTATACACATTGGAATTATTTCTATATATTTGCATATATATAAAACAACAACTCAACATAACAATTGTTCATAACTGCGTCAGATATTTGTTTTTGAAAGCGATACCTATTAAAATTTGAATTATTTCTATGAATGTTTTTATATATAAAACAACAAAACATCATAACACTTGCTTATAAGTGTGTCAGATATTTGTTTTTAAAAGCGATTGCTATAAACTTAGGAATTATTGCAATATATGTCTATATATAAAACAAAAACTCAACATTATAATTGCTCATAACTGTCAGATATGTGTGTTTGAAAGCGATTCATATACACATTGGAATTATTTCTATATATTTTCGTAGAATTGTTTTCATATATTTTCTTATATATGAAACAAAAACTCAACATAACACTTGTTTAAAACTGTGTCAGGTATTTGCTTTTAAAAGCGATTCCTATAAACTTTTGAATTATTTCTATATATTTTATTGGATTTATTTCGATATATTTTCTAACATATAAAACAACAACACAACATTGCAATTGTTAATAACTGTGTCAGATATTTTCTTTTAAATGCGATACTTTTAAACTTTGGAATGATTTCTATATATTTTTTTACATACAAAACAAAAACTCAACATTACAATTGTTTATAACTCTGTTTGATATTTGTATTTTAAAGGCGATACCTATACAATTGAGAATTATTTCTATATATTTTCTTGGAATTATTTCTATATATTTTCTTGGAATTATTTCTATAAATTTTCCGGGAATGTTTTCTATGTATTTTATTATATATACAACACAAATTCAACATTACAATTGTTCATAACTGTTTCAGATATTTGCTTTTAAAGGCGATACCTATAAGCTTTGGAATTATTTCTATATATTTTCTTGGAATTATTTATATATCTTTTCTAATACAGTACAGTGAAAAATTAAGGAACAAAAATAAAATCGTTCTAATCTCCAAAATGATTATATTTTAATATTTGTGAAAATTTCAGTACATATGTAAATTATGTAGTTAGACTTTTACTGAGATTTTCAGATGATTTGAAATCATATTATTAAAGTTATCCACCATTTTACATATATTAAGTATCATAATTCAGGAACATTAAGGATAAATAATGGTTTAAAGTTCAAAACTGTGTCTATTTGTATGAAAAGATTGAAAATAAATATTCTAAACTTTAATTATCATCACTGCTGCAAGTCACGCAATACCAATCATGTCAAAGAGAAATAAAACTGATTTAAGCAACAAAGCAAAAATCGTCAAATTAAGAAAGGAAAAGTTGACAATAGAAGAAATTGGAAACCGTGGTAAACGTTCAAAAACTGTTATAATCCTAATTATCAAACTCTATACAGATATGGGAAGGTTAAATAGCACAAAGAAACCTGGTAGACCAAGAAAGACAACGGCTAAAGACGACAATGTTATACAACACCTAGTGTTAAAATACCATTTCCTTACCGCTGGTAACATTTCTAAACAAATAGAAGGTGTCACGAACTTTCACGACAAACTGTGTCCAGAAGGTTGCACAAAATGGTTCTTTTTGCGAGATCTCCTCGAATAAAAAGCCACTACTAAGTAAAAAAAACAAAAAACAAAGCAGCTAGATTGGCGTTCGCAAATGTTATATGGTCAGAAGAAAATTAGAAAATGGTTTATTTCAGTCACGAATCGAAATTAAATGTATTTGGCAGTGATGTAAACCAATTTGTAAAGAGAAGAAAAGGCGAAAGTTTGGATCCTAGTAGCATAAAAAACTGTTAAATTTGGTAGAGGTAGCGTGATGGTTTTCGGCATGATATCATTGCAGGGTACATCACAACTTGCACACATAAATACTAGAGCAAATGCCACTGTATACGAAAATGTTTTAGAACAGTATGTTTTGCCAGTGTTGCCTAATTTTGATATCGAAAAGCCTGTTTTTACGCATGCTAATTCTCCCTGCCATAAGGCAAAGCAGGTCATGAATTATCTGGCTGACCAAGAAGTAGAGGTAATGAACGGGCTTGCTCAGAGTCCTGGCGTGAACACTATAGACAATTTATACAAGATTCTAGGACAGAATGTTATGGCAAAGAATCCGGAAACCATCGAATACTTGTGACTGAAACTGAAAGATTAATGGGCAAAGATATATGTGGTCACATGTCAAGATTTAGTGAAATCCTGCAGTCGTAGATGCGCAGCAGTTATTGAAAACAAAGGTGAGAATATCAAATATTTAATCTCATTTACCTTTTTAATGTGATTAAGTTAAAAATGATATTTTGATCTTAAATTCTGGACACCTGAAATTTGTAAAATCGTGGATAACTTTAAAATATTATTTTAATTGATCTGGAAATCTCGGTAAAAGTCCAGCTACATAATGTGTATTTCAGTGACATTTTTACAAATAATTATATATAATTTTGTTTAGATTCAGAAGATTTAAAGTTCTTTCCTTAATTTTGGACGATACTATGAATAAAAAAATCTCAACATTACAATTCTTCATAAATGTGTAAGATATTTGCTTTTAACAGCGATATCTATACACTTTGTAATTATTTCTATACATTTTCTTGGAATTATTTCTATATATGTTCTTATATATTAAACAAACACTCAACATTACTATTGTTCATTACTGTGTCAGGTATTTGCTTTTAAAAACGATACCTATATACATTGGAATTATGTTTAATATATTTTTTTGGAATTATTTCTATATATTTTCTTGGAACAATTATCATATCTTTTCTCATATATAAAACAGAAACTTATATATTTTCTCATATATGAAACAAAAACTCAATATTGCAATTGTTTATAACTGTGTCAGTCATTTGGTTTTAAAAGCGATACCTATAAACTTTTGAATTATTTCTATATATTTTCTTGGAATTATTTCGATATATTTTCTTATATATAACACAAAAAGTCAACACTACAATTGTTCATAACTGTGTCAGGCATTTGGTTTTAAAAGCGATACCTATACACTTTTGAATTATTTCTATATATTTTCTTAGAATAATTTTTATATTTTTTCTTGGAATTATTTTTATATATTATCTGATACATAAAACAAAAACTCAACATTACAATTGTTAATAACTGTGTCAGGTATTAGCTTTTAAAAGCGATACCTATAAACTTTGGAATTATTTCTCTATATTTCCTCACATATAAAAGAAAAAGTCAACATTACAATTGTTCATAAATGTGTCAAGTATTCGCTTTTAAAAGCGATACTGTTAAACTTTAAAATGTTTTCTATATATTTTCTTGGAATTATTTCTATATATTTTCTTGAAATTATTATTATATATTTTCTCATATATGAAACAAAAAGTTAACATTAGAATTGTTCATGACTATGTCAGGTAACTGCTTTTAAAAGCGATCCCTATAAACTTTGGAATT
This sequence comes from Sepiola atlantica, assembly GCA_963556195.1. NCBI lineage: Eukaryota > Metazoa > Mollusca > Cephalopoda > Sepiida > Sepiolidae > Sepiola > Sepiola atlantica. The sequence continues at coordinate 46,041,753 of OY744532.1, read as the reverse complement.
ATTTTGTAACACATGGAAAATCACCATATTTTACTTAGTTGATGCTTCTCCATGCCGATTTGACTTTGATCGAAATCAAGTACATCTTTTGTATCCTCGCAAACGGGAGTGGGGGGTGGGTGAAATAAATATTTCCAAAACATGTTTTAACAGGTGTCATCCGGAAATACCTTCAACATTCTAGCTATTAGTGGGTATATATTTCATCACATTGAACGGACTATTTCTTCTTTGATGCGTTACTTTATATATTATACAAAAATTAAATATTATGCAGCAACATCTATGGAGAACAACACATTACAAATACATTTATCTATAGTAACATTCATATTTTCCGCTTACGGACATACGTGTAAACCTTTGAATTGAAGAAGAGAAACTGCATATTTTTTAAGAAAGTAATTGTTTTTTCTGTTGATTACCGGTATTTATTCTACTTCGCTTTCTTCTTCACCATGTTGCCCTGTGATTTCACACTTATAACAATTTAATGTGGCTTTCAAAAAAAAATAGTCTTTGCAGTTGTTTATTTTTCCAACTTTTCATTTTAACCAATTTTTTCCCGTTTTACTGTTTTCTGTATCGTTTAACTTGTTGCTGTTTTGGACGGCAATAATAAGCTTCTCAGTTTCAATTGAGCCGTTGACAGAATGTTCAATAGTTATGTCTCCTACATATATATATATTTATATATATATATATATATATATGTATATATATATATATATATATATATATATATATATATATATATATATATATATATATATATGCTTAGATAGATACTGATAACATCATAATTTGGTATCGTAGTTTTAGAATAGACATTCGTTTCCTGTTCTTTTGATTCAGAGTCGTGACTATTTTTTTTTAGCTAAAGTCAAGTTCTCTTTTGTTAGATGTTTACTTTATAATTTTGTTTCCAGGAATTGCCCACTAAGTTATCCCTAATTATAAAAAACAACGTTTTTTGCGTGCTTACTCTTTTTAATATAAAACAATGCACATTTTCTGATCCCGAAACTCACTTTTTTATCCTGATAATAGAAAAACGTGGAATTTATTAGTTTTCTATCGTTTTCTTATATTTTATACATTCTAGATCATCTTATATACATAAATTGATTTATTTTCATTTTTAGCTGTGAATTTGTGCCTAAACTCGCTTTAGCATATCGGTTACTCTCATGATACACAGTAGTGGAGATATAACGTCTCCCTAGAAGGTATCATGATATCGTTATATTTACCAAGTGTTGTTCTCCAGTTCAGTTTTCTCCATCAAGTTAACAGTTTTGTCTGGTATTCAAAACATCAATTTTCTAGTTTAGTTGATTGGGTCGTATGCTCTATAAAAGTAGATCTATTTTATAATAATGAACTGGTTCTTTCTTAAGTATGTTTGCGTCGTTTAAAGCAAATCAGTTGTCCCTATTATCACTTTCCGGTGTCAATTCTGTTTCGTAATGACAATGCAGAACTCTCAGCTTCCGTTAATATTCTCCACATGGTTGGTAGGCAGGTTATCTTTCTAGTTGTTCTTCTCACTGTCAAAAAAATAACCTGATTCTTTGTTTCGCCATTCATTTTTGGTATACCTGTTTTATAGAAGTCAGCCGATGTGTTCTCTTCGTTCGTCATGTCGTTTTTATAATCCATTCGTGTGCTGTTTCTTTTAGAAAATCCATTCAATTATTGTCGATTTCTTTCTTTGTCTTGATTTTGTTTGTTATCTTGATCATTTTAGCTACCTGTATTTGTCTGTTGTATTCTGTGAAAACAGCTGGTGGTTGTTCGCTGGAGTCTGTGTAACAAGTTTTCCAAATTCTTAGCAATTTCAGCTTGGTTTGATAACTATTGCATATCTCTTGATGATATTGCAAACACCGTTTACCAGTGATTTTTCGGTGACAACGACCGTTTGGCTCTCTCTGGAAGGTGAGGGCAATAAGCTGTGACCATCGTAGTAGTAGCAAGCCTTTAAACTGAATCGATATTTTTTATGGGTTCATTGGTCGTGGTTCTTAGACACACGATTAATCAGGACCGGAAATTAACCGTGCAGTAATCCGCATGCGTCCCTCTTTAATCAGATTCATATACAGCATCAAATATTTAAATTTTTCCTGCTATTGTAACGTTATTCCCTACCTAGAACTCAGCTACTCATCCTAATGATTAGCCATTCTCTCGGAAATCATTGTTACCTATTTTATTTTTTTAAACGTACATTTTTTAAGCGAAAGATAATTTTTAAAATTCATCATGGCGTTCAAATATCAGGCATTGCATTATATAACGAAAATCGTGATTAAAGATCGAATTTTAAGTTCTAAAAAAAAGTAGAATTTTATTTAGAGATAAAATATACAATTTTTAACTAATTTATAAGTTGCATCTACCCCCCCCCCTGCCTAAAAACATGACTGTTTTAATTTATTACAACTTTTTACTATATTGTATAAAAACTTCGTTTTGCAACAAAAACACATTTGTATTTATTTCAATAAATGTTCTATTAATTATCTTTAATTATTGATTTTGGGTTACTTTTATGAATTCGTAATTTTCCATGTTTAATTTATTTTTAAGTTAACAAATCAAAAACTATTATTTATTATAACATTGTAATAAAATATAGTTTTATTATCATCATTACGTTTGTTTTATAACATTTGAAATTATAAAAAATCACTGTCAATTTCAGAAATTATATTTTATTACAATCTTGTGGTCAAAATGTTACTTTATCGAAAATAAACTTTATTGTTTTCTTTCAGAAACAAACTTTAATAAAATAAGTACATTTATTAAAATGTTTTAATCTATTTTGACGTTATTAATACGGATTCAGGGGCCTTTTTCATGATATATTAGAACTATATGTGTCATCGTTAATATCTACGATGCTTTATTTTCATAAAAATAGATGTATGCGCTTTTTTAGTACTCTGTTATATAACTTTAGTAAAGGTGTGTTTAAAATCAACAAACATGATTTATTGTGGGGGAAATAGGAGCAACTCATATTATTCAGCTAAAACTAATTATAATGAAATGTTCATATAAAGAATAACCCGCCTAAAAAAGAGGGATTTGTCTTCTTGTGTTTATAAACCAAGAGATATTTCCATGCATTAAAACTGACATTAGTATTTTCATTCGATGTAGACCAGGTTGTCATAATAATCGACTGAAACATTTAAAATAATCTGTAAAGAATGACCTTATTTGAAAAATGAATATTACATCAGGCAAATAATTTTTCAAAGAAAAATGTTCATGTTTTAAAAATTCAAAAATGTATGACAACACCATTTTATTATTAAGGATTAATTTAAGGTTTGATATCGGTGATCGTTAATTAATAAGATCTGAAAATGTCATTAAAACATGTTGATTTCCTAAATTTTGGTGAATTTTAAGATAAGAGAGAGTCAAAATGGCAATAGTCTGATTGTTTGACATATCTCGTTTGTAACTATATAGCATGACGTCATTTTCCAGTGGGCAGGCCTACTATTACGACGGCCACGAATAAATCTCCCCAAAATTGCAGTACTATCGGTTCCCTTCTAGTTGAGATCCGAACGACGCTTTCTCTTCTCGGTCTTTTTTCCAATCAAAGTTCCGAAATCCCAACAAGTGCAACTCAAGTCAAATCCAATTGATTGGACTTTTTGTATTATTTTGATTGATTTATTTATCATTAACATTGAATATGGACACATTTCGCGACTGGATAACTTTGCCGGCCCCTTCAATTTCACGTATTTGGACTGCTGTGTGTATCTTGGAGTAATGTCCTTCCTGATTATGCTTCTCAACTTGTATGACCTGGATGGACTGTATGGATTCAACAAAAAGTATGTTTTTGGATTGATATGTTTGATGTTATGTATTTTTATCTATATGTGTATATAATTTTATATATTTTCAAAGCGTAATTTTATTGCCTGTAGTAGTATAACTGCGGTAATGGTCCTCTGAAGAGAAGAATTATCTTTGAAAACTCATGAGCTAAGGACTTAAGGATGCTTTGCATGAACTTTGAATTCTAATAAAATTTGATTGACACCTTATTTTATTACTTCATTTTATATTATAATATTAATGCTCTATCCAGTATATTGAGCTTCAGTTTTTTATCCGGATGTTTCACTAATTATAAGATATTAGTTGACGCTTATATCTTTTGTTGGATTGCTTCATATATATATACATATATATATATATATATATATATATAAAGAAAAGGTGTATGTATTTGTTTATATGTCTCGATGTATCGAAGTGAAACAGTTTATCTAAAGAGCAAACCAATCCGCAGATGCAAATGTGTAATCAACACGTTAGATTCGATGTGTTATATTATGGGTGGGACCCATATTTTTGGAAACCATTAAGTTAGCTAGTATTAATTATGGCTGGGGTAAAGTGAGACAATAAGTGTGGGTTCAGCTGACATGCACTGGAGGGGATTGTTATGAGTGAATCATTTTTGTCAAACCATCACAAAGTGACAAATTCGGTACCGACACAGGGAGTCTCGGGTCAGAGAAGGTCAGATATGAAACGATTGTGAATGTCGTATCTGATTGGCCGACGGAGGAAAGTGTCTGTTACGTCATTTGCTTTTCTCAAAAATTAGAGTTTTTGAAAGAGAACACTTTGGAAGTGAGATCGATGACACCGACGATGTAAGCGCTCGTCCTATCGTCGGGACCTCGAATGAGATCCAACATGTATCCACATGCATCTGTCGCACCCCACAACGAAAAGTATGATGGAGACGAATGGAAGAGACGAATGGATGGAAATCCCTCCAAAACCAAGATAAATAAATAAAAGTATTGAATCTCTCTATGAGAAAAACTGTCTCCGAGTTTTGTCTCCTGCCTGAAAATAAATAACAGTGTTTAATATAAGATGCTTAATGAGAAAAAGAGTTTAACAAGAAAAGTGTTAAAAAATATGTTTTAAAAAGAAAAGATATTAAGAACCTTAAATCAATTTCATAAGACGAGCCTTGGTCGGCGCTTCCGAAAAACTGTTCATGTTATTTTGACTTTCGTAGTTATGCAGTCCGAAGTATAATAATTGATAAGTGTAAGGTACAGTAAATTATATTACGATTGATAGAAAAAAATAATAAGATAATGTAAAAAATGTCTGTTTAGTGCCGTGTAATGTAACATTCTGAGCTTTTAAAAACGTATTATTCAAAATTAAAAATATATCAAAATAACATTTGAAACAAATGTTCCCATATATTTATCATTATCATGCCTCTTAACCTTTTCACTAGCAATAGCAAAAATAAAAAAGTAAACATACAAAAATAAACATAAAAAAATAAATAACATACACAAATAAATAACATACACAAATTAATAAAACTTTATTTTTACTAACATCTACATATATATTTTATTAAAAATGGAACATTTGTGTATGTTTCTTTGTTTATTTTAGATAATTGAACTTTTTTATCTACGCCGAATTCAAAACGGTTTAAGTAGATTACAAAACCAACATAATTGCGTTTGATCGGTGACCGCGTTTACTGGTTTACTGGTTTATGAGCATATAGCCCGATCACATTTATACTTATCCACCTTATAGTTAAATATAAATGGTTTATTCCGAATAGGTTATGTAATAAACTCGTAATTAGCAGTTCCGTTTAGACCATTCTCATGAAATATGGACTCGTTGTATGAATCGAAAATCATTACCAATCGACAAGAATTTTATCATTCACGATGCCAACGTTTAACAATATCATATGATGCGGCATCATCACCATAAGTTTATTTTATTTCATCAAAAGTCTCCTTTGGTGTACGTTTCAAATAAAAAAACCGGATCACTGCGCGACACTCAACTGGCTCCATTTCACACCTGACTCAGTTCAAACACCTATAAATCATAAACCACAATTAGTTTAGAGGTGTTTTTTGCAACATAACACATACAGATATAAATCATTACACATGCAAAATTTCATCTTCATCAGACAACTGAAAGTGGGTAAGAGACATTATTTATTGAACGACCCCCGTACTTTCGACAGCCTCGTTACTGTCGCTTCCATTATTTTGTCCTTTAGTCCTCACATTCCAAGAGCGATGATTCTGACAAAATGGAAACTAATTCCTGTCTTTTGGATCTGAATCTATCATTCTAATACTTATTGTTTTTGACTTTGAAGTAGTATTCATTTTTAGCACTTTACATTAAGTAATTTGAAACTTATTTGGAGCAACTTCCCCCCAAAATGTAGTTGATAGCAAATGAAACCATTACGCAGATAACATAAACAAAACAGAAGACAAACAAAAAGCATTGCACACAAATAAGGCATTTTATTAAAACAATAACATTAAAGGTTCATGAATTACAATTATATTAATATTCTAAGCTCATCATCTTTTAAATGCACGCATGCCACATGCACCTTGTCAACAAACTTAGAATCTGAAGACCACAACTAATACAACATAAAAAAATGACAGAATATTGGTTATCTCTGATTAAAGGAATTTTATTCGAAAAAATTGAAGATTAAAATAGAAAAACACACAAATCTTATATATATATATATATATGTGTGTGTGTGTGTGTGTGTGTGTGTGTGCATATATATTTTCAGAAACTTTACTAGAACTGTTTAAGGTAAAAGCTAGATAAATGTTAATGTTTAACAACAGATCATACATAAGTAATGTATTTTTTTAATTCTATGGATTCCGGTTGTCCATAAATTGAATTTTGTTTCCTTTAGAGAACTGATTTTTGTTTGAAATGCATAAAAAATATTTCTGAGTTTATTTTCTTGAGGACTTTTGCTGAAAAAGTGATTTGATGGTCTTCTGGTGATGTGCGTGAACGAAAGAGCCTAGTAATTACATGTTTAATCCTGGTTATTCGTTTACTTGCGACAAAAATTGTCAAGAGTCACACTGACGTATTTTTAAATTCGGTAAGGAAAACTGAATAAAGACTTGGTCATAAAGCGATGTTCAAGCATCTGCTGTTAAACACCATCTGACTTAGCGTACTGTATATATCCGCTGTTAATGTAGGGGTTGTATATAAGGCTTCATAGTCAAAAGTGCCTTTGCATCTTGGCTTGGATCCTTCGACCGGCAATACTTTACATCTCAGTAACTGAAGATTGCAGAAGCATGATACACTGGTGTTTGTAGGTAAAAATAATGAATATTTATTTCAAAATATTGCTATCGCCCTCTTAAATTAAAGGAGTGTGCGTCTTAAATAAGCAGTTACACTAGACGTAAAACGATGTTCCGGCCTTAGTTGTCCAATACTATCTGACTTAGCTTACTGTATATGTCTGATTATTTAGCATTTATAAGGTTTACACTTTCTAAATTGCAATGTTACTTGATGGTGGCATACATGTGTTATATCAGACTGCAGAGTCAAAGAGGACTTTGCAGCTGGGTTCGAATCCTTCAACTGGAAGTAATAAGCATTTTCCACACTGAAGATTTCATAATCATGAAACACATGTGTCTGTAGGTAATATTGAAATATATTTTTAAAATATTGTATATATATATATATAGAGAGAGAAAGATAGATAGACTTTGTCATGGGAATACACAGACACACACACAAACACACACACACACACATATATATATATATATATATATATATATATATATATATATATATATATATATATATATATAAACATTAACTTAACTCAAGTTAATTGATTTTTAACTCATTATACCACATCATTACAGCCAGGACGGTTTCATGTAATCCTACTTGTATTAAATAATGTGTCAATTACTTTTTTTTATTTTAATCTAAAACACATCTGAAATGTCGATCGTTCCCAGGGACAATATAATGAGTTGACTTATTAATTTTTACTCGGAATAAATGTCAGCTTTTAACATTGGATATGTGTCTACATACATTTAAACTGCTGAAATGTATCTTCGGTTTCAAAATCATTAATCGCTTTCTGAATACCAATCGAATTACTCTTTCGTTTATTCCACTTTCGCTACGAAGGCATCTGATTCGTTTTCGCTGCCTCGTCCTCCATTTATGCACGTACGCAAAATGGAACACAGGTGTCAGTACAATAATTCACGTGTTACAGTGACTCGAAAGACAATTACTTTCATATTGCTTGTGATATCTGCTTTCCTTTTTCATATTCACTTGAAACGAATTGCTCTCCCTACAAATTATAATTCGATTACAGAAATATCATTTTCGTCAAATTATGGCAATAAATTTTCACATATTTTTGTTGGGGGTGGGAGGGGGAATCATTACAAATTTTATTAATTAAAAACGCGATATTGACATTTCTTAACTTGAAAAACAAGTGCTCAAATTTTGTGATACGGAATAATTGTCGATGCATGTTTTGTTTAACATTTAAAATGCATATTTCAAATGAGTTATTTTAATTTCTTTGATGCTTTTATCATCAAAACCATCAAATGATGGTTGAAACAGAAAACATGAGAGATAGAAACGGTGTAATACAAATGCAATGTAGGTCTGAAAAGTTACAAGACTGCGAAACAATGTATTGCAATTCCAAATGACAATCTACACCCCCTCGAAGCCTAATTAACTTTGCCATCAATTTGTTCTACACTCATATTCCCGCTGTAAGCATTATTCTGTGAAGCTTCTCGGCAATATCGTTATGACCATTCTGATCGCTGACACGTCTTGAAAAGTGGTACCCATTTTTATTGAGAAATGGAAAATCCACACACTTCAACATCAGGTAAATAAGGTTTTTTAGTACGTTGGTATTTTTTCGATATATATCTTAGTGTTTATCATCATTTGAAGTAGCCGTAAAAAACTGGTTTAAGCAACAACAGCATCACCCAAATCCAACACTTTTTTCGCTGTGGCAATGTTGTAGGATCAGAACTACCTAACAGGATTCTGATAAACTCCAGGAGACGTCAGCACCATGATCTGTCGTCTATTAGTCGTCTCTGCCTTTGCGTGTGGTAAGCAAATACGTGTCAGATGCCGAACCGCAAATCAAAAGAGTTAAAGTGACAATGTCGATTCTTCGCCAATCCTTTGTGTGTTTCGTGCTAAACATTCCCCGACTTCGCATGCGGGTGTCAAATCTGCAAACCATTCAGGTCAAAAAAATAACTGCGACTAACGACGGAGGCTTCATGCATGAGCTTCTTACAAACGAATATGTTTTTATAAAAATATCAACTGCTGATTGTATAAAAATCTAAACACAGAAATGTTATTTCCTTCAAACGTAAGCTAAGGTAATTCGCACTTCTAGACCTTTTAAAAAATAAACGTTGGACCATTGGTACAAATCGCTGGGGCTACCTAATTGAGATTTTAGCTGTCCCAAAAATATCTGACATGGTCTGTCCGAGATCTTCAACCATGCGAACCTCTTTCGCCTCACTGCCGACACAAATTCAGACTTGCCAGTTACTGCTAAACTCGCCTTCTGCTTAACGAACCACTCCTCATACCGACACTCTTTTCTTATCAGCATTAGTACGAGTCTGTCTCTTACCAATGACTGCATATTCGGCCATTTTTCTAAACCCGTTGTCTGTCGTGAAAAAAATGTAATGTATTTTGTTATTCTTTCTGATACATGCTTCATGAGTTCTTTTGTATGACAGGGGCGCTAACTAAATGCACATGATTTTGGTTCAGGGGCACAAACGAACCATATGGGTTTTTTGTATTTGCCAGGGACGCATTAATGAGTTATTTTATATAATAAGGGCGCAACATAAATGAACATGCTTTATGAGTTCTTTTATATGACATGCGGGCAACATAAATAAACATGATTTTGCTTAAGTGGTACAAATGAAGCGCATGGGTATTTTGATACCCATTAATACCTTAATACGCCTTAATATGAGTTATTTTATATAATAAAGACGCCACATAAATTAAAATGCGTTATGAGTAATTTCATATGACAGGGGCGCTACATTAACGAAGAACATTTTTGGTTCAGGGGCACAATTGAACAATATCGTTTCTTTGATACGAAAACGACGCATTAATATGAGTTATTAATTATAATAATCGCGCTACATAAATACACATGCTTTATGATTTCTTTCATATGACAAGGGCGCTACAAAAATGTACATGATTTTGTTTTAGGGGTACAAATAAACCATATAGGTTCTTTGATACGACAAGGAAGAATTAATATGAGTTATTTTCTATAATAGGGGTGTTATATAAATGAACATGTTTCATGAGGTATTTTATATCATTGGGGCGCTACATAAATAAACATTATTTTGGTACAAGGCACAAATGAACCGTATATGTTGTTTTATAGAGCAGGAACGCATTAATATGAGTTATTTTAAGTAATAGTTGCGCTAGATAAATGAACATGTTTTATGAGAACATATATATGAGATGGGCGCTAAATAAATGAACATGATTTTTGTTCAGAGGCACACATGAATTATATGGGTTATTGTATACGACAATGGATAATATGAGTCATTTCATTCTACAGGGGCGTTACATGAATTAACACATTACTTAACCGGAAATTAGTCTGCATTTTTATTTCAAATATTTTAAGTCCAAAAACATGCTATATGAGTAGGCTATTTGGGTACATATTTTGCATTTGTGTAATGGCAAAATAGATAATACGTACTTGGTAATGGCCATCTTGACATCAGAAAATGCAAAATTCTACATTTTATTTCATTTTATTTATTTTATTTATTCATTTTTCATTCATTTTGTTTTTCATTTAGTTTTGCTTCATTCATTTTACAATCATTTTTTGATTGTTTTTATGTTGACTTTTTTTCATTTATATTTTAATTCATTATTTTTTTAAATTCATATTCTATTCCTTTTTGCTCATTAATTTTTTTAAATTATTTTTTTCATTCATATGAATATCCTGTATAGAGCAGGTAGTAACTCAAAAGTGATCTTAATAGTGCACAATATCCTAGATAGAGCAGGTGTGTTTAAACGAATTGCTGACTGGCATAAATAACTTCTCTGTCATTTTTTAGAATGCTGTATACATACTGGAGCCATAATTCAAAGTGCTTAATATCGTTTATTTTCATATTATTGTTAAATAGGGGCGGGAACAAGAAATTACTCATTTACCGGGACAATATGTTCTACTCGGCATTGTCCGGGATCAAAAATTGTTAGATTACAGTATAACATTCTGTAAGGGAGAAATAGTAAATCTGCTCAGACTATTGAATTCATAAACATCATCTATATTCTTTATATGTGGAAATTGAGGCGAGAGAAGAAATTAAGAATTGACCGTGACACTATATGCTTAATTGTACAATTTCAGTATCAATTTTGTCAACTGGTATATATTGACATTCTTCGGACTATTGACTTAATCAGCATAACGTATCTTATTGATATGTTTTAATAGAGAGCGGGTCAGAAATTAGGAATTGACCAGGATTAATTGTTCTACTCAGTGTTGTCCGATATCAAAAATTCTGAGATAACAGTATAACTTTTGGTAGCAGCTATATATTAATTATTATTGGACTATTGTCTTTTTCGACATCATTTATCTTCATATTATTTTGAAATGTGGAGAGACAAGAAATTAGGACTTCCCCGTGACTATTACTTTACACGGCATTGTCCGGGATCAATGATCATTATTACCATCATTTCTCTTCATACTTTTTTAACGGTACTTTAGACAGTTCTGTTAAAGCCTCCTTACTAAAATTACAGTAGTAAAAGAGAAATAGGTGAAAGATAAATAGACGGCTAGAGAGAGAGAGAGAGAGAGAGAGAGAGAGAGAGAGAGAGAGAGAGAGAGAGAGAGAGAGAGGGGGAATAAAGTTTTAATATAACGATGTTACACAAGCTATTTTAATTTTCATGGTTCCGGGCATCGCCGGGTAGCTTTGCTAGTATATATATATATATATATATATATATATATATATATATATATATATATATATATATATATATATATATATATATATATATATATATATAAATTAATTAATTTAAAACGATAACAAAAAAGCTGCGTATATATATATATACATATATATATAATTATGTTATTCACACAGACATGTACAAAATCTGCGACACTGGCATGTCGATGTTATCGATCAACAGCTATTACAAACTGAGATCTCATCAGGTAGAGTTAGAATCCGATCCTAACCCTAGATCATATTTGGGAAGAATGAAATGGAGAAAGAAAGAAAAAAAAAGAAACGAAAATTTAAATTTCAAAATTTAGGGAGTCACGTGGTTGGGACCGTCAAGAATCGAAATATTAAAGTCCTAAACCGAACTACCATCTCTCTCTCTCTCTATATATATATATATATATAAAATACAGAAATTCAATGTAACATCAGTACCGTCGGTTTCAAAGCGGGAGGTTGATCCAGATTATCGTCAGCTGATAAACATTTTAAGGAATGGTGGAACTTATTCGGTCACGTCTGAGATCACGTAGGACGTGATTTGTGAAAAGGAGGGGGGTTACATATGTGTGCGTGAGGGGGTAAATTTAGATTCTAATATTTAAATTTTTAATGTATATAAAATGGTTATTAATTTAAATAAAGAAAAAGAAAAGGGTTTCTTTGTAATATATATACAAAATGTGTAAGAATTTCTGTAGGGTAGAGGTCGGGATTTGGGGGCCAGGAAGTATAGGGGAAAGACGAAGTAGAGATGCAGGTGTCGGGTGAGACGCCGAGGGGAGGGAGGAGAAGGAAGGATCTATGTGCAGCGTAGTAAACATTGATAGCCGTTCGCTTTAAGACTCGGCACAGCAGGTTAACTTTTCGACCCTATATCGTAGCATAAAGTGTCAGAGTGGCAAAGAAGGGAATAATACTACTATTAATAATAATAGTCATATCTACTTCGTCTTTCTCCTATACTTCCTGGACCCCTACACCCCGACCTCTACACTACAGAAATTCTTACACATTTTTTATATATATTATAAAAACAAACCTTTTCTTCTGCTTTATTTTAATTAATAACCATTTTATATGCATTAAAAATGTAAATATTAGAATCTAAATTTAACCCCTCACGCACACATATGTACCCCCCTTTTCACAAATCACGTCCTAGGTGATCTCAGACGTGACCGAATAATTTCCAGCATTCCTGAAAATGTTTATCAGCTGACGATAATCGGGATCAACCTCCCGCTTTGAAACCGACGGTACTGATGTTACATTGAATTTCTGTATTTTATAAATTAATATTTACGCTCATAATTCTTCGAAATCTCGGAGTTCTTAATTAATCGAGCACTCTGCTGGTTTTTTCCTGCCCTACCACACAGTACTTATATATATATATATATATATATATATACGAAATATTTAAATAAAGAAACAAAAGTAAAGTTACATACCTTACAAATTTATTATAATCATCAGGTGTTGAAAGAATCAATAAAATAAAATATGAGAATGCCTTTTTATCCATGGATCTTCAAATCATTTTCTTCGAAAGAAAAAAATTATAATTTACTCATCACTTGTAAGTATAAATTTGAAAAAATACAACACAATTTTAAATCATGCTTGAAGCCAAAATAGTCAAAATATGTGTTTATAATGAGCAAAATGACATTGTAGTAGTGGATGTATACATACAGTTTTAGAAATATCTCATTGGAACATTGTATTTTATAGTAAAGGATATTGGATTTCAATAAAATTCGGAAACGATTCAAAACTTAAAAGTAGATGAAAACTGAGTTTATATGTAGAAAAATCAACTGAACTTCCTTTGCATGTGAATGAAATATGGCGTTTTATCACGATAGGATCTGATATCAAATAATTATGTCATATTTTTTTAATTAATATATGTATATATATATATATATATATATATATATATATATATATAGCATAAAACATGACTTGGTGTTTTAAGTCATCTGCAAATATCATTTAAGCTGACAAATAAAACTTTGCTTTTGACTAGCAAATTTTCATTTGTTATTGTTGTACAGTGTTATTGGAATTCTAATAACGCACGTCGCTACAATTTATTTCGAAAATTACCTAGTCCAGACCAGACGACTGGTAATATAAACACATTATAAATAATCACCTGAAAATAAAATCAGAAAAGGAATAACTTAGATTTAAATAGTCTACCTTATCTGCTTACAAATATACTATGAATTCATTTCTTTAAAAGTTGTGTAGGTACAGCTATACTATTATATATATATATATATATATATATATATATATATATATATAGAGAGAGAGAGAGAGAGAGAGAGAGAGAGGGGGGGGGTAGAAGGAGAGAGAAAGAGAGAGATTATGCTATTTCTCGAGATATATATGAAAAAAAGATTGTCTAAGCGATAAAAACTTGAAATTAAAGAAAAATTCCAACTGCACTCGTTCTGGCGTATTTTAGTAGCAAAGAGAAATAAAAAGGAGGTTTACAAGAGTATATGCATAAGAATGGCGTTATTGAATTATACTTTTGAAATGTCTGATCCATATTTTTGTAATTGAAATTCAAATAAACCCGAAAACTTTACATGTTTATTCAATAAAATGCAAATTTGTGAAAATGACATTCGTCATGCGCGCATTGGCGAGATTGCAGAACGAGTGCCTGCGCGCACATGTGTGAATTGAATCACATTTATGTGAAACAGTATGAGTCATTTAACTTTTCTTAGGGATCAATCCCCACATTGACCGCTCTTAAGCGACCCCTTACCGCTCTTTCACAAGATCTGACGCCCGACCCCCTTTATTTTAGCCTGGTACTGTGGTGGAAATTTTTTTGGGGGGTCGTACTATTTGGATTGTTCTATAGTTTGAGTTTCCCTTTGGTATAAGGCAATGGCAAGTTAAGGGGCTCTCTTTTACCCAATGCACCATATGCCTATTCTCTATATTGTGTCCCGCTCGGGACACAAGGTATAACCAACGCAGCAAGCCCTCATCTCTATTTCCTCATTTCTTTCTTTAGATCGATCTATCTATCTATCTATCTATCTATCTATCTATCTATCTATCTATCTATCTATCTATCTATCCAAATATGTATATATATATATATATATATATATATATATATATATATAAGGTATAACCAACGCAGCAAGCCCTCATCTCTATTTCCTCATTTCTTTCTTTAGATCTATCTATCTATCTATCTATCTATCTATCTATCTATCTATCCAAATATGTATGTATATATATATATATATATATATATATATATATATATATATATATATATATATATATATATATATATAACTATTGATATGTATTACCTATCTGTCTATTTATCTATTTTTCGATCTTTCTTTCTATTTGAGTGTGTTCAGTCAATATATCCTATATATCTTTCATTTTGTTTTTTGTTCATTTTCTTTTGTGTTCTGGGGACGGGGCATTTTCCAAATGCCAGACGATCACCTGCTATTTATAGACTCCAACCGAGACCCTTTTTCAGGATTCTGGCTGTTCCCTTGAGTACAGTTGTTTGGATTTCTTTTGCACTTGGTTCACCAGGTATACTTGCTAAATACTTTTTCAAGTTCTTCATGAATCCAGTGGCTCCTATGATTACTGGAATGATGGAGATCTTTTGAGGTTCCAGCTTCTGTTTATATCATGCATTGACCCTGATATTTTGTTTTTTCTCCCTTTCAGCTCTGTTTAGGCGTCCATCATTAGAGGCAGAAACCTCAACCAAAGTTTCCACTCTATCACTTGTTCCATATGATGCTGTCAGGTTTGACAGTTACGTTTTCCAGATAGATAATTGTAGGGATTTTATGGTCATAATGGATGGCGTATGTCTCATACCCCACAGTTCCCAGAGCCTGCCGCTACATCTGGTATTCAGTTTCTTACAGATGGCCAAGTGGAGGTACTTGCACACTGCATTATGTCGTGCTGTATAAGAGCCATCTGCCAACATAATCTTGCAACTCGATATCAGGTGGCTCACACTCTTTAAACGCATTTGTCATGAGGTCCTGGTCTTGGGCGGCCATTATAAGCCTCTCCTGGTCGTAGTGGAGAGTTCCCCTTTTTAGCCAGTTCAAGGCCCCTTCCTTATTAATATAGTCTTATGGTATTTCATCGATGAAGTATGTGGCACGTTTCTGTCTTGACCACTCATCTATGCACCTCTTCTTAAAAGTCTGGGTGTATCTCTTCCGGTTCTTTTAGGCTATCTCGGAGGCAGGATTTATCAGTATAAATCATATTGTGCATATATTTACTCAGTAGGTTATTTTCTTCACATCATCCATACCTCCCTTTCTATGTACATATATATATAGAGAGAGAGAGCGAGAAAGAGAGAAGGAAAGATAGGGAGAATGTATATAATTATGTCTATATATATTTTAGTCACTTCTTTACTTTTACATTTTTCTGTTTAAAGTTATATCTATATATAATCGATATATATATATATATATATATATATATATATATATATACATATGTTCATATCTATTTTTCTAAGTATTTGAGGAGTACTTTTGGATGAAATGTCCTATGTATTTATATAATAGTACCCAATAACCAGTAAAGCAGAAAATTAAATGAAAACTGTTTTTACATGCATAAAAATATCTACACATATATGTCTGTTCGTCTATATGTATATATATATATATATATATATATATATATATATATATATATACATATATATATATATATATATATGTGTATATATATATATATATATACATATCGCTATGCCTACCTATTTAATTTTATCGATATATGTCTATTGCCACATATGCATATATATATATATATATATATATATATATATATATATATATATATATATGTATATATATATATATACATGAACATCATTTATTACTATTTCATGTGTATACACTTATAAAATAATATATGCCTTATATACTCCGTTTAGTATAGATTGACACCCTAATATGTTATAATACCGGCGTGGGCGGAAGAACACAAAGCAGTGGCACATTACACTTCAACAGCAAAGACTCAAACTAGCAATAAAATTCGGCTCCCACAAGATCTAGCAAAAAGGCGCTAAAAATGCCAAAAATATTTATCACGTGATTTTCTACTACTACGTCCGCCAAAACCAGAGTTAAACAAAAAAAAGCAGTAGCCATGACAAGATCAAGCTCTCTTTTTCCCTTTTTCCCTACGACCAGCGATTAAGACGGTCCTGTCAACAGACTCTTTAAGCACTGGGGCAAGAAGCTGCCTGCTGCTGTCTAACTGTCACTCCACGCCATCTCCCCCTTCCTCCTCATCGGACACAGGACAAATAGTAAGCTGAAACCCTTTGTCTTTTTTTCTTTTTTTTAAATACCGTCGAAACAAGTTCCTATCATTCTTACACGGCAAACAAGGGGTTGAGAGACGGCTCATTTTCTCTATTTACGCACACACCCAAACACGTGTGTTTTCCAAGAACAAACCTTTATAAGAGACATTTCATACAAATAGTAAAATGGACATTTCTGTACACGAACTCAGACTTTCATTGAGGAATTTATACAAATTAAATGAACACTGTTAAATACATTGTTATGTTTATATGAAAGTTTGAGTGCTGGCTTTCTTACATTTTATCTTTGTGTGTTGGTTACTGGCGTATTTTGCTCGTTCTTTCATGTTTAACAAGAATAGATTCGTTAGAACCCCCACAAGTATTTACTTCAACAGTGCTCAGTACATATTCATAATCATCCATCCTTCTCTTTCTCTCTCTCCCTCCCTCTCTCTCTCTCTCTCTATATATATATATATATGTATATATATATATGTATATACTTATATATATATGTATATATATATATATATGTATATATATATATATATGTATATATATATATATATATATATATATCTTTTTATTTACATCTATGTATGTCTATTTCAGCATGCTGATATCTATCTACTTATCTATTTATGAATATATTTATCTGTCTTTTCTTTATCCTGATTGAATTGTTCTCGCCGTAGACACCATAGCCGTAGCAATGGCGCCATATGCTTTTAATTCCGTTTTATATTGTTCCGGTTTACGATACAAATGTTGCCCAATTCCCATTTGCTTTGTCTCAACGATTAGATTTTCATTTTAGCCGTTCGTGGTTATTCGGTTCTAATTTGATTATGGACGATCGTTCCTATATTAAAGACGAGTCCATTCCCCGTGGACACGAACTTGGAGCTGGCTATTAAAAAAAAATTGGCGTGTGTACAGGGATAAAGAAAGAAAGATTAAAAGAGATAGTGAAAGAGGGTAAAAAGAGAAAGAGAGTAGAAACGTTGGAGGAGAGGGGAACGATGGAGAGGGGAGCCTATTGCAAAAGTCAAGTAGAACACACATTTGTATCCTTTGATTCGAACATAGAAGCCGGCCTTATCTTGCTTCCAAGCATTGAATTTATACTATGAAACAATTTAACCAGATTTGGTCAATATTCTTTTTAAAAAGTGAACTTCAGGTTATTGAGTTATTTTCATTAGATGCGACTTTGCATTTCTAAGGACAGCTTTGGACGTCTGTTTTCAGGTCGACCGAACTATTGACATTTAAATATTTCAATTTGAAATAGCATTTAAGTTGGAGTTTCAATTAGCCTATCATATTTTAGATAAATCCGTATCTATGATAAAACTAAAGTTGAACCATTGAACTTTTTCCCCAGGGTGTTTTTTTTAATAAACTTTGTCTAGAAAAATACCCGCCTCTAAACGGGTAAAACTGATTATCCACGCAGAATTGTTTCGCACCACTTGTATGTCCCCTTACGAAGATTAAAATCAATATATAATGCTATTAATCTTACGTTTGAAATATTTATTTTATATTCGATTAAAATAAATTACATGCTTCTGATTGTAGAAATGTGTACAATTTAAGATTTAATTTAATGAAAAACTGTAAAATAGGTTTATTTTAAAATGAGAAGAAACTGGAATGTGACAAATATTTATGTCTAATACACATTGTAAAAATTTCACAAAAATCAGATGTATCTGAACTGTGCGCATTGCCTAACATAAATTAAACTAATTACAGCTTACATAACCTCCGCTTACACTTGATAATGATCGGTTAATTAATTTAGGAGTAACTCCTATACATACAAATCTATGAACATACACACATATCCAACTGTATCTAAATAGAGGTAACATAAAATATATATTAAGTATACCTTTTCTGTATTCAGTCAGAGGAAGATATATCCTTCTCAAATGGGGCAGTCCCTTGTTTTGTCCCATCCAGAGTTGCCATTTTGGGGAGCTGGATATCTTCCTTATTAACAAACGATCTTGTTTTATTAAAGCTACTCAAATTTACTTTCGTTTTCGCAGGTAAATAAATATCCACACATCTTCGTTTAACTAAACGAAGATGTGTGGATATTTATTTACCTGTAGCTATATAGTAACACGTAATGCTACGGCCGTCGACGCCCTACTCTCGAACCCAAAGAACGCCGACTCTTATGCTCTAATCAAGCATTGCATAATAAAACGCTTAAAAGTACGCTAAAATTTGATTGGCACAGTTTAAAATCTACTCTCACACGCACGAGAGTTTAGAAAAACAATCAGTAGTTGTGTTTGAAAGAAAATAAAATTAACGAATCTTATTTGTATTTCAAGAACAAAGAAACAGCTGATAATCAAAAGGAATAGAAAAGTAAAAAGCGTGTGATGTTTGTTCGGTTGAAAACAAGGTAAATACGAGTGTTCGCTTTTGTTCACTAATAAAACAAGTCTGTTGCAAATAAATGCAATTACTCTGACACTAAACATGGCCAACTTCCGCAGGAGATAGTTGTTTCCTTCCCGCTGTCGATAATACCGTCATTTCACAAATGTATATCTCGCTGTAATCGGCCTTGCCCGCCACCTCGAGTCACGTGCTCACCCGTCAGCAACATTTCGGCCATTCTTCGTGTTTTTTCTTTCTATTTTTTAGAAACGGTGGCCAACATATCTCTTCGCACGGCATGTTTCTCGCTAACGTAGTTGCCTTGCACTATTGTATATTACGGCGCGAAAACCTACGAGGGAGGAGGCACTTACATGAAATAAAAGTAAAAGGAAAAAAGAAAGATGCAGTAAACGACAACGAGAAAGTAAAGTGACAATTGATGTAACAATACGGGAGAAATGCGGAGGATTTTTGCTAGGTTCAAGGCTGTTTGTTTCGAATCGAAGACAGGAGTTTATGAGCGTTATCGAAAAAAAAAACAGAAGATAATTAAGTTATCAAAAAAAGATGAGCAAATACAATAATTATAACTACGAAGGCGGCAGTAGAAGATGACGATGAAGAAGAAAATAACAAGCAAAAATAACAGGAAGAAAAAGGGAGTTCGTCTTTCGCTCAACATTTCTCTCTATCTATACTGTTCACGTAATTCGCCCATTTATCTACTCATAATAGAAAAAAAGCATTTTCTGTGTGTGTGTGTGTGGGTGTGTGTGTGTGTGTGTGTGTCGGTCTGCCCGTCAGTCACAATTATTCTCAAAAGAAATATCTTATTTTTTTGAAATGTATTTAGTATTAATTAATACTAAATACATTTCAAAAAAATAAAACGGGTGTTTTGACCGGAAATCGAAACTTAAACCTTAGGATCTTCAATCTGATGTTCCAAAAAATGAGCTATTTAGATGTTCTAATGAATAAATTTCAAAACATTACCTATACAAAATAATTATAGCTTTGACGGTATGTCATAGATTTATGACATACGTCATGTTTCAAAGCGTGAATTCAAGAATAAGCAACAAGTGAAAATAAGCCAACACATGAAGAATCGTAAGAAATTATGTGTATAGTCTAAAACAATTTACTTTTTTTTAAACTAGGGTTTGGCGTTTACAAGTATTTAATATATAACATATAGAAGAATTTAACCCCATATATATATATATATATATATATATATATATATATATATATATATATATATATATATATATATATATGTAAACATATATATATATACATATACATATATATATAATATTTATATATATATATATAACTTCTTCGTAATATAGCAGGAAAAATCCTCGCAGAGTGCTCGATTAATTGAGTATTACAGTTAAACATTAAAACTTAAGAGCGTAATATTTATTTATTTTGGTACAGAAAAATTAGTACAACATTCGTACGGTCGTTTTCAAGCGCAGAAGCACTTATCCATCCGACTCTCTTATATATATATAATAATGTGCCGTAATACTACGCATCTAAAACAAGATTAAGTACAAAGCTTTTAAAAATCATACAAAAAGTGTCCACTTAGATGCGTGATTGAATGGATAAATGTGTTTTTATTAGAATTCACATCTATATGATAGTCTTTCGGAGAGTTTAGGTTCAATTCTCACTGCAGTCGATACTAACAAAGAAAAATACTTAAGACGTCTACCCTGTCATGCCTGGTGAAACAAAGATGAGAACATTAGTAAAAACAATCTTAAGAACATAAAATATGTTTCAGTCTCATTTCACGAAAGAAGAATATCGATTTACTATTCAATTTTTTTTTTTCATTTTACTTCAATGATATCAAGGAGCCCCTACCTGGGGGATACATTTCATATCTATATTAAATACATAAATATCTGAGTGATTCATAAAAAAGTTTTCCTTTGCTTCATAAACGATCAGTTAATAAAGAAGTGAAGACAATTATGTTTCCTCTCCCCAATTAACCAGTTTACTCTGTTATGTTATGAGCTTTTGGTCTTACCGGATTCCAGGACAAGAATTCATCTAGTTTGGTGAAGTATACAGCTAAGTGCTGCTACTTGAGGTATCATAACTAAGAAAAGGTGCACCATTACTGATATGGGCAAGTGTATAGCTCTGTCGAAGGAAACTTATTTCGACTTCGAATACTATGTTATGTTGAATATTTGATCAGGGTTTACTTGAAGGATGAAGTATCCCCATGTCAGGTTATCGCAACGAACCATTGTACAGACAGACCGAATACACTCGAGGATAGTGTCTAGTCGGTAATCTAAACTCTCTCGTAAGTAATTCAAACTCTTCATGTGTGTGTACAAGAAACGCAACTGGAAAAGCAAGCTAAAAAACATTGTCAAATTCTCCCTCGTTTTCTGCCTCAGTAATGATTATCTCTGTTTGCGAATTTCAACAAACTCCTTTAATTTAATATGCACATCACCTCATCTTCCTAATTATTTGAACAACTTTTATAAAACGTCTCATAAATACATATTAAACATTCCTATATTTTTCCTGAATTATTTTTCATGGCCTACTGCTGCCACATCAAGGGAGGTGCCACTCAGAGCACCCTTTCCTGCCATGATAGAGTACAACATCGCATTGGCAATCTAGTGGGGCTGGTCTCTTTTGTTACTTTCAACATGTGTCTCACATAAGAAGTGCTGTTATTTTTTCTCTACGCTATCGTTAATTCCATGAAATGTACTCGAGTGACATTTAACCTTTAGTGTCCCCTTGTACGACATTCACAGGAAAAACTCGTCTTAAAGACAATCTAACAGGATTGCTTGATAGAGTTTTTGCGAAAACTTCCCATCGGCGGAACACATTACCATGGTACTAGTTCCTTGCAAGCTTAAACATTAGTGTCTTCAACTCCAATGTAAACAAATACGTGTAATAAACTTTCCACATAAGCAATCAAAATGTGTTTATTCAATTCATGATTATCGATCATCACATAATATTAATCATCGGACAATCAAGCCATCTCATCCTTGAATGCCATTTACCATTAATAAGTGGTGACTCATTAGTATATACAAATATTATTTTCTCTATCCATGCGATATATAAATCTCGATGCAAATGTACATCCCTTGATTGATTCTATCGTGGGTCTGCTGGCCATGTATTAATATTTTAAAGTTTCTTCGTTCGAAGGTTCGTTAACAACATATAATATGACGGCACAAACACTCATTTAGTAAACTATTTCTTATTAAAATAAGATATCCATTGCCTTTTCACTAACACTCCAGCTTGGTATTTGTAATCGGTGAACCCCTCACCATTGTTTGCAGTCTTTACTTTACTAGCATTGTCTCATTTGATTCTTTTACCCCTTTTCTGGTGCTCCTTTTCATTTCATCTATGTCTCCAGTTCCCACTACAACTTCGGTTCTATCTGCCCATCCTGTTATCCCTTCTGTTGACCCCCTTTTCACTTCACACTCGCCCATACTGAACTATCTCTTTATTTGTCTATTGACCACACAGCCAGCCTTTTCTCATACTCTATTTTTTCTACTATCAATCATGATTCTCTCTCATCAAATTATCTTGCTTTTCATTCATTTTATTTCTTTTATCTCCAGCTATTTTGTTTTTTTTAATTTCTATTCGCATCACACTTTATATTTACTTTACATCTCATCCTGCTGAACAAATATAATAACTTGTATAACAGGCGCCTATCTTGTATTCAATTAGCTCAGACATTCATACTAAGGTTAATTATAGCTGGCGTTTAGCTTAAGTGCAATTACATCATACGTAAATATTTATTAAAGCTGAAATTCAGTTCATATTTTTATTTCATCTGGGGTTATATTAACTTAAATTAACACAATGTACAGTTGAATTTAAATTTAACGTGACGTTTATATTGTGTTTAACAACACCTGGATTAATGCACATTGATTTATTATATCTAGTGTTAATATTATAATATTATATAATAATATGTATATCATGATATTACATTGAGGTGAATTATAACTGGTATTCAACTTGAGCTCAATTTAGTAAAGCTATTATTCAATTCCATGAGTTATTAATCTCTAGTTCAGTTATACCTGGCGTTCATCGTGGGTACATTTCAATTTTGAGTTCGTCTGAGGTCCAATTTAATTTGTCATTCATCTGTAGCTGAAATGTCGTTTTATTATTGGCGGCGTTATTTTGAGTTGTTACATATCTTACGCTAATCTTTAGTTTACTTATACCTAACATTCAACTTGAGTTTAATCAAATGTGGCGTTCATCTTACGTTTACGGACATATGAGTTCTAGTAATTCTAGAATGTGTCAACTTAAATACTTAATGGTTCTATTGGATGTGGCGCTCATAATGAGTTCAATATATCTGGCGCCATCTTCAGTTAAATTTTAATCATATCGAGTTAAATTAAAACACACGTTCATATTGAGATCAATTATAATTGACGTCCGCATAAAGTTCAATATTTTTACCTAAAAGTTTATTTGGAGATAAATTCCGCTTTTATTCATCCTGAGGTCAATTACGTATTTCGTTAAACTGAATTTAAATAGCATCAAGAAGTTATATACAGTTAAATGTACCCTTGCGTTCATGTTGAAATCAAAATAATGTTTAATGTTTTATTAGCAATGAGTTGGTGTCCATCTCGTTCAATTGCAGTTCAATTAGATCTGTCAATGATATACAGTTTACTTACATTCTACGTTAATCGTAAAATCTTGTTAGGAAGTTAAATGCGATCATCTAACATTGAAATAATTTGGTGTACCCTCTTATTTTAATTAAATCTGAGGCGCATCTTCAAGTAAAATACATCTATCGTCCCTCTTGTATTCAATGACATCTAGTGTTATACAACGGCATCTATCATAATTTGTTTGTTTTTTTCATTTTGAGTTAAGCTTAGGTCAAATTGACTCAGTCGTCTGTATTTTATTTTATTAAGCATTTTCCGAGTAGGCAATTACAACAATGTAACTTTAAATCACACCAGCACACATTTATATTCAGTTCTATGAAACTTTGAGTTAACAAAGGAAGTTCAGTGACGCATGATGCAAAATGAGTCGATTTAGATTTGATGTTAATCTTGAATAGAGTTGAATCAGATGTTTATGATGTTTAGAATTATTTTAGGCTTGTAATTTGAATTCAAAAAAACATGAAGTTCGCATTGAACGGCATTTCATATGTAGAAGCGAAGTGTACACTTTGCTGCCGAAAATAAAAGTGCTTAAATTCGTTTCGTTTCAGCTTTGCGCACGAATCCGCCAGAATTAATAAAAACAAATAATATTTTGAACCAACTAGACGATGTTTCTGAATTTATAGAAATTGTTCTTTGGGAGCCACCTCGACACACATAGCCACACTGACATAAACCCACACACAGACACAATGCATTAACTCTTTCACTGTCTTACGCCTACGCACAATAAGGGTGACACCCACTGTTTGAATCCCTTTTCAATGTCGTCTGGATATTTGAAATAAACTGAACTTTCTATTATGAAAGCAAATGATGATTGACTCTATTTAATAACTTTCAATAAAATGTAATTCATGTAATTGAGTGAGCAAGTTTTGATTACAATTTTTCAGACCCGTGGATCATTGACAACCGTTAAAGTATCGACTCAGGCTTCCTCAATATCTCAACTAATTAATTATTATTTTCGGTAAAGACACTCAAATATGAACAATTATTCTATGTTTTCCTATCTTTGTAGACTTCCATTATAAACATACATAAAATATCTCCTTTGTCAATGTATGCTTTTGAATTCATTATTTTGTTTGTTGATCCTGTAACATTTCTCTCGCTCTCTCACACATTTGAATGTTACTTAAAACTGTTTTACCTTAAAATGTTTCTGTAAAACTCGGCTCTTCCAATATCTTCCCCCAAAACTGGAACCCTAAAAAGAAAACCTCCAAACATATGCAGGTCAATAACAGTTAAATTACATCGAGCGATCATCTAACGTTTAACTGCATCTGGATCTCATGTTGAATCTAATTTAATTAAGCGCTAATATTGAATGCGATCATATCAAGCTCTCATCTTGATTTTAGTTACACCTGGCGTTCATATTAAGTGGCATTGCGTTCGATTTCAATTTCATCAGGAGGTGAATTGCATATGCCCTACTTCTTTAGTTTAACTAATGTTTGTATATTTAGTTCAATTACACCTGTAATTCATCTTGATCTAAAATAGGCGTCCAATTTACGTGTATCTTGAGTTTAATTATGTATGTCTATAATCGTGAGCTCAATTATATATTGCGTTTATCGCGAATTTAATTTTATTTAGTGTTTATTTTTCATTTTATTAAACCTGGTGTATATATTAGAGTGTAATTACATGTGTTATTCATTTGCATTTCAATCATAAATACGATGCCGGTATGATTCACATATACGTATCATTCTAACTGTGAAACTGTGAAATATATATATACATGTTGGATGTAGAATTCCCATACTATCATTGGATTGGAATGGTAACTTGTGAGCGGTATCCTGAATGATTTAGTTCTTTTGTTTTATTGTGTGTGGGGGGGGGGGATTTATTCAGCTAACGTGAAAGTGTATTATCGCACATTGTTCCGGTTTTGTGTTTTTATTGAATGTATTTGGGACCGACTACTTGCTTGTTAGCTTGGTGGAAGAAATAATGCACAAGCTACTTTTCTAAGACTTTTCTAGGACTTTCTTTTCTTACCGTTGTTCTTCCTTGTTTTTTAAGTTTGACTTTTATTTTTATTTTTATTTTTATTATATTTTTTTTCCTCTCCTTTTCTTAAGTGACCTCAACTATTACAACGCCACATTGTGTTTTGTCGGCAGTTGAAACCAGTATTCCAGACATTTAATTTCCCTGATGATCTGCCAAGCAAGTAACTGCTTGGTAGTGAAACACGTGTAGGAAAAAACATTTAATTTGAATAAATAGTATTTGTAAGAAAAAATATCTTTAATGGTGATCATTGGTGTCTTGAAAGGAATGCTTTGGTAAGCCTTCATAAAATCACATATAAATGCTCTGTACTCTGTAATCGAGTATCATCGAGCTTGTTTTTTATTGGAACAACCCCGGTCTTCACTGAATGATCTATTTTATAAGTGAAAAATCTAAATCTATATATATATATATATATATATATATGTATATATATATATATATATATAGTAAATTAAATATAAGATCAGTTCCATCGAGAGAAAAAGTATATATATAAAGGCTACCAACATTTCTAAAAAGTTTTTTTTAACATTTATTTATTATTTTGTTATTTTATCTTTTTATAATTTAATATAACGCGTTTCAAGCAGTGGTCCGCTCTCATCAGTGGATGAGTGTAAATCCATTAAAAGACATTTCTTTCGATTTGAAATAGTGTTTTTTCATTTGAGGAACTGTGTTATTGTTTGGTGTTTTTGCGCATGTGTGGGTTTGCGTGTGTGTGTGTGTTTTATATTTCAATATTCTGTGTTTTTTAATTTATTTTTTTCTGCTTCTCTTCGTCAAAGTGGTGTGAGTTTATTAAGTACGTGTTATTTTGACCTTTATTTTATCGGTCATCTCAATTTCTTAGAGTGCTTGGATTTTCCTTTGAAATGTTCATTTTTTATTGCCATGTCGCCGAATTGGCTGTTCTGCGCGCGTGTGTGGGGGTGCGTATGTGACTGTGTGAATGCGTGTGTGCAGTTAGTTCTGAATCTTATACATAGCTGAGCGACATACATACATAGCCACACACACACACACGCACACACACATACATATATGTACATACATACAGGCATATGGTTAGCTAGATTGATAGAGAGTAGTGCAGAAAGGTTGATAGAAGTGCGGTCAGTATGGTGTGTAGTCTGAGTTATGATCTGTTCAATGCTGGATTGAATTTAAATCTAAAGTGTTTTTTCATTTGTTAGTAAGTATGTGTAATCTTGGCTTTGGAAAATTTGCATTATTTTAAATGTTCCTCCGCTGCATGAGTGCACATGTTGGGAGACGAATAATTTACGGTTTTCGTTGATTTTAATGTTGCTTTTATGTAAATGTACTCTATTATAAAATTTTCTGGTGGCGCCTATGTAAGATGCGTTACATGTTGTACATTTTAGCACATAGACAACGTTCTTGGAGGTGTAGTTAAATTATATTTTTATTGTAAATGTTTTTGTTGGGTTTTAAATATGTATGTCACAGAAGCCACATCGTTCCGTGTTGCTTTTTGTGACCCTTGTATTGCTTAAGTTCGGATGAATTTAAACATTGTTCGGGGTTTTTTGGTTGGCGTTTGCTTTTTATTATTTTCGTTGTTTTTAATATGTTGTTTAGTTCGTTGTTTTAGTTGAGTAGGGTAAGGTTGCTTGTTATTTCTGTGAATAATTCTGGATTGTTTTGTTGTGTGTGAAAAGGAATGCTAATATTTCTTCTTTGTTCTGTTTTTTTGGGATTCGTAATTGTTGTAATAGTATGTTTTCTGCTAGTACCATGCTTTTGTGTGTAATTTGTAGGGGGTATATTCTTCTTGTTAAAGTTTTCCGTAGTTACTCCAGTCGGACAATCTGAAGGTCTTTGTCACTAACTATAGTACAAATCCCGCGTGCTAGGGAGTAGGGTATAGATTTTAGGCAGCTTTCGGAGTGATGGCTTTTAAAATGGAGATATTGTTAAGTGTCTGTGGGTTTGTGGTAGACGTTTGTTATTATGTGATTGCTTTTAATTTAAATTAGTACATCTAGGAAGGGTTGTTCTGTTAGACTGTGTTCAATGGTGAATTTAATTTAGGGGTGTAGGTCTTGTAGTATGTTGCGTACTTTATTGATGCCCTCCACGTGGGTTCCCAGAGGATAAAACAATCATCCAAGTATATCTTCCAAGATTTTATGAAAAGAGTTTGACTATTCTGTCCATATAATACGTCTATCTTTCTATTCAATATCTTCTCTAGGTAGGCCAGTGTTATGGTGGCATATGTTGGTGCGATTTTGTTTCCCATTGCTGTACTGAGAATCTGGATATAGTTTTTGTTATTGAATTGAAAGGAGTTATTGTTGAGAATAATGTCTATGCTGTCGATGATGAATTGTTCGGTGAATCTGTGGTGTAGTATTTGTGGATGTTTGTCAATCCCTTAGTCATGGGGTGTGTTGCTTTATAAGCTGCTGATGTCAAATGTAACTAATTTAGTCCCGGGATTGATAATTTGTGGTCAAGGAAGTGTATGTCGTCTCTTATGTAGCTTTTGACTTGATCGGTGAATAGTTGTAGTAATATGTCAATTAAGTTACTCTATCTGCTTGTTGGGCATGATGGTCCTGCTACTATGGGTCTAAATGTAAAGTTACTGGGATTCGAGACACTAAAATATTTTGATTTTGTGCGTTGATGGCATTTCTTATCTCATTTGATGTATGCATCTTAGGCAGTCCGTAGAAGTTGTTTTTTTAATCATGAAGTTTGTTAGGAAATCCCTTTCTTTCTTTGTTAGTATTTTATTGTATGTCGTCCAAAGTTTTGTGATTTTTAAATTGTGTTGTTATCAATGTTGGTGCTAATTGGAGTGTAGTAATACCTCTATAATTTTCGATTAATAGTTATTTGTGTTCATGATGACTACCACACTTCATTTATCAGCTTCTTTTATAATCATGTTGTTATTATTATTATTATTTAGGATGTTATCTAGTGCTAGGTTTTGTTTAGATGTTACGTACTGGTAAGTTTAGTTTTACTCTAAGAGTTGATGTTCCAGAGGTTTTCAAAGAAGGTGTTTAGTTCTTTCGTATTGTTGTGTTAATTAGGGAAATATGTGTATGTGTATCTCACTAATGAATAATCTGTTTTGTTTTCGTTATTGTTTAATGTTTCTATTAGTATAACTTTGCGTTCAAATTGTTTAAGGTCCTTCCTCAGTTTTGTGATATTTCTACTGGGAGTTGGGCAGAATTTGAGGCCTAATTTTAGTATTTATATTTCCTCCTTTGTAAATATGTATGTGGATAAATTGATGATTTTGGGTTTTAAATTGTCTAATTCGGTATTGTTGTCCGGTGAGGGGGTTCTAAAAATGATGTGTATTGTTTGTTCCGTTGATTTGAGGAGTTGTGTGAGGGTAATTGTTTTCTGTATATTCTGTGTGTGTTAGAGGATTGCGTTTTCAGAGAGGAACATTGGTGTTGTGCGTGTTGTTATAAGGGTTATTTTGGTATATTTGAATGCGTTGTTATTGTGAGTTAGTTGTTTCAGGTTAGGGTATCTTGGTAGAGGTTGTGGATGGTGGGCGTAGTTGTGGGGTCTCTATTGTTGTGTATGG
>OY744532.1:45841564-46006564 GCA_963556195.1 Sepiola atlantica | reverse complement strand
ACGAGACCCTAAGATGTCTAAACGTTCATCTAGTACACGACTCGTGACGCCCCTAATCATTATAAAAGAATAATTATAAATTAATGACGTCATAGTCTTGTGACGTAATCTACCGTTACTGTGTATCCCTATCGTCATTTTAAAGGATGATGCACGTTTTAGCCATGTAAAACTTTTGAGACATAATCAAAATGATGACATCATCAAGGGGGCACGAGTACATATAAATAAACATAATAATACGATAACCAGATCCTCAGAGTTTTAGTAGTACATAGATTTGTATTATACATGTATATCACTTTGATATTCATAAGTGAAGTTTCAAATCATATTAGCGAGTGACAGTGTTGGGATCCTGGGCCATATCGAACATATTGCTATTCGATGAAAGTGGCTGGAAAATGAAAATGAAACACAACAATAACAAAGGATCGGCGTCTATTCATAATGCAGGGAAGATGGTGAGTTGGGTGGTTGAGAATATCGCGTTCAGACGCACCATAGATTAAATTTGACCCCCAATAATGTATTGGTGGTGCCAGATCAACATATCTAATTTGATTTTCCATCTCTTGATCTAACATTGGAGTGAGGCAAATGGAATGGATTGTAAGTCGGGGGTGATTCGCTTCATGGAAAATGGCGGTCGATGTGTGTATGTGTGTGTGGGGGGGGGGCGAGGAACAGTGATTTTAGTCTATTCTAAGCAAGCACATCAATACAAATGCAGATACACGGATTTTTACGTACATAAGTAGTTATCAACTCAGCTAAGGTGCGTCACCTTTAGTAATACGCGTCACATTATACACAAACAGTGTTGGTCCAGGAAGCACTCAAACACGTATGCGATGAGGTGGGAGATCGGATTGATCGTTCCCGTCACGGATCATGCAGTGTTCAGACGCGTTTTGTTCATTAAAGGATAAACACCTTTTATCAAAAAGACATAACTATACTAGAGCATTAAGCCATGGTAAAAATGATAACTTACTTTTAATAGTTACAACTAGATTTTTAGTGTTTCAACATTATATAACTCCCCCAAGGATAGATATACACTCGGATTGACAATCAAATACGCACGATGTATGCACAAAAACTAACACACAAATACATGCACACACGCATATATATATATACACATATATATATATATATATATATATATATATATATATGTATATATATATATATATAGAGAGAGAGAGTATTAACAAGACTATGAATATTAGAAGATTGACGGTACACACTTAAAAGATGCAATATACATATGCACTGCATAACAGACCCCGGTTCTTTTCTATGTACTACTTGTTTTTCCTGCATTTTATCTATGTTTCCATTTTCTCTTTTCCTTTTCTTCCTTTTGTTTCTTTTCCCTTTTTCCCAATTAACGTCTTTTTGCACGTGCTGCATATCTTTTTCAAATAGCTAATCACGTTCCATAAAAAGTCCGTTTCGCGTTTTGTTTCCTATGTTTTACTATAATTTGTACGCACCGCCTTTAGTGCACAGTAGCTAACAGCTCCGCTATCGAATCCAATACCACACTCACCAGGAGAGACAATTTCGCAGTTTCGGCCCCTACTCATCTACAGCATCTCCGAAGCAGCGGGACTCTCCACCATGAAGTCGTATTTGTACTGGTGTAAGCTAATTTTCTGTATAAAACTAACCGTTTCTTTTTAACTAGATCCAATGTGATGGCTTCTCCGCTCCTGCCCCTAACCTCTCTCACAAAGCTTTTTAATTCTATGTTTTCGCAGTATGTTCATTAGGTTTCGCCCATCATATCCTCGAACTCCTACAGCCAAATGATAAAATCTCGCATTCAATCCCTTTTTCTGGCATTCGGTAAATAGGTCCCCTTATCTCTCATCCTTCCTGTCTTCTGATATTGCAAAATCATTCTGCCAGGGTACAGTCAGCTCTAACAACATTCCAATCCTCTTTTCCTCACTCTACACTACAAGGTTTGATCTCTGCTCCACAAGGACCAATAGAAAAGATTACGTATTCGAGAAGTCAACTACCAAGTTCAATTTTCCTTGGCCTGTTTCATCGGTAATCTATGTTCTTTTAATGACTTTTCACCATGACTGTTGTTCCAACACTATGGAAGTTCATCTTTTGAACTTTCTCTATTTTTAAGCTCTCCTTCATTAAACGTATCTACTTTCTGATGTGATAGCTTTTCTATTACTTGCGGGACTTTGTCATACCTCAACGTGTACCGACTTAGTGCTAATTGGCAGTTGGACAAAATATCGCATTGTCTACTCTCCATCGCCAAGATTCACCGGGAAAGACATTGCTTCTCCGGTAGATTTTATTAAGGATTTAGTTATTGCTCGCTCCAAATCCCATATCTCCTTCTATCTAGTATTCCGGCCAACCATACACTCTTCCAAGCGAACACACTGGCCTTGTTTATGACACTGTACCAGGTGTAGATATATTTTTCTGTTCTTCATTCTTTATCCAACTGACCACAGAATTTCTACTCTTATTTAGGTCATTTATGTAGAAAAAATGTAAAATTCTGTATACTTACTCATTCTTTTGTATCCTGTACAGCACTAACAGTATACGCGTGCTCTAAGACGTTAATAGCTTTCTCTGTCGCTTCTCCTTCTTTTCCACTTCTTTCCAGCCATTACTTCAGGTGAATCGTATTTAATCCCTTGGTCGTTAGAGAAACGGAGTATCATGACTAGCCTTACTTTTGACACTTTGTACTCTTCCAAAATTGATGCAATAGCGAACTTCATCTGCCCCTTGTTTCCAAATATTGCTGAACTGTTAAACATTCTCGCTAGTCCCAACCACTTCCTTATGTACACTCCACACCGTTGTCCGGTCCGTTCTACCCGAGGCAATGGTACTTCACACATTAACCATTGCCACATTATCCGAGCATACAGACCAAACTGCAGACACCAGCATTGTTACTTTCCAGGTTACTCGATCTTATCAATAACCTTTAATCCTTTCTCTGTCTTCCGCTCTATTTCAACTCCTTGGCCCTTTTCGCTTAATGTGCCTCTGTACCATCTACCGAAGCTTTATTTATACCTTATGTCTTCATGTTAATCTTTTATCTTGGTTTCGCTTCTTTATTTTTTAACTCTAAATCTCATTTTTGATCGCTCAATAAGATGTTCTAGTTGGTCGAATACTTGTTCTATTCATTCAGCGTTATTCGACATTACAGCAACATCGTCCATAAATGCTCATAGTGGAGTCTTAACAAGCGTATTCTTACAATGTGTTTATATAAAACACATTCCCATCACACGTACAAACAAAATATTTGTAAAATAATCATCTTGTTATAGAGTGATCAAAGAAGATAAATAGAAGATAAATAAAGCGTATTCCAGCTTAGTGCATGACAACAACAGGATTGATGAAGAGACTCGGTGTAGTCTAAAATTAAAAAAAACAGACACGATATATTGACAGCCTAACTGTAAGTCCTGTAATAAGTCTCGAAATATCACAAATGTACGTTCTTAGTTTGTGACATTTGTATTAAGTTCGCCGAAAAGGATTCTAACGACGCAATATAAAACAGGGTAGAGAGAGTTTCTATTTCTCTTAACGTAATATTAAACGACGTGGTGACCGTGGAATGTTCGCAGTTTGATAAGCTCTACAACAATTTTTTAAATCCAGCTGCCACAAATCCCAAACTGCTTTTCATCACGCTGCAGTTTCTCACAACTGCCTTGTAATTCCGTCATTGATTTTCTATCTGGCCCCTACACATCGACTCTCTATACGCCCCCACGGTCATGTATTCCCTTCTTGTTGGAAGGAGTCCTCTGTTGTCCCTATCTTTAAAAATGCTACTGATCGGTCTGATCCAGCTAAGTATTGTCCGGTTTGTCTCTTCTCCGTTATTAGCAAACTTGTTGAAATGTTAGTAAACGGAAAGCTTTTCAATTTCTGGAAAGTCTGAAAAGTCTGTCTCTCTTTAGTGCTGTTCAGTATCGCTTTCGTGGTTTTCGTTCAACTGTAGACCTTTTAACTGTTGTAAGTGAGCGAATCTGTCAATTTATGAATAATTCAGGAAAGGGTAGAACCACTGTGCTTGATATTTCGAAGGCGGTTGAAAGAGTATGGCATTCTATTCTCCTACTCAAACTTCAGGGCTGTGGTATTGATAGTGAGGTTCTTGGCATTATTAGGTATGTTTTCCTTATTGGAGCTTGCGAGTAACGTTGGACAGTTATGTTCTTACTCTTTTCCTGTCAATGATGGTGTTCCTCAATGCTCTATTCTAAGCTTAACACTGTTTCTTCTCTATATAAATGATGTTCCAGAAGCTATTTTGCAGAAAACTAACATCTATGCTGATGATACTACTCTCTATCATGGTTTTGCTTCTCTCTAGGATCAGTTGAAATATGCAGATGATCTAGAAGTTAGCCTGGGTTCAGTTGTGAATTGGGGTACGAAATGACTAATTTCATTTAATGCAGTTAAGACCCAGCGTGTGTCTTTCAATCGTGGGTGTGTCCCTTTTCTTCCTGAGGTCTTATAGATGGCTCTGCTCTTGAAGAGAAATCGACTCTTAAACTTCTCAGTCTTTCCCTCGCATCAACTCATTCAGTATATACATTAGATTCATTGCTTTTTCTACTTCTGGTAAAGTCGACCTTCTTTATCGCCCAAACACTTTCTCACACCTGATACTATTCTCTATATCTAGAAATCTATTATCATACCTTGTATGGAGTACTGTTGTGATATTTGGGCTGGTGAATCTCTGTCCCATTTGGGGGTTCTTGATAAGGTGCAGAAACGTATTGGTAATTTTATTTACCCCACCCTTTCTTCTTCCTAGTCTCAATCTTTTCTTTAAATACAATTATGGCATATGTTCTTTATAAATATGTGATTAATTTCACACTTTTTTGTTCCAGCTTGTTTAAGCCATTGGTCTAGTGGTCTCCATAAATTCGCTGTTTTGATACCACGTTGTAATACATCTTCCTATTCACGTAACTTCTTTCGAAGAAACGTAAGCTCGCAGAACTCTCTACAAACTGACTGTTTTCCTATAATTTTTGTCTTTTCAAGACTAAGGTCAATAAGCATCTCCTGTATTTGCGATAATCATATTATTTCTTGTTAGTTCCTTACATCAAGTGATTTCAAGCCTTGTCTGAAGCGATTTTCATTGACAAATCGGGTTGTCCTTGATTTTACTACTAATGTAACACAACATTGAACATTCTTTGGAATCTGTTTATATATCCGATATTCAATGTACTATATTTAATCTTACTTCACCATCAATAACGGTGGTGTATTTTATCACTACATAGATCTTATGGACACATAGACATTGTTAATTTTACGTGTGTCCATATGTTATTCATACACTCCTAGTCATCTTTCACCTGGAGGTGATTTAATTGCAAAATTGCTGCAGGTGAGCTCAACTAGACATTAACAATTGTGATGTCAACTAGACATTAACAATTGAGATGTCAACTAGACATTAACAATTGAGATGTCAACTACACATTAACAATTGAGATGCCAACTAGACATTTACAATTGAGATGTCAACTATACATTAACAATTGAGATGTCAACTAGACATTAAGAATTGAGATGTCAACTAGACATTAACAATTGAGATGTCAACTAGACATTAACAATTGCGATGTCAACTAGACATTAACAATTGAGATGTCAACTAGACATTAACAATTGAGATGTCAACTAGACATTAACAATTGAGATGTCAACTAGACATTAACAACTGAGATGTCAACGCTATAACTATCCTTAAACATAATCTTTCATATGTCAGGAGTAGCACGAATCTCGTTTTTATTTTATCGACTTCCTTGTGAAAAAAAAACATTGTTTTATATCGCAGACTCTTCCAGTGTGATTTTATGATTTTCGTCTCAATTTTTAATACAATCTTGATCAAATACCTTACTTCATTCAGGAAGTAGCGCGAGTTTAAAATATAACAATTCAATGGTACATAGAAACATGTTGGTCGTCACGCTTAAGATTGAGATAGACGTATCTTCAGAATATCGGCCCTTTTGTCCTTCCGGTTTACTACCATTTTTTGATCTCATTTCACTTCACGTGATCACTTGTTTTCCCTATAAAATGTCAGAAAAACTTAGAAAAAAACAATACTGAAGCTAACAGCGCTAATTCCAAATGAACCGTATATATGCATATGTATAGGTATGTGTTCAATGCGATGCGTATGTCGAGAGGGATAGTAATTGAGTTATGTGGTCTAGGGTCGTCATCTCCTTCTTAATTCTCTATTGGGAAGCAAAACACATATTTATCTTTTGATCGCTACAAGTATTCAATTACCGGTTTTATTGATGAGAGTTGGGCTGTACCCAGTAAAATCTCAACACATCCCCAATAACTACACGAACACAACTGCACACGATAAGTCTCACACATATCAAAGAGTGATATATATTTATGCACAATATATGCACAATATGTCTTATAAGAAGATACGGCTTAAAAAGTGAATAGATGCACACACTAATACGCTCTGGTTTCGATTAAGCTTTTATATCCATTGTCAAGCTCATAAAGAAATTATTAAGCACAATTGAATTTCATTCCAATAAATAACAACTTGATAGTATATTATACTAACTTAGAACCGGATGTATTAATTACATATATATATATATATATATATATATATATATATATATATATATATATATATATATATATGGTTATATTTAAAAGAAATCAATAAAGTGTTTGATCGCAGAGTAGTACGTTTCTGAATATGTATCATAGTTTTCAAATAAATTATATATATATATATATATATATATATATATATATATATATATATATATATATATATATATATAGCAGAACCTGTGTCCCGGCCTTACCCGGGGAAAATATTTCAAAAAGCAAGAATAATTAATAATAATTTTCTCTCCCCCTAAAATTTAAAACTCGATATTTTTAAATAAGTATTTCCTCTGTTATTTAGAAGCAACTAAAATCGACTTTTTAATATTTTGAGGGGGTGAGTTTAGGTTCTCTGACTTCTCGTTTTAAATAAAGCTAATCGTCTACCATATGTTATAATAAGTATTTATTTACTTGATAAAAGTACGAAATAATTAATAGTCAAGAAATTCTTAAACAACATCAGCAACAAAAACAATGACATATACCAAACGCGGTAGAATTTAATTATCTACCGATATCTATACTTTTAATGTGCTGAAACTGTTTTGATTACACACGGTAGAAACATGGCTGCTTCTTACTAAATTTTGTAAGGGGCTTTATTCCTGAAAAGTTGTTTAAAAATGACTGATTCTACCACTAACAATACGTGTGAGTTGTAAGTCCGCCCCCTCCACGAACCTAGGGTTAGTGGTAGTCATTTTTTGTTTACAATTATAATTGGAAATTTATTTTTATTGCCCAAAATGAAATAAAATTATTTAGTAATTTATATTTTTCTTACAATATATATATCCGATAAAAGTCATTTGTCTTTTCATTAAAGTCTGCATTAATTGCCCAGGTTTGTATCCAGATCGCCTCCACACCTCCTCATTAGTGAAATGCTGATTCCCGTTGATATTCAGCATCCAGCGAATAAACAATGCCTCCATGGCAGACAGTTTAGTTTTTTATTTTGGACATATAGTCTAAGTTTCGCACCCATAAAGTATGGTTGGAGCAAACGTTTAGTCGATGGTCAGTTTGCCACAAATGAGTAAATACAAACAAAAACACACACCACTACCATAACTGTATGAAACAACCGCCGCTAATAAAGATAGCAATAATTATAACAAACGTATACAACATAAATAGAGATAACAAAATACACTAAAGCTGAAAACGGCATTTCTTCCAAAAATGTACATAGTTGTAACAAATAGTCAAACATATTTGTAGGATTTAATAAAAGTAAATTATAATCAATGTATTTTGATTTTCTGTCATTTGAATAATAAGAAACTCCAAATGTACATATGATTACACAATGAAAGCGCCCTGCTTGCTTATTAAACCCATATGGGTAACTTGAAACGATTAAAACACAATGATATCATATATATTTGGAAAGTAAAATATTTTTTTAGTATTCAAACCGTATGACATAAAACAATATGACATTATAACATGAATACAAATATGATTTCATTATTTATTCTAAGTTCTTTTCAATATAATCCTACAATGTGCATGCCATTTAGCCAAGTCTGTATACATATATATATATATATATATATATATATATATATATATATATATATATATATATTATATATATGCCATCACTGGTGACATAGAACAAACTATCGTCAGGCCTTTCTCTTGTCGAAGTAGTGTGTATCTCTACAAAAGGTAAGAATTTCCATGAAGTAAGGCAATTTTATATGGGTGTGATATTCTATGTACATGCCAAACACTATTCTGTTATGAATCACTGTCGATAAATCACTTGTTAGACAACCTTTCTATATCAAGATTCACCATTTAGTTTGAACGTATAGTGGGCGAAATTATTTCCATGTCATGCTGAATTGCCTGCTAATGGGTTCGTTATCTACTAGATAAGCGCTCAGGAGATGACATGCTAATTCACACCACCTACTGTTTCTAACGTTTCAATAATTACACAGTAACGATAGTAATATAAAACACAAGGATTGCACCAATATATGATCAGGTTAGAAATAAAAAACCTTCGTAATTACAATCAATTTAGGTAATAAAAGTAATAAAGCACACGCAGTAATTTAGATTTTGTTTGCCTATTTTATCTAGAATGCCCTTCGGTAAAGATACAAACGAGATGTGGTCCTAAAAACACGAACACCGTGTTAAACAGTGATCCATAATAAGGATATGTATTTTGAGTCAACCATTAAGCTTTGGGTAGATGGATTAAAAAAAAGAGTGTTAAACTTTATTTCAATGTTAAAAAATAAAACAATATAAAATCAAATATAAGCCTTATAATGCTCGCTCTCGCTTTTCTTCTCAAAGTTAAATTCTATTTTATTTATAATCGTCTATTCTAATCGTTTTATTCTTTCTTTACTCCGACTAAATAAAATAAAGGGAAATGTTGATCGCGAGAGAGGGATAGGATAGATAGAGAAGGAGAGAGATAGAAATTATAAAAAGCGCGAGCGGTAGATATCATATAGAATGGAATAGAGGGTCAAACTAAATATTTATTAAATTAATGAAATCATTTTTCATAAATATATGCTTTGAGACTTTCGCCGTATCACGACCTTAACGAAGATATATATATATATATATATATATATATATATATATATATATATATATATATATATATATAAACCTAAAGAAAGAGGCAAAATGTCCTAAAAAAAACATGTGTTAGATGTAGATATTTTTTATTAAAATCAAAATAAAAAATCAAAACAATATTTTTTTCTTTTTCATCTTGACTGTTTTATCGACTAATTTCGCTTTATATAACAAGCTTCGTCAAAACTTTAGACAAATAAAAGGTATTAACCTTTTTTTTCGTAACAATCCGTTGTCGTTCCGGTGCTTATTTGTGATGCACAATTCACCGAATCTAAAAGATAGCATTCAGTATCACCTTGATTTTGCTTCACACTTGTCGCGCTTTTTTTGCCTTGGATACTCGGGATGCCTCTATTGCGACGATTGTCTTTTTGTTTCTGGGTAGTATCCGTACACCCATCTCCAGTTATCACGGTGGTCAGAAACCCAGTGTTGGCGGTTTCCAGACTGTCCTGTTCAACTTGAAAACGGAGATCATTTTGTTCCTGCGACAACAACTTGGGCAGTAATTTCGCAGCGACTCTGTGCATGTTCAAATCATCACGCAAAATTGCATGTGTAGAATCTTTACTTACCCCGACTTCTAGGGCGAACTCTTGCACTTTTGAACAACGATCCTCCATCACAAAATTGTTCACCTTCTAAACTATAGCTGGACTTCGAGCAGTTTGGAGCCTGTTAGAACAGTGGTCATTCTCCGCTGATGTGCAGCTATTTTTGAATTGTTTGAATAACTTTAATTAGTGTTACACCCAACGCATTTTCTCCAAACACCTGCTGTATCTTACGAATTGATTTTACTTTGAGAATCAGTGATCTATTGACAAAATCTGATGCAGTAACTTTGCTAAACACGTTCAGTAATATTGAGAGAATCAATTACCCCACAAACACGCTGTGTAGCACCTCACTCAGCGTAGGACAGGCAGCGACTAACGCGATGATAAAATTCACACATGCGCACGAATGGTCTTTCTTTCACTGTTTAGAGTTGCGCCGTCCTAGGGTCTTTATTTCGCACGGAAAAATAAAGGGCGAATACTTTTTAGACAGGCCTCGTATATTGTAACTGATGTATTATTTGATTAGGTAAACCATTTCCTCTTTGCGCGAACATATCTCCCTCTCTATATAAATATGCATATATATATATATATATATATATATATATATATATATATATATATATATATATATATATATATATAATCCGAGTATGGTATAGATCCAGAGGGTATAACTCCAGGGGAGTTGAACCGGGTTTATGAGAGTGCTCATATAAAATATAGAGCAGATATATATATATAAATGATAATTTATTTCATTTTGACTACTTTGTGTGGCTCCCGTCCTTCAGGTCTTAAAATGAAATTTAAAATTAATTTTATTTTAAGACCTGAAGTACGGGAGCCACACAAACCGCTCTCGTGAAACAAAATCAATTTGTAGTCAAAATTAAATAAATTATCATTTATATATATATATATATATATATATATATATATATATATATATATATATATATATGTATATATATATATATATATATATATATATATATATATATATATATATATATGGAGAATCAAAGCAAAAATTATATTATTTATGTATTCATCAACGTCTCCTCTTTATTGTAGACTTCTTCAGGTTTAAGAAAAATGCAGAGAAACCCATACAGTCATTAATTTTGATTAGCCTAAAAAGTTTGAGTTTCGTCATGGCTGTGGATGAAAAGGGCAAAAATAAAAAAAAAGGCGATTGAGGCTAATTTGTTATCAGCAGCAAGTAATACAGTTCAAGGAAAAAGTTGAAATAGGGATTACAGCTGGAAGTTATTAATTGTTATTTTTATTTTTAGCTTAGGAAAAGTGTCTGGGTCAAATGTATCAATGAGGCGGTAGGCGGAGGGGATAAAGGCGATAAGAGGGAAGAAGACAGATAACCAAGCCAGGAAAAACACACATAAAGTGGAATATATATATATATATATATATATATATATATATATATATATTAATATATATATATATATATATATATATATATATATATATATATATATATATATATAAGCAGGCATACACTTATGTATGTAAATATAAGTATAAATAAGAACAGGCCTCCCCTATACTAGCTCGGTAGGTGCGAAAATTGAACAGAAAAATAAAATAAATAAAAATATTAAAAAAAAACGAATAAGAAATGAAGAATAATATGTCACTTACTTGTCAACTCATATTTCAATGTAGCTAAAAGTCTTATCATATGGCCCAATCGGATCATTTTCTCCTTCTCCCATGTGCATGCCTTCAAAATCAAATTGTTTCCAAATCTTCCTTTTTTCTGAAGACGTTCAATAATACGAACGAAACCGGTAAAATCTCTTTTTT
Organism: Sepiola atlantica; assembly: GCA_963556195.1. Classification (NCBI taxonomy): domain Eukaryota; kingdom Metazoa; phylum Mollusca; class Cephalopoda; order Sepiida; family Sepiolidae; genus Sepiola; species Sepiola atlantica. The sequence goes on along the minus strand of OY744532.1, from coordinate 45,994,817 downwards.
TGTATTTCTCCTACATTCTAACCTGGTTTCCGTTCGTCTCTTTTTTCAAACATATATCTTATATATATATATCAAAATAAATGTTACTAATATTGGAATAGCAAACAGTATTTTTTTATCGTTTTTAATGTGTACTTTAATAATGTATGGAACAAAGAGAGAGAAACAAAGAGAGGGACAGGTAGCCGTCTTTGAATCAAGTAATATTGTTTACTTCAGTGTAACTGCCGATGAAGAAACAAAAAAATATTCCGACCAAAAAAGATTTATGTATTACGTCATGATTTAACTGGGATGAGAGAAAAATAAATATATTATTGTAGTAGAGAAAACACTTTTCTTTTGCAAGCACAGCTTTCTTGATATATATATATATATATATATATATATATATATATATATATATATATATATATATATATATATATATATATATATCGAATCTATTATTAGATACGAGAAAACACACTTTTATTCTCCGCATGCACAGGTCTCTTTATAAATCTGTTTTATATTTTACTAGCGGGGCTACCCGGCGTCGCTCGGGGTCATAAAAACATATAATTGAAGAAAAATCGCGTGTGTGATATCTTTATATTGAAACGTATATTTCTCTCCCTCTCTCTATAGTCGTCTCTTTATCTTTCTACTTTTCTCTTCCTTGGTCGCCCCATTTCACCGCTACTTTCTCATTTTGTCTTTTGCGAAAGCTGTTTCTTTCCCACCATTTCATCCTACTTTTCCCAAGGCAATAGTATGACATATTTCTATAAAAAGTACCACCTCTGTCTGCGCCTTCTATATAGGTACTTATCTTCGCCCCGGTGTTCATACTATATACGTATATATCGCCACCCCGGTGTGAATACTATATACGTACTTATCCCCTCCCCAGTGCACATAATATATACATACCTATTACAACCCCGGTGCAAATACTATATAACTACCTATCACCGCCTTGGTGCAGATACTATATAAGTACCTATCGCCGCCCCGGTGTGAATGCTAAATACGTACCTATCGCCACCGGTATGCACTACTATATACGTACCTATTGCCACCCCAGTGCACATACTATATATATATATATACCTATCGCCGGCCTGGTGCGCATACTATATTAGTACCTATTGCCGTCCTGGTGCGCATACTATATACTTACCTATCTCTGCAAGGGTACACATACTGTATATGTACCTATCCCCAACCCAGTTCGCATACCTAAGCACTCATATTAATGCGCCCCTGTCGTCTTAGAAAAACAAAATAGTGTTCATTCATGTATTGTCACTATCATAAATATAAATATTTTTAGTTAAGAAAAGAAAAAAAACATTTTTTTTTGCTCCTCAAAAAATTTTTTTTTCATCCTCCCCCATACTTAGAAATTTTTTTAATTTAAAAGAAAAAAAAGAAATTTTTTTTACCCCTCCCCCCCAATTTTTTTTACCCTCCCCATACATATATTTTTAGTTTAAAAAAGAAAAGAAAAAGAAAAAAAAATGTTCACGCCCCCCTAAAAAAAATTTTTCATCAGAACCCATACATACATTTTAATGAAAAAGAAAGAAAAATGAGAAAAACATTTTTTGACTCCCCTACCCCCATATATTTTTAGTTTAAAAAAGAAAAATAAAATAAAAAAATTTTGACTCTCCCCATAAAAAAATTTGTTCATCCTAACCCATACATATAAATATTTTTTATATAAAAAAAAAATTCAACGCCCCCAATTTTTTTTACCCTTCCCCATACATGGAAATATTTTCAGTTAAAGAAAGAAAAACAAATTTCCAAGGTGCCTCAAGTCATATCTAAGAATCATACTGCAGAAGCCTCCGGGTCGTATATTGTAGAAGCACCCCCGCTGCTTAGTCCTATACTGTAGAAGCGCCCCTGGCCCCTGCCCCCTATACTGCAGAAGCACTCATGGTCCCTATTCTTCATAAGCCTCCGGGTCCTATATTGTAGAAGCACACCCAATGCTGGGTCCTATATTGTAGAAAAACATCTGATCCCTATACTGGAATATCACCCATTGCCCCTATACTGTAGACGCCACTGTGTTCTAAATTGTATAAGCACCCCTGGTGCTAAGTCCTATACTGTAGAAGCACCCCTGGTCCCTATTCTGCAGAAGCCTCCGGGTCCTTAATTGTAGAAGCACACCCGGTTCTGGGTCCTATACTGTAGAATCACCCCTGATCCCTATACTGTTTAATCACCCATAGTCCCTATTCTGCAGAAGCTTCCGGGTCCTAAATTGTAGAAGCACACCCGGTTCTGAGTTCTATACTGTAAAAGCACCCCTGATCCTTATACTGGAGAAGCAGCCATGTTCCTTATTCTGCAGAAGCCTCCGGGTTCTATATTGTAGAAACACCCCCGGTTTTGGGTCCTATACTGTAAAAGCACAACTGGTCCCTATTCTGCAGAAGCATGTATGTTCTTTATTGTAAAAGTACCCCCACCGGCGAATGCCGACCCTCCGCTGCCCCCTCAAGTTTCGCCTGAGGCGCTCACACCGGCGAATGCCGTAACCCTTCCCTTAAATTTAGCCTGAGGCGCTCACACTGGCGAATATCGACATTCCCCCTTAATTTGGCCTGAGTAATCGTACTTAGTTAGCTATCCTCGAACAAATAAATTTCATTAGAAACCATTAATTGTTTTATGAACTTGAAGTATTACGTAATTAAATTACAATATGACTCAGCAATTTCAAATTACTATAAAATATAATGAAAAATAACTGAAAAGCCCCCCCCTCCCTGATGAAATATGTCCCATGGACCCCTAAGGAGTGGCTTTATAGTTTCAGGAATACTCTCATCATCTTACTCTGTGAATTTTACATAAGAATACGCTTTTATATGTTATGTAACCTTGTTTTAAACACCTAAATTGTGTTTTTAAACATGAGTTATCGTTCTTCCTTAGGTGTCCTCTGACAAATAAATTTCATTTAAAATGATGAATTGTTTTATGAACTTGAGGTATTACGTAATTAAGTTACAATATGACTCAGAAATTTCAAATTACTATAAAATATAATGAAAAATAACTGAAAAGCCCTCCCCCCCTGATGAAATATGTCCCATGGACCCCTAAGGGGTTGCTTTATAGATTCGGGAATACTCTCAACATCTTACTCTGTGAATTTTACATAAGAATACACTTTTATATGTTATGTATATTCACTAACCTTGTTTTAAAAACCTAAATTGTGTTTTAAACGTGAGTTATCGTTCTTCCTTAGCTATCCTCTAACAAATAATTTCAAGTGGGACTTGAAAAGCCAGCGCCCGAGAAGGTGAGAACTCTGGCCATTAAAAATTCCCTTGGCAGCCCCGTCGGGATTCTCCGGTAGGGGCGCCTCAGGCAGTAAGCAGTAAACTTACTCCGCCCCAAAGAGGGGAGGCAAAGCCTGGGAGTGTGGACCTCCTAGAACTGCACAGGACAACCCCCCGGTTGTTATACCGCAGAAGCCCCTACTGACATCACTCTTACCGATCCCCCTCCTTTTTATTCTGCACAATAGTCCGAAGAGAATCGTAAATGGCGTTAAAATAGTATGCAAACTTATCACTAGAGTAGCTCTATCTAGAACATTGAGCAGTTTTCTCCCAGACAACGCCGAGTATTTGAAAAATCAAGAAGGCTTTTGGAGCACTACTGAAATTACTCTAACCAATTCCCCCCGCTTTTCATCTGCAAAATAGTCCGAAGAGAAACGTAGATGCTGTTATTCGGCATTCGCCGATAGGGCGCCTCTAGCAGTAAGCAATAAACTTACTCCTCCCCAAAGAGGGGAGGAAAAGCCTGGGAGTGTGGATCTCCTAGAACTGCACAGGACAAACCCATAGACCGGCGGAATGGAGCCCCGACGGCCAAGACGATACCAGTCTATGGGGTGCAGTATCCATCGGAACAGATACTACACTTTGATCTTAGCCAAAAGAACTGAATTAATGTCATTTTCGGTTTTAAAAATGGCGTATAAAAGCTATGTGTAATTGGAGAAAAACGGCCTAGGGGAGTCTAAAATTATTTGTTGATCACCAAACTCATGTAATAATTTGTTAAATAGTATTATACAATGTTTGTTCAAAGAAAATCATAGTTATTATTACTTGTTAATTTATTAATGTAATTTGAACAGTATCTAGTGGATAGACCGCTGTACTTTTGTAGATTTGTTATAAATACTGATAAAAATACTCATATCAATTTTGAATTCTCACGCTTTCTTGGCCTATTGGCTAAGATCAAAGTGTAGTATAGGTTCTCGGCATTTTTGCCTTGAGATTATCTAGTCCTATCCGATAGGTGTCGATCTTACACTGTCGAATCAAAAATCAGATTATCATTTTATTTTTTAATCCCTTTTCTTTTGGCGCACTTCCTCTCCCCTAAAGTACAGGCTGATACGCGCCCAAGGTGGGGATCCGTCTCACCGACGAATACTCATACTTTGCCCCTTCCCCAAATTTCGCCTGAGACGCCCCACCATCGATGGCAACACTCCCCTCAACAAATTTGTCCTGAGGCGCCCCACCGGCTAATACCAATACTCCCCCTCCCCCAAATTTCGCCTTAGGCGCCGCACCGGCGTATGCAATCACCCCTCCTCCCCAAATTTGGCCTGAGGCGCCCAACCGGCTAATACCGATACTCCCCCCTCCCCCAAATTTCGCCTGAGGCGCTCACACCGGCGAATGCTGACACTCCAAGTTCGCCTGAGGCGCCCCACCGGCATATGCCAACACCCCTCCCCAAATTTGGCCTGAGGCGCTCACACCAGCGAATATCACCCCCCCCAATTTGGCCTGTAAGGAGGAGGTAATGCATATCATGATAACAGAACGGCCATAGGAAGGGAGGGTGGAGGAATATTAGCGGCTATTAATAATTAAGAAAGAAAGTGTGGGAGTGAAAGGGAAAAAAGCAAGAAAGGAAAAAATGGTTGTAGTGTGAGTGAATTTCTACCTACCACTCTCTGACGTCATTTTTGGTTTATCGTGACTTTGCATTATTTTTCAAATTATACATGATAGCATTGATTTCTTCTCGAATTAGTACAAATAACGTTGAAAAATGGAGTTAAAAGCCATCCACCATTGGAGAAAAGTGCTCAGTCGACCTCGGAAGAGTCAATTTTTTTTCTCCGGTTCTGAGATATTACACGCGCCTGGGCTAGCCGGTCAGAATGATGTCACCCGTGTGACCGTTTGTTGGGTACACTCGGAGGAGAAGCTTTACATACATACATACATACATACATACATACATACATACATACATACATACATACATACAGGTGACGTTTATATAATACACTAGCGGGGCTACCCGGCGTTGCTCGGGGTCATAAAAACATAATTGAAGAAAAATCGCGTGTGTAACATCTTTATATTAAAACTTTATTTCTCTCCCTCTCTCTCTATAGCTGTCTCTTTATCTTTCTACTTTTATCTACCCTGGTCGCTACTTTTAAATTTTGCCTTTTGTGAAAGCTGTTCCTTTCCCACCATTTCATTCTACGTTTCACAGGGCAATAGTATGACTTATTTCTATAAAAAGTACCACCACTGTCTGCGCCTTCTATATAGGTACTTATAACCGCACCGGTGTTTATACTATATATTTTGAATCCCCTCATGATATCCTTCATCATTTTAACTCCCCTCGTTGTATTCATCATTTTCGATCTCCTCATACTATTAATCATTTTCAAACCCCTCATAATAGTCTTCATCATTTTCAATCTCCTCATACTATTAATCATTTTCATTCCCCTCATAATATTCTTCATCATTTTCAATCCTCTCGTAATATTCCTCATCATTTTCAATCCGCTCATGATATTCTTAATAATTTTCAATCCTCTCATGATATTCTTCATTTTTTCAATCCTCTCATGATATTCTTCATTATTTTCAATCCCCTCATGATATTCTTCATCATTTTCAATCCCCTCATGATATTCTTCATCATTTTCAATCCTCTCATGGTATATTTCATCATTTTCGATCCTCTCATGGTATATTTCATCATTTTCGATCCCCTCATGATATTCTTCTCATTTTAACTCCCCTCATGATATTATTCATTATTTTCAATCCCCTCATGGTATTCTTCATCATTTCCAATCCTGTCAGTCTATTCTTCATCATTTTCAATCCTCTCATGACATTCTTCATCATTTTCAATCCTCTCATGACATTCTTCATCATTTTCAATCCTCTCATGACATTCTTCATCATTTTCAATCCTCTCATGACATTCTTCATCATTTTCAATCCTCTCATGACATTCTTCATCATTTTCAATCCTCTCATGACATTCTTCATCATTTTCAATCCTCTCATGACATTCTTCATCATTTTCAATCCTCTCATGACATTCTTCATCATTTTCAATCTACTCATGACATTCTTCATCATTTTCAATCCTCTCATGACAGTCTTCATCATTTTCAATCCTCTCATGACAGTCTTCATCATTTTCAATCCTCTCATGACATTCTTCATCATTTTCAATCCTCTCATGACAGTCTTCATCATTTTCAATCCTCTCATGACAGTCTTCATCATTTTCAATCCTCTCATGACATTCTTCATCATTTTCAATCCTCTCATGACATTCTTCATCATTTTCAATCCTCTCATGACATTCTTCATCATTTTCAATCCTCTCATGACATTCTTCATCATTTTCAATCCTCTCATGACATTCTTCATCATTTTCAATCTACTCATGACATTCTTCATCATTTTCAATCCCCTCATGACAGTCTTCATCATTTTCAATCCTCTCATGACAGTCTTCATCATTTTCAATCCTCTCATGATAGTCTTCATCATTTTCAATCCTCTCATGATAGTCTTCATCATTTTCAATCCTCTCATGATAGTCTTCATCATTTTCAAACTTCTCATGATAGTCTTCATCATTTTCAATCTTCTCATGATATTCTTCATCATTTTCAATCCCTCATGATATTATTCATCATTTTAAATCCCCTCATGGTATTCTTCATCATTTCCAATCCTGTCAGTCTATCCTTCTTCATTTTCAATCCTCTCATGAAATTCTTCATCATTTTCAATCCTCTCATGACATTCTTCATCATTTTCAATCCCCTTTATGATAGTCTTCATCATTTTCAATCCTCTCATGATAGTCTTTATCATTTTCAATCCACTCATGATAGTGTACATCATTTTCAATCCCCTCATGATAGTGTACATCATTTTCAATCCCCTCATGATAGTGTACATCATTTTCAATCTCCTCATGATAGTGTACATCATTTTCAATCCCCTCATGATAGTGTACATCATTTTCAATCCCCTCATGATAGTGTACATCATTTTCAATCCCCTCATGATAGTGTACATCATTTTCAATCCCCTCATGATAGTCTTCATCATTTTCAATCCCCTCATGATAGTCTTCATCATTTTCAATCCCCTCATGATAGTCTTCATCATTTTCAATCCCCTCATGATAGTCTTCATCATTTTCAATCCCCTCATGATAGTCTTCATCATTTTCAATCCCCTCATGATAGTCTTCATCATTTTCAATCCCCTCATGATAGTCTTCATCATTTTCAATTCCCCCAATGATAGTCTTCATCATTTTCAATCCCCTCATGATAGTCTTCATCATTTTCAATCCCCTCATGATAGTCTTCATCATTTTCAATCCCCTCATGATAGTCTTCATCATTTTCAATCCCCTCATGATAGTCTTCATCATTTTCAACCCCCTCATGATAGTCTTCATCATTTTCAATCCTCTCATGATAGTCTTCATCATTTTCAATCCTCTCATGATAGTCTTCATCATTTTCAATCCTCTCATGATAGTCTTTATCATAGCTCTATCTAGGATATTGAGCACTTTTCTCTCGGACAACACCGAGTACTTTGAAAATCAAGGAGGCCTCATGAGTACTACTGAAATCACTTAGGTATCCTCTCTCCTTCTGATCTGCGAAATAGTCCAAAGGGGAACAAAGATGGCGTTAAAATATTTTCCAAACCTATCACTACAGTAGCTCTATCTAGGACATTGAGCACTTTTCTCCCGGCCAACGCCGAGTACTTTGATAATCAAGGATGCCTCCTGAGGACTACTGAAATCACTTATGTATCCTCTCTCCTTCTGATCTGCGAAATAGTCCAAAGGGGAACGAAGATGGCGTTTAAATATTTTCCAAACCTATCACTACTATAGCTCTATCTAGTACATTGAGCACTTTTCTCCCGGACAACGCCGAGTACTTTAATAATAAAGGAGGCCTCCTGAGGACTACTGAAATCATATAGGTGTCCTCTCTCCTACTGATCTGCGAAATAGTCCAAAGGGGAACGAATATGGCATTAAAATATTATCCAAACTATCACTACAGTAGCTCTATATAGGACATTGAGCACTTTTTTTCCCGGACAGCGGCGAGTACTTTGAAAATCAAAGAGGCCTCCTGGGGACAACTGAAATCAGTTAGGTATCCTCCCTCCTTTTCATCTGCAAAATTGTCCAAAGGGGAAATAAGATGGCGTTAAAATATTTTCTAAACCTATCACTACAGTAGCTCTATCTAGGATATTGAGCACTTTTCTCCCGGACAACGCCGAGTACTTTTAAAATCGAGGAGGCTTCATGAGCACTCCTGAAATCCCCTTAGGTATCCTCTCTCCTTCGGATCTGCGAAATAGTCCAAAGAAGAACGAAGATGGCGTTAAAATATTTTCCAAACCTATCACTACAGTAGCTCTATCTAGGATATTGAGCACTTTTCTCCCGGACAACGCCGAGTATTTCAAAATCAAAGAGGCCTCCTGGGGACTACTGAAATAATTCTTATCCATTCCCCCATCCTTTTCAGTGTAGATGCTGTTAAAATATTATCCAAACCTATCACTACAGTAGCTCTATCTAGGACATTGAGCACTTTTTTCCCGGACAACGCCGAGTACTTTGAAAATCAAAGAGGCCTCCTGGGGACTACTGAAATCACTTAGGTATCATTCTCTCCTTCTGATCTGCGAAATAGTCCAAATGGGAACGAAGATGGCGTCAAAATATTTTCCAAACCTATCACTACAGTAGCTCTATCTAGGATATTGAGCACTTTTCTCCCGGACAACGCCGAGTATTGTAAAATCAAAGAGGCCTCCTGGGGACTACTGAAATAACTCTTATCGATTCCCCATCCTTTTCAACGTAGACGCTGTTAACATATTATCCAAACCTATCACTACAGTAGCTCTATCTAGGACATTGAGAACTTTTTTTCCCAGACAACGCCGAGTACTTTGACAATCGACGGGGGCTTCATGAGCACTCCTGAAATCCCTTAGGTATCCTCTCTCCTTCGGATCTGCGAAGTAGTCCAAAGGGGAACGAAGATGGCGTTAAAATATTTTCCAAACCTATCACCCCAGTAGCTCTATCTAGGATATTGAGCACTTTTCTCCCGGACAACGCCGAGTATTTCAAAATCAAAGAGGCCTCCTGGGGACTACTGAAATAATTCTTATCCATTCCCTCATCCTTTTCAGCGTAGATGCTGTTAAAATATTATCCAAACCTATCACTACAGTAGCTCTATCTAGGACATTGAGCACTTTTTTCCCGGACAACGCCGAGTACTTTGAAAATCAAAGAGGCCTCCTGGGGACAACTGAAATTAGTTAGGTATCCTCCCTCCTTTTCATCTGCAAAAATGTCCAAAGGGGAACGAAGATGGCGTTAAAATATTTTCTAAACCTATCACTACAGTAGCTCTATCTAGGATATTGAGCACTTTTCTCCCGGACAACGCCGAGTACTTTGAAAATCGAGGAGGCTTCATGAGCACTCCTGAAATCCCTTAGGTATCCTCTCTCCTTCTGATCTGCCAAATAGTTCAAAGGGGAACGAAGATGGCGTTAAAATATTTTCCAAACCTATCACTACAGTAGCTCTATCTAGGATATTGAGCACTTTTCTCCCGGACAACGCCGAGTACTTTGAAAATCGAGGAGGCTTCATGAGCACTCCTGAAATCCCTTAGGTATCCTCTCTCCTTCTGATCTGCGAAATAGTCCAAAGGGGAACGAAGATGGCGTTTAAATATTTTCCAAACCTATCACTACAGTAGCTCTATCTAGGACATTGAGCACTTTTCTCCCGGACAACGCCGAGTACTTTGATAATAAAGGACGCCTCCTGGGGACTACTGAAATCACTTAGGTATCCTCTCTCCTTCTGATCTGCGAAATAGTCCAAAGAAGAACGAAGATGGCGTTAAAATATTTTCCAAACCTATCACTACAGTAGCTCTATCTAGGATATTGAGCACTTTTCTCCCGGACAACGCCGAGTATTTCAAAATCAAAGAGGCCTCCTGAGCACTACTGAAATAACTCTTATCGATTCCCCATCCTTTTCAGCGTAGACGCTGTTAACATATTATCCAAACCTATCACTACAGTAGCTCTATCTAGGACATTGAGCACTTTTTTCCCGGACAACGCCGAGTACTTTGAAAATCAAAGAGGCCTCCTGGGGACTACTGAAATCACTTAGGTATCATTCTCTCCTTCTGATCTGCGAAATAGTCCAAATGGGAACGAAGATGGCGTCAAAATATTTTCCAAACCTATCACTACAGTAGCTCTATCTAGGATATTGAGCACTTTTCTCCCGGACAACGCCGAGTATTGTAAAATCAAAGAGGCCTCCTGGGGACTACTGAAATAACTCTTATCGATTCCCCATCCTTTTCAACGTAGACGCTGTTAACATATTATCCAAACCTATCACTACAGTAGCTCTATCTAGGACATTGAGAACTTTTTTTCCCAGACAACGCCGAGTACTTTGACAATCGACGGGGGCTTCATGAGCACTCCTGAAATCCCTTAGGTATCCTCTCTCCTTCGGATCTGCGAAGTAGTCCAAAGGGGAACGAAGATGGCGTTAAAATATTTTCCAAACCTATCACCCCAGTAGCTCTATCTAGGATATTGAGCACTTTTCTCCCGGACAACGCCGAGTATTTCAAAATCAAAGAGGCCTCCTGGGGACTACTGAAATAATTCTTATCCATTCCCTCATCCTTTTCAGCGTAGATGCTGTTAAAATATTATCCAAACCTATCACTACAGTAGCTCTATCTAGGACATTGAGCACTTTTTTCCCGGACAACGCCGAGTACTTTGAAAATCAAAGAGGCCTCCTGGGGACAACTGAAATTAGTTAGGTATCCTCCCTCCTTTTCATCTGCAAAAATGTCCAAAGGGGAACGAAGATGGCGTTAAAATATTTTCTAAACCTATCACTACAGTAGCTCTATCTAGGATATTGAGCACTTTTCTCCCGGACAACGCCGAGTACTTTGAAAATCGAGGAGGCTTCATGAGCACTCCTGAAATCCCTTAGGTATCCTCTCTCCTTCTGATCTGCCAAATAGTTCAAAGGGGAACGAAGATGGCGTTAAAATATTTTCCAAACCTATCACTACAGTAGCTCTATCTAGGATATTGAGCAGTTTTCTCCCAGACAACGCCGAGTATTTAAAAAATCAAGGAGGCTTCTTGAGCACTAATGAAATCACTCTAACCGATCCCCCCCCCCCCGCTTTTCATTTGCAAAATAGTCCAAAGAGAAACGTAGATGAGGTTATTCGGCATTCCTCGGTAGGGGCGCCTCAGGCGCAGTAAGCAATAAACTTACTCCTCCCCAAAGAGGGGAGGCAAAGCCTGGGAGTGTGGACCTCCTAGAACTGCACATGACAAACTCATAGACCGGCGGAATGAAGCCCCGATGGCCAAGACGATTCCAGTTCATGGGGTGCAGTATCCATCGGAAGATACTACACCTTGATCTTAGCCAAAAGAAGTGAATTAATGTCATTTTCGGTAAAAAAAAAAAATGGCGTCTAAAAGCTATGTTGAATTAGAGAAAAACGGTCGGGGGGAGTTTAAAATTATTTGTTGATATTCAAAACTCATGTAATAAGTTGTTAAATAGTATTATACAATGTTTGTTGAAAGAAAATCATAGTTATTATTACTTGTTAATTTAATAATGTAATTTAAACAGTGTCTAGTGGATAGACCGCTGTTCAGGTGTAGATTGGTTATGAATACCTCAGTAAAATTTTGGAATTTCGGATCCTTTGTTGGCCTTTTGGCTAAGATCAAAGTGTAGTATCTGTTCTCGGCATTTTTGCCTTGAGATAAAGTGTAATATCTAGTCCTATCCGATAGGTGTCGGTTTTACACTCTCGAATCAAAAATCAGATTATCATTTTATTTTTTAATCCCTTTTCCTTTTGGGCATTTATTCTCCCCTAAAGTACAGGTTAATACGCTCCCAAGGATCGGGCTATTTCGCCTGAGGCGCCCCACCGTCAAATACCGATACCCCCCCTCCCCAAATGTTTCCTAAGGCGCCCCACCGGCGAATACCGATACTCCCTTAGATTTGGCCGGAGACGCTCATACCGGCGAATGCCGACATTCCCCATCCCCAAATTAGGCCTGAGGCGCTCATACCGGCGAATGTCGACACTCCCCCTCCCCAGATTTGGCCTGATGCGCCCCAACGGCGAATGTCGACACTCCTCTTCTCCTAAATTTCGCCTGAGGCGCTCATACCGGCAAATGCCGACACCCCCCTCCCCAGATTTGGCCTGAGGCGCTCATACCGGAGAATGCTGACATTCCCCCTCCCCAGATTTGGCCTGATGCCGACACTCCCCCTTCCCAGATTTGGCCTGAAGAACCCCACCGCCGACATTTCCCCTCCCCAGATTTGGCCTGAGGCGCCTCGCCACCGAATGCCGACACTCCCCCATCCCCAAATTTCGCTTTAGGCGCTCATACTGCCGAATGCCGACACTCCCCTCCCCAAATTTGGCCTGAGGCGCTCATACCGGCGAATGCCGACACACCCCCTCCCCCAAATTTGGCCTGAGGAGCCCCGCCACCGAATACCGACACTCTCCCTCCCCCCAAATTTGGCGTGAGGCTCCCTATCGCCGAATGCCGACACTCCCCCATCCCCAGATTTGGCCTGAGGCGCTCATACCAGCGAATGCCGACATTCCCCCTCCTCAGATTTGGCCTGAGGCGCCCCACCGCCGAATGCTGACACTCCCTCTCCCCAGATTTGGCCTGTAGCGCTCACATCGGTGAATGCCGACATTTCCCCCCCCCTATTTGGCCTGAAAGGAGGAGGTAATGCCTGGAAGTATAACAGAACGGCCATAGTGAGGAAGGGAGGGGGGAAGGAATATTAGCGTCTATTAATAATTAAGAAAGAAAGTGTGGGAGTGAGAGGGAAAGAAGAAAGAAAGAAAAAAAATGGTTGTAGTGTGAGTGAATTTCTACCCGCCACTCCCTTACTCTGACGTCATATCTGGTTTATCGTGACTTTGCATTATTTTTCTTCTCAAATTAGTATAAATAACGTTGAAAAATGGAGTTAAAAGCCACCCCCCATTGGAGAAAAGTGCTCAGTCGACCCCGGAAGAGTCAATTTTTTTTTTCCGGTTCCGAGATATTACACGCGTCTGGGCTGGCCGGTCGGAATGATGTCACCCGTGTGACCGTGTGTTGGGTACTTTCGGAGGAGAAGCTTTACATACATACATACATACATACATACATACATCCATACAGACAGGTGACGTTTATATAATAGACTAGCAGGGCTACCCGGCGTTGCTCAGGTTATAGAATAGAAGAAAAATCGCGTGTGTAACATCTTTATATTCAAACTTCTATTTCTCTCCCTTTCTCTATAGCCGTCTCTTTATCTTTCTACTTTTCTCTTCTCTGGTCGCCCAATTTCACAGCTACTTTCTCATTTTGCCTTTTGCGAAAGCTGTTTCTTCTCCACCATTCCTCTTACGTTGGCCAGGGCAAAAGTATGACATATTTCTATAAAAAGTACCACCTCTGTCTGTGCCTTCTATATAGGTACATAATATATAAGTACCTATCGCCACTCTGGTGTGAATGCTAAATCCGTATCTATTGTCGCCCAGGTGCGCATGGTATGTACTTACTTATCACCATCCCTGTTCACATGCTATATACGTACCTATTACAGCCCCGGTGCGCATACTATATACGTACCTATTGGCGTTGCACGGGGATCACTTCTCCAGTCGCCCTCCTTCCACAGTTGCCAGGAGTAAAAGATGTCACGTACATGGTTGCCAATTCACCCTGGCTACACTATCTCCGGCCTCCCCAAAACTCTGCACTACCTCTCCATTCCCTTGAGTAAAAATGTAATATTTCTATTAAAAGTACCATATTTGTCTTCATTATTAATGTTAATAAGGGTGTTTGTTTATTTACTTCTTCATGTCCGTGTATGTTAGATAAAATAACCTAGGTCAATCAGGCCCCTCTGACAGCAGTCTTTGTTAATGATAATAATGGTGTCTATTTACTTCTTTCATGTTTGTGTATGTTAGATTAAATAACCTAGGTTGATCACCGATTAAATATTTTATATGAATATAATAAATGGTATCAATGGGGAAGAATAATTTTTTCTTTTAAACAAATGTCTTAGCTGGAGAAACATAGAAATATTAATTTTTTTTCATATGTTAGAACAATGATGACCGACGACACTCTTTCCCACACTTCTGATGGTCTTGTGTCTAATTTGTGTTATGAGTAAATGTGGTATTGTGGTGACTAACATTCTAGTTATAGTAGGATATACATTTTTATTACTTTAGAACACTTTTGAAAGCCTTGTTTTGAATGTAATTTTTTCATATTTTCTGCAAGTAAATAATTCAAAGTTTAGTATTTGTTCAGATGGATGGTTAACGTCCGTAAAAACTAAAAAGAATGAAAGTTTACAACTTGTTCAATAAAGCAAAAAGCAAATATACGGTTATGAGTAAATGTGGTATTGTGGTGACTGATCATTCTAGTTAAAAGTAGAATAGACCGAATTTACAGAAAGCTGCTGTATTTAGGGTAAAGAACACCGACAGATTAAGCAGGTACACCTTACCAAGTTTTACACTGTTCTATCTAACATATTGAACAGTTACTGATTTAGTATATATCCATTAGTAAATTACACACATGCTATCTCTATGATATTGTGCACTGTTAGATTCACCATAAGACATACTAAGAGTCACACTATATTATAACACATACTTGCTCTATCTAGAGTATTAAATACATCCGAATGCAGCATTTACTATGTTTTGAGTGTCCTACTGCATTATTGCACACATCTGTTGCATCTAGGGAACTGATCAGTGTTTTCTACAAAATATAACATTTAGAAAGTGTCCTAGTGCAGTAATAATGTATTGCTCCTGAGTTTGTTTCAGATTATAAACCTAGGCATGAACAACAAAACAATAGTAAAAAAATGTGCTTAACATATTTATGAAAAATGATTAGTTTATTGCTCAATATATTGAAACGCATTTATTTTAAGTTTGTTCACCACTTTCAAGCAAGAATATATTGTAAAAAAACAAAAACAATTTTATATTTAAATGGGTGATTTTTATTTTAATGTGTCTTTTGAGAATGTGTAATTGTGTCAAAAGATAAAAACACAAATTTAAAAAAGGAACTGCAGCACTTAATGATATCAATCACAGAAACACATTGTTCAACCGTGATGTTTTAGTAATAAAACGTTTTTTTAACCGTTTGATTATTTGTAATAAGATTTTTGCTATAGTCTTCATTTTATATAAAAGAATATAAAAATAAATTTCAATCAACCTGGAGATTTCGATGATGACAATGTAGCTTGTGTGGTTAATGAAACTAAGTAGGCAAATTCACTTAAATGAAAGATGTAATTGGGAAAAACAACCAAATTGTCTGAAATGGAAGATGAAATTAGAAAATATACTATTCAATTGAATGAGTACAGTAATCAAAATGATGTGGCTAAAAATGTACATCATTAATAATCACTTTTTAAAACTCAAAATATGAAAGTACTGAAATGTTTGTGTTAAGTTCTTATTAGTGACTTGCTATCATCAAGAATCCACCCCAAAGAATGTTCTTTCTTTTATGATTTTGAGGAATAGATAATTAAAAACATGAGAGCTATGACGTAGTTATTATTGCAAGAACAGAGTCCTTCGTTTGTGATGATCACTGATCTTTTTTTTAAATTTTTTTTTTACTAATCATACATCAAACTAAAGTCATGTATTAAAAAGAAATTGTTCATAACGATTACACACAAACACAAAAAATAACTGAAGCAGTGAGTCCTGTGTTTATAAGAATAAATGGTGTCTATTAATCCATGCATAAGATAATGGGTAGTCTGAATTTCTCTTAATTCAAATTGTGGTAAAGCCGGACTCTGATAATCAAATCTGAAGGAAAGAAAGCATCAAATATATAGAACATAAAGGAATCTATTTAAAAGGTGTTCTGAATTGTGAATAGAAAAGGATAAAATGCAGTTTGTTTAAAAATAGATAGTTTTGTAGTAAAAGATATATAATTACAAAGAACAAATGCTGTACTCTATTGAAAAAGGCTGCTTCAATTGAGATTTTCTGGTACTGGGGGGTCTCAGGCTGTTAAGCAATTCCAAACTGAAACAGAACTAAGATATTGTTTAGTAGTAAAATAGCTTGGCCATTTTGCTAAGATCAAAGTGTGGTATCTGTTCTGATGGGTGCTGCACTTCATGGATCGGTGTTGTTTTGGCCTTCGGGGCTTGGTTTCCGCCGGTCTGTGGGTCTGATCTGTCCTGTGCAGTTCTAGGAGGTCCACCCTCCCAGGCTTTACCTCCCCTCTTTGGGGAGGAGTAAGTTAATTGCTTGCTGCCTGAAACGCCCCTGCCGGGGAATGTCGACAGGGTTGCCCAGGCAATTTTTAATGGCCAGAGTGCTCACCTTCTCGAGCGCTGGCTTTTCAAATCCCACTGTCAGTCCTTGTGTCACATATTCCTATTGTGGGTGGGGGTTAAATAACGCCTTTTGGCTAAGATCAAAGTGTAGTATCTGTTCCGATGGATACTGCACTTCATAGATCGGTATTGTCTTGGCCTTCTGGGGCTTGGTTTCCGCCGGTCTGTGGGTCTGATCTGTCCTGTGCAGTTCTAGGAGGTCCACCCTCCCAGGTTTTACCTCCCCTCTTTGGGAAGGAGTAAGTTAATTGCTTACTGCCTGAGGCGCCCCTACCGGGGAATGCCGACAGGGCTGCCCAAGCAATTTTTAATGGCCAGAGTGCTCACCTTCTCGAGCGCTGGCTTTTCAAATCCCACTTTCAGTCCTTCTGTCACATATTCCTATTGTGGGTGGGGGTTAAATAACGCCTTTTGGCTAAGATTAAAGTGTAGTATCTGTTCCGATTGATACTGCACCCCATAAACTGGTATCGTCTTGGCCTTCGGGGCTTGATTTACGCCGGTCTATGGGTCTGTCCTGTGCAGTTCTAGTAGGTCCACCTTCCCAGGCTTTGCCTCCCCTCTTTGGGGAGGAGTAAGTTTATTGCTTACTGCCTGAGGCGCCCCTACCGGGGAATGCCGACGGGGCTGCCCAGGCAATTTTTAAACCCCATTTTCCCAACCCGACTTGTGGGAGTAAGATAAAAACTGGCCTTGTGCCTAACTCCTGGAGAGGAGTAAATCAATACTCTAGTGTAAATTTGTGTTGACGTTTTCCTTTGTGTAACTTTCTAATAGGAGATGTATTTACTATTGCCTGTTGGGTGAGGTGCTTTACTATATTCACGAGGGAGTCTCAATGGGACTATACAGTCATTTCACTTCTCACCAAAGTGCCATTGTTTTCACTAAGTTTCAGTGCTAATAGTTTTCAAACATTTACTTAGAAAGTGAAAATAATTATAAAAAAAAGAATGTGCACCAAAAAAGTAAACAAAAATATTTTCTCTGATAATGACTGTTTTCCCCTATCTGTCTGACTGTCTCCCTTGCTTCATCTGTGTGCATGGTTTGGTTTATATCATGTAGCAGTATTTATATGGTGTTGCATAGTTAATAGAATAATACACATGCTGCTAATTGAATGTAACATCGACAGACTAATAGATTAAATAGCAAGCAAATAAAAATACTTGTTTGAAACAAAATAGTTGAAGAATACATTACCAGAGCCTTGTTAGCCAGGGTTATACAGAGTGAAACGGGCTATAATAACTGGTGTAAAGTTACATCCATAACCTCCTAAGCATTTACACTGTTTTACCCTGTTACCACCTCCCAGAACGGGGACCAGAGGTTGGATTTTGGGAGGCATGTTTGGATGTTAAACAACCAAAACCATGTTCTTTTAGTCAATTCTCAACTGTCATTCATTTTTAAGTTATTCTCAACTCTGGAGAGGTGTCATTCATTTTTAAGTCATTCTCAACTCTGGTGGATGTGTCATTAATTTTCTAATTATTCTCAACTCAGGGGGGGGGGGCATCATTCATTATTTAATTATTCTAAACTCTGGGAGAGTTGTCATTTTAGAATTGGTAATTTGTATAAACAAAATGTAGTTAAAATGAGTTTAGAATTCTGAAAACTCTTGAGGAGTTTGAAATTGGTGACTTACTGGA
Source organism: Sepiola atlantica (assembly GCA_963556195.1). Classification (NCBI taxonomy): domain Eukaryota; kingdom Metazoa; phylum Mollusca; class Cephalopoda; order Sepiida; family Sepiolidae; genus Sepiola; species Sepiola atlantica. Next base: position 45,976,212 of record OY744532.1, on the reverse strand, counting down.
AAAGAACATGATGACAATTAATATTGGAATTTTTATTGTGTTCTACACATTTCAGTTGTCAATTTTGTTTTGTTTATCTGTTTGTTTTAGATTCTTACGTACCTATTACAGACTCGGTGCGCATACTATATACGTACCTATTGGCGTTGCACGGGGATCACTTCTCCAGTCGCCCTCCTTCCACAGTTGCCAGGAGTAAAAGATGTCACGTACATGGTTGCCAATTCACCCTGGCTACACTATTTTCAGGCCTCCCCAAAACTCTGCACTACCTCTCCATTCCCTGGAGTAAAAATGTAACATTTCTATTAAAAGTACCATATTTGTCTTCATTAGTATTGTTAATAAGGGTGTTTGTTTATTTACTTCTTCATGTCCGTGTATGTTAGATAAAATAACCTAGGTTGATCAGGCCCCTCTGACAGCAGTCTTTGTTAATGATAATAATGGTGTCTATTTACTTCTTTCATGTTTGTGTATGTTAGATTAAATAACCTAGGTTGATCACCGATTAAATATTTTATATGAATATAATAAATGGTATCAATGGGGAAGAATAATTTTTTCTTTTAAATTCACCGATCGAGACATTATTTTATATGAATATAAATAATAGTGCTAACAATGGGGACCCTTCCTATTACATTCTACTCAGACTCCGTAATATATCATTCGGGTTGAACTCCAGGCCTTGACTCTTTCCTGAACATCAGGCTCTGACTCCTACCCGAACAATTAGGACCTGACTACTTCCTGAAGAGCTGGCTCCGACTCCTTAAACATCAGGGTGACTCTTTCATATACTGCAAGCTCTGAATCTTTTCCCGAACCTCCAGCTTTGACTGTTTCACTGTTTCACTGCTCCCCGAACATCAGTTTGTTTTTTTTTAATCCTGTGCTATGGTGTGTATAATAAACACATCTGCTCTATCTAGGATATTGAACTCTATTTAATTAAACACTCGTTCTATGTAGGATAATGAGCACTTGTAAAATAAGGAGGTCAAGAGAGCACTATCACAATCAAGCGCCTAGAACTTGTTAAATTTCAATGTAAAAAAATGATGACTGATTTGCTATTCTCTTTTACTGGATAACATTAAAAGCAGTGTTTAATTATTGATAACATTAAAGGGAAAATGCCAATGTTACCTTACTGTAAAGAATTTACTATTTTATGTTAACCTTCCACTAACCTTGCTCAGCAAAAAATGTCTTAGCTGGGGAAACATAGAAATATTAATTTTTTTTCATATGTTAGAACAATGATGACCGACGACACTCTTTCCCACACTTCTGATGGTCTTGTGTCTAATTTGTGTTATGAGTAAATGTGGTATTGTGGTGACTAACATTCTAGTTATAGTAGGATATACATTTTTATTACTTTAGAACACTTTTGAAAGCCTTGTTTTGAATGTAATTTTTTCATATTTTCTGCAAGTAAATAATTCAAAGTTTAGTATTTGTTCAGATGGATGCTACAACCCTTAATTGGTAACTGAAGTCGGTACCAGTCTAAGTGTTTGGTTAACGTCCATAAAAACTAAAAAGAATGAAAGTTTACAACTTGTTCAATAAAGCAAAAAGCAAATATAAGGTTATGAGTAAATGTGGTATTGTGGTGACTGATCATTCTAGTTAAAAGTAGAATAGACCGAATTTACAGAAAGCTGCTGTATTTAGGGTAAAGAACACCGACAGATTAAGCAGGTACACCTTACCAAGTGTTACACTGTTCTATCTAACATATTGAACAGTTACTGATTTAGTATATATCCATTAGTAAATTACACACATGCTATCTCTATGATATTGTGCACTGTTAGATTCACCATAAGACATACTAAGAGTCACACTATATTATAACACATACTTGCTCTATCTAGAGTATTAAGTACATCCGAATGCAGCATTTACTATGTTTTGAGTGTCCTACTGCATTATTGCACACATCTGTTGCATCTAGGGAACTGATCAGTGTTTTCTACAAAATATAACATTTAGAAAGTGTCCTAGTGCAGTAATAATGTATTGCTCCTGAGTTTGTTTCAGATTATAAACCTAGGCATGAACAACAAAACAATAGTAAAAAAATGTGCTTAACATATTTATGAAAAATGATTAGTTTATTGCTCAATATATTGAAACACATTTATTTTAAGTTTGTTCACCACTTTCAAGCAAGAATATAATGAAAAAAACAAAAACAATTTTATATTTAAATGGGTGATTTTTATTTTAATGTGTCTTTTGAGAATGTGTAATTGTGTCAAAAGATAAAAACACAAATTTAAAAAAGGAACTGCAGCACTTAATGATATCAATCACAGAAACACATTGTTCAACCGTGATGTTTTAGTAATAAAACGTTTTTTTAACCGTCCTCATTTTGATTATTTGTAATAAGATTTTTGCTATAGTCTTCATTTTATATAAAAGAATATAAAAATAAATTTCAAGCTACATTGTCATCATCGAAATCTCCAGGTTGATTGTGTGGTTAATGAAACTAAGTAGGCAAATTCACTTAAATGAAATATGTAATTGGGAAAAACAACCAAATTGTCTGAAATGGAAGATGAAATTAGAAAATATACTATTCAATTGAATGAGTACAGTAATCAAAATGATGTGGCTAAAAATGTACATCATTAATAATCACTTTTTAAAACTCAAAATATGAAAGTACTGAAATGTTTGTGTTAAGTTCTTATTAGTGACTTGCTATCATCAAGAATCCACCCCAAAGAATGTTCTTTCTTTTATGATTTTGAGGAATAGATAATTAAAAACATGAGAGCTATGACGTAGTTATTATTGCAAGAACAGAGTCCTTCGTTTGTGATGATCACTGATCTTTTTTTTAAATTTTTTTTTACTAATCATACATCAAACTAAAGTCATGTATTAAAAAGAAATTGTTCATAACGATTACACACAAACACAAAAAATAACTGAAGCAGTGAGTCCTGTGTTTATAAGAATAAATGGTGTCTATTAATCCATGCATAAGATAATGGGTAGTCTGAATTTCTCTTAATTCAAATTGTGGTAAAGCCGGACTCTGATAATCAAATCTGAAGGAAAGAAAGCATCAAATATATAGAACATAAAGGAATCTATTTAAAAGGTGTTCTGAATTGTGAATAGAAAAGGATAAAATGCAGTTTGTTTAAAAATAGATAGTTTTGTAGTAAAAGATATATAATTACAAAGAACAAATGCTGTACTCTATTGAAAAAGGCTGCTTCAATTGAGATTTTCTGGTACTGGGGGGTCTCAGGCTGTTAAGCAATTCCAAACTGAAACAGAACTAAGATATTGTTTAGTAGTAAAATAGCTTGGCCATTTTGCTAAGATCAAAGTGTAATATCTGTTCCGATGGGTGCTGCACTTCATGGATCGGTGTTGTTTTGGCCTTCGGGGCTTGGTTTCCGCCGGTCTGTGGGTCTGATCTGTCCTGTGCAGTTCTAGGAGGTCCACCCTCCCAGGCTTTACCTCCCCTCTTTAGGGAGGAGTAAGTTAATTGCTTGCTGCCTGAGGCGCCCCTGCCGGGGAATGCCGACAGGGCTGCCCAGGCAATTTTTAATGGCCAGAGTGCTCATCTTCTCGAGCGCTGGCTTTTCAAATCCCACTTTCCGACCTTGTGTCACATATTCCTATTGTGGGTGGGGGTTAAATAACGCCTTTTGGCTAAGATCAAAGTGTAGTATCTGTTCCGATGGATACTGCACGTCATAGATCGGTATTGTCTTGGCCTTCTGGGGCTTGGTTTCCGCCGGTCTGTGGGTCTGATCTGTCCTGTGCAGTTCTAGGAGGTCCACCCTCCCAGGTTTTACCTCCCCTCTTTGGGGAGGAGTAAGTTAATTGCTTACTGCCTGAGGCGCCCCTACCGGGGAATGCCGACGGGGCTGCCCAGGCAATTTTTAATGGCCAGAGTGCTCACCTTCTCGAGCGCTGGCTTTTCAAATCCCACTTTCAGTCCTTCTGTCACATATTCCTATTGTGGGTGGGGGTTAAATAACGCCTTTTGGCTAAGATCAAAGTGTAGTATCTGTTCCGATGGATACTGCACCCCATAAACTGGTATCGTCTTGGCCTTCGGGCTTGATTTACGCCGGTCTATGGGTCTGTCCTGTGCAGTTCTAGGAGGTCCACCTTCCCAGGCTTTGCCTCCCCTCTTTGGGGAGGAGTAAGTTTATTGCTTACTGCCTGAGGCGCCCCTACCGGGGAATGCCGACGGGGCTGCCCAGGCAATTTTTAAACCCCACTTTCCCAACCCGACTTGTGGGAGTAAGATAAAAACTGGCCTTGTGCCTAACTCCTGGAGAGGAGTAAATCAATACTCTAGTGTAAATTTGTGTTGACGTTTTCCTTTGTGTAACTTTCTAATAGGAGATGTATTTACTATTGCCTGTTGGGTGAGGTGCTTTACTATATTCACGAGGGAGTCTCAATGGGACTATACAGTCATTTCACTTCTCACCAAAGTGCCATTGTTTTCACTAAGTTTCAGTGCTAATAGTTTTCAAACATTTACTTAGAAAGTGAAAATAATTATAAAAAAAAGAATGTGCACCAAAAAAGTAAACAAAAATATTTTCTCTGATAATGACTGTTTTCCCCTATCTGTCCGACTGTCTCCCTTGCTTCATCTGTGTGCATGGTTTGGTTTATATCATGTAGCAGTATTTATATGGTGTTGCATAGTTAATAGAATAATACACATGCTGTTTATTGAATGTAACATCGACAGACTAATAGATTAAATAGCAAGCAAATAAAAATACTTGTTTGAAACAAAATAGTTGAAGAATACATTACCAGAGCCTTGTTAGCCAGGGTTATACAGAGTGAAACGGGCTATAATAACTGGTGTAAAGTTACATCCATAACCTCCTAAGCATTTACACTGTTTTACCCTGTAACCACCTCCCAGAACGGGGACCAGAGGTTGGATTTTGGGAAGCATGTTTGGATGTTAAACAACCAAAACCATGTTCTTTTAGTCAATTCACAACTGTCATTCATTTTTAAGTTATTCTCAACTCTGGAGAGGTGTCATTCATTTTTAAGTCATTCTCAACTCTGGTGGATGTGTCATTCATTTTCTAATTATTCTCAACTCAGGGGGGGGGCATCATTCATTATTTAATTATTCTAAACTCTGGGAGAGTTGTCATTTTAGAATTGGTAATTTGTATAAACAAAATGTAGTTAAAATGAATTTAGAATTCTGAAAACTCTTGAGGAGTTTGAAATTGGTGACTTACTGAAAAAAAACATGATGACAATGAATATTGGAATTTTTATTGTGTTCTACACATTTCAGTTGTCAATTTTTTTTTGTTTATCTGTTGATTTTAGATTCTTACCTATTTAGACTTTAGGTCATGTTGGGAGTTAAAATGAATTTAGAATTCTGAAAACTCTTGAGGAGTTTGAAATTGGTGACTTACTGAAAAAGAACATGATGACAATGAATATTGGTATTTTTATTGTGTTCTACACATTTCAGTTGTCAATTTTGTTTTGTTTATTCGTTTGTTTTAGATTCTTACGTACCTATTACAGCCCCGGTGCGCATACTATATACGTACCTATTGGCGTTGCACGGCGATCACTTCTCCAGTCGCCTCCTTCCACAGTTGCCAGGAGTAAAAGATGTCACGTACATGGTTGCCAATTCACCCTGGCTACACTATCTCCGGCCTCCCCAAAACTCTGCACTACCTCTCCATTCCCTGGAGTAAAAATGTAACATTTCTATTAAAAGTACCATATTTGTCTTCATTAGTATTGTTAATAAGGGTGTTTGTTTATTTACTTCTTCATGTCCGTGTATGTTAGATAAAATAACCTAGGTCGATCAGGCCCCTCTGACAGCAGTCTTTGTTAATGATAATAATGGTGTCTATTTACTTCTTTCATGTTTGTGTATGTTAGATTAAATAACCTAGGTTGATCACCGATTAAATATTTTATATGAATATAATAAATGGTATCAATGGGGAAGAATAATTTTTTCTTTTAAATTCACCGATCGAGACATTATTTTATATGAATATAAATAATAGTGCTAACAATGGGGACCCTTCCTATTACATTCTACTCAGACTCCGTAATATACCATTCGGGTTGAACTCCAGGCCTTGACTCTTTCCTGAACATCAGGCTCTGACTCCTACCCGAACAATTAGGACCTGACTACTTCCTGAAGAGCTGGCTCCGACTCCTTAAACATCAGGGTGACTCTTTCATATACTGCAAGCTCTGAATCTTTTCCCAAACCTCCAGCTTTGACTGTTTCACTGTTTCACTGCTCCCCGAACATCATTTTTTTTTTTAATCCTGTGCTATGGTGTGTATAATAAACACATCTGCTCTATCTAGGATATTGAACTCTATTTAATTAAACACTCGTTCTATGTAGGATAATGAGCACTTTTAAAATAAGGAGGCCAAGAGAGCACTATCACAATCAAGCGCCTAGATCTTGTTAAATTTCAATGTAAAAAAATGCTGACTGATTTGCTATTCTCTTTTACTGGATAACATTAAAAGCAGTGTTTAATTATTGATAACATTAAAGGGAAAATGCCAATGTTACCTTACTGTAAAGAATTTACTATTTTATGTTAACCTTCCACTAACCTTGCTCAGCAACAAATGTCTTAGCTGGGTTATTTAACATATATATATATTTTTTTTTTCATATGTTAGAACAATGATGACCGACGACACTCTTTCCCACACTTCTGACTGTCTTGTGTCTAATTTGTGTTATGAGTAAATGTGGTATTGTGGTGACTAACATTCTAGTTATAGTAGGATATACATTTTTATTACTTTAGAACACTTTTGAAAGCCTTGTTTTGAATGTAATTTTTTCATATTTTCTGCAAGTAAATAATTCAAAGTTTAGTATTTGTTCAGATGGATGCTACAACCCTTAATTGGTAACTGAAGTCGGTACCAGTTTAAGTGTTTGGTTAACGTACGTAAAAACTAAAAAGAATGAAAGTTTACAACTTGTTCAATAAAGCAAAAAGCAAATATAAGGTTATGAGTAAATGTGGTATTGTGGTGACTGATCATTCTAGTTAAAAGTAGAATAGACCGAATTTACAGAAAGCTGCTGTATTTAGGGTAAAGAACACCGACAGATTAAGCAGGTACACCTTACCAAGTGTTACACTGTTCTATCAAACATATTGAACAGTTACTGATTTAGTATATATCCATTAGTAAATTACACACATGCTATCTCTATGATATTGTGCACTGTTAGATTCACCATAAGACATACTAAGAGTCACACTATATTATAACACATACTTGCTCTATCTAGAGTATTAAGTACATCCGAATGCAGCATTTACTATGTTTTGAGTGTCCTACTGCATTATTGCACACATCTGTTGCATCTAGGGAACTGATCAGTGTTTTCTACAAAATACAACATTTAGAAAGTGTCCTAGTGCAGTAATAATGTATTGCTCCTGAGTTTGTTTCAGATTATAAACCTAGGCATGAACAACAAAACAATAGTAAAAAAATGTGCTTAACATATTTAAGAAAAATTATTAGTTTATTGCTCAATATATTGAAACACATTTATTTTAAGTTTGTTCACCACTTTCAAGCAAGAATATAATGAAAAAAAAACAAAAACAATTTTATATTTAAATGGGTGATTTTTATTTTAATGTGTCTTTTGAGAATGTGTAATTGTGTCAAAAGATAAAAACACAAATTTAAAAAAGGAACTGCAGCACTTAATGATATCAATCACAGAAACACATTGTTCAACCGTGATGTTTTAGTAATAAAACGTTTTTTTAACCGTCCTCATTTTGATTATTTGTAATAAGATTTTTGCTATAGTCTTCATTTTATTTTATATAAAAGAATATAAAAATAAATTTCAAGCTACATTGTCATCATCGAAATCTCCAGGTTGATTGTGTGGTTAATGAAACTAAGTAGGCAAATTCACTTAAATGAAAGATGTAATTGGGAAAAACAACCAAATTGTCTGAAATGGAAGATGAAATTAGAAAATATATTATTCAATTGAATGAGTACAGTAATCAAAATGATGTGGCTAAAAATGTACATCATTAATAATCACTTTTTAAAACTCAAAATATGAAAGTACTGAAATGTTTGTGTTAAGTTCTTATTAGTGACTTGCTATCATCAAGAATCCACCCCAAAGAATGTTCTTTCTTTTATGATTTTGAGGAATAGGTAATTAAAAACATGAGAGCTATGACGTAGTTATTATTGCAATAGAGTTATTATTATAGAGTCCTTCGTTTGTGATGATCAGTGATCTTTTTTTTTTTTTACTAATCATACATCAAACTAAAGTCATGTATTAAAAAGAAATTGTTCATAATGATTACACACACACAAAAAAAATAACTGAAGCAGTGAGTCCTGTGTTAGTCTGAATTTCTCTTAATTGTCGTAAGTGTTTATTAAAAAATTTCAGCAATTGTTTTTTTATTTTTTTTTTGTGAGTTTCATTTTTTTTTTTTAATTTATTATAATGGAAAATATCCGAATTTGTCAATTGTTTTTTTATCGTGTAAAGTTCTAATGCCTTTAAAAGAAGTGTATCATATTTAATTATCGACGTTTACGAATGCATATGTGATTATGTCGGATGAGTTTTTATACTTAAAAATATTGTAATATTATTTATAAAAATATTGTAATATTATTTATAATGGGTGGCACGTTATTATGTAGTCGCTGTCTCTTATATATTTAGGTGGGGGTGGGTGGGGGAACATTTAATCAGTTTACACGGATTTTTCATTTTAAAAAATAAAATAAAAATAAAACTTTAAACTCTAAAAAATAAGAAAAAAAACAATACAAAAACTTTAACAAATTCTGATATTTTATTGTAATAAGTAAGGGTAGTTCTGCATTTCAAACGTCACTTGGACTTAATAATTGAAGAGTTCCATTCATTCCACCGAGTCAACCGGAAGTGCCAGACTGAATGTAAAGTCATCGATTTATCTTATTGTATGAATGAAAAGTTTCTGAAAGTAGGCAACAGTAATGTCTGAAGTGAAAATTTATCAATGAAATGAGTAGTTAGTGATTTTTTTCATTGTAAGAATTCAAATTCTATTGACTATTTTGTCAATAGTGATCGTTTAAAACGATTTTAAGAAAGTTCAAATTCTGTATAAGTAACAGTTGTTTTAACTTCATGTAAATAAGTAAAACGTAAAATTATTATATTAATTGTTAGGTGATTTTTTTTAAAAATTATTATAATATGAAATATCGGATTATTCATACGAGAGTTGAGATTCGGTGGACCAGAAATGCGTGCACACTTTACGTATAACTTATATAGGAAAATACCCCCCTCCTAAATTATAAAATAATAACAATTTTCATAAATTTTTTTCTTAGCAGATATTTTTTTAGGCTGTTTACATGTAATTTGCCAAAAAAAGTAGAAACTTTTTTTTTTAGGGGTCTGAAGTGAAAATTTATCAATGAAATGAGTAGTTAGTGATTTTTTTCATTGTAAGAATTCAAATTCTATTGACTATTTTGTCAATAGTGATCGTTTAAAACGATTTTAAGAAAGTTCAAATTCTGTATAAGTAACAGTTGTTTTAATAAACTTCATGTAAATAAGTAAAACGTAAAATTTTTATATTAATTGTTAGAGGTGATTTTTTTTTAAAATTATTATAATATGAAATATCGGATTATTCATACGAGAGTTGAGATTCGGTGGACCAGAAATGCGTGCACACTTTACTTATAACTTATATAGGAAAATACCCCCCTCCTAAATTATAAAATAATAACAATTTTCATAAATTTTTTTCTTAGCAGATATTTTTTTAGGCTGTTTACATGTAATTTGCCAAAAAAAGTAGAAACTTTTTTTTTTTAGGGGTCGAAATACGAAAGGTGCACTTCTATAAATTTACCAAAAAAAAAAAAAAATGATATAGTGTTTTTTTTTCTTACGATACGTTTAATAAACAAAAAAATTAAGTTATAGAAATATTTGTAAATAAAATTAGCGATCTTAATTGTTGATTATGCCTAATGTACGGTTATGTTTTAAAATGTATACATTTAGTTTATTTATTAAAATATATTGCGTTTCACGTTGCGAAACTAAACAAACATGTTTTTGTATCAGTATTTACTTGTCTCCCCACGAGGACAGAATGCATAATAAACTCATATATATATATTTTTTTTACGATACGTTTAATAAACAAATAATATTAGCAATAAATATATTTTAATTTGTTGTGTTTTTTTTGGGGGGGGAATGAACACTTGTCAGTCAAATGTTTTTATTTAAGTGTGAAAATACCGTTTTATTTCGCTTACGAAGAGAAATGTAAATATTTACTTGCGTCCCCACGAAGGGAGATTGCATAATAAAGTCATATCGTGTTTTTTTTTTTACGATACGTTTAATAAACAAAAAAATTAAGTTATAGAAATATTTGTAAATAAAATTATCGATCTTAATTGTTGATTATGGATGGTGAGGCCAATGTACGGTTATGTTTTAAAATGTATTTATTTTGTTTATTTATTAAAATATATTGCGTTTCACGTTGCGAAACTAAACAAACATGTTTTTGTATCAGTATTTACTTGTCTCCCCACGAGGACAGAATGCATAATAAACTCATATATATATATATTTTTTACGATACGTTTAATAAACAAATAATATTAGCGAATTTTTTTGTTTAAATAAAAATTAAGTTGTTTATAATTGTTGATTACAGAAACAAATAAAAAAAGTACGTAAACTTACGTTTTTCATATTTGGCGCGTTCAAAATGGTCTTATTGAGGAAGTGACATATATTTCACGCATGCGCAAATCGTTTTTGTACTCTGTCGTGATTTTTTAAAACATCCCCCCCCCTCAACGTTTCGAGCCATTTCTATACGAAAATATGAACGTTTCCCCCCAATTTTCAGAGATAGCACGTCTGGGGGCTGGCTGGTTTTAATAATGTAACCCGCGTGACCGTGTGTTGGGTAGTATCGGAGGAGAAGACCAACATACATACATACATACATACATACATACATACATACATACATACATACATCCATACAGACAGGTGACGTTTATATAATAGATTATAAAATATGTATTTATATCATATATATATTAAAATAGATGTATCCAATATTTGAATATTGAACCGTTTGTGTAATCTTCTTTTAATGTGTTTTAATGTTTATTTTAATAATGAATAAGTGAATGTTCGATTAAGTTTATTTTATCTAAAAAATGGAAAGGGTGTTGTCTTTCGTTCGATTAAGTTTTTAAAAATTTAAACCGCTTACCTTCAGGGAAAACAAATATTGAAGTATTACGTCATCGTATTAAGTGAGATTGAAAATAGTCACGTGTAAGATAAAAAAAAATAGAGGGGCATCTCAATTCATTCTATTCTATTTATTACCTTCCGAAAAAGAAAAACTGCCGTCGCCTCATCTTTATTACAAAGGCCGTGAACTTCCTCGTGTAAATCGTAGGTGAGGGGCTGTTTTTGTATATATTCATGAGATAGCGGTTTCCCCGTTTTTGCGTTTATATTGCAGCATATCTTTCGCCGATGAGATCGTTTCCCTGTCGTCCTAGGATCTGAATTCGCTTTGATTTTCCCACCTAAATATCCAAGTGAACAAGTTGATATAAGAACAACCTTTGGACGTTTACTTTTAAAACGCAGAAATACTGTTTGCGTTTTACACAAAGAGGGTTTGTCCCGGAATTAAAAATACTAACAAATATGTTCTATTATCTCACATTTACTAAACATTTACTACACACAAAAGGGATGCGTTTGAAAACAAATATCGCATATATTGGCGTCAAGTATTTATTTTAGTTCACCTTCTCTTTCACTGTTCTGGCTTCTACCTCAATGTAACAAGTCTCATTAAATACCTACACGCACGCACGCACGCACGGATATATATATATATATATATATATATATATATATATATATATATTTATATATATATATATATATTTGTTTTTTATCTAGATATGTATACGTTTAATATTTACAGTAATCGTCAGTGTAGAGAAGAATTTGTCACACCGGTCGCCGGACTCAAACCCCGGAACTCGATTAATATTTAAAACTTAAAAGCCAAGAACCTATCAAACACAGCCGTTGTCAACAACCGAGATATTAATCATATATAAGAGCAGCTGTCGTAAAGTTTTCTACTATTGCATTAAAGCCACGATGATAGCTATGATAATACTTCTCACTACAGAGCCCAGCCTACATTTCGAAGCGACTAATAATATATATATATATATATATATATATATATATATATATATATATATATATATATATATATACTAGAAGATTACCCATTTCAGGACGAGTAAAACGAATATCCCGAAAAAGAAAAGTTGTGCACCATATTTATATTATATTGACATAGACATTTAAATCAAGATTTAATGATAAAAATCCCCATGTCTCGACCTTAATCTTGATTTTGATTAAAATCAAGTATATGATTTTTATTGTAAAAAAATGTCGAAATTTTCTTTGAAATTTAAGGGAATCTTACTTTATTTATGTCTCATGACAATGTATCAAATTCAATGCAAATCTGATAAATTTTTGAATGTGAATTATTTCCCACAAAAACCTAAAAAATATTCCAAAGAAACTCTAATGTGGTGAATATTTATACATTGATAATTGTTTAAGTATTACTAAATGTTATTAATAATATTTATAATATTTTTCCAATACTTAAAAACAATTTTCATTGATTTTCGCTTTCTGAAGATAATATTTATTACTTTGAAACTCCATAGGTTGAAGAGCTTTTTAGTAAATTATTATTTGCTGTAATATTGTAATGAACTTGTAAAGTATGTAACTTTTCACGTGTTATATTATTGCATTCTTTCCTATAATAATTATCTATTACGTTAGGATTTGATATAAAATAAGTATTTATAATGGTTTAAAAAATTAGATCCATATATATGTATGTATGTAAGGATATCGCAAACTGTTTTACGACATAGCTCATTGGGTGAAACTAATTCGAGCTCGGCATTGTTTGCTTTGAGATATCACTTACCTTCAGTCAGTGTCATATGATTACGCAGGGGTAGATGCGCCGACTGTTAGCTCGACGGTTGAGTTTCAATCCAGGTTTGAGACACTAACTAGTCTAGCCGCACTGAAGACCTGTGATACAGCAAAACATTATGTATGTGAAGGACTATATATATATATATATATATATATATATATATATATATATATATATATAGATAGATAGATAGATAGATAGATAGATAGATAGATAGATAGATAGATAGATAGATATGTATGTATATTATTAATGTTATGGTGACTTACCTATGTATGACATGGACTCTTTCCATTTGCTCAATAAATGCAATTAACTCTCGCCAGGAAAGTTTTCCAGTAAGATAGTTCGAACTCTACTTACCAGGCGCATATTTCTTCCCTCTGTACTATATTTTCTTAATACACTTGTGTCTACTTTATACGTGTTCGTGTCTTCATTTCAGTCCTTTTAAACAGGGCCACAACAACTTGGCGACGCAGGATTCGAATACATACTTTCTCTCTATTTTCCAACCACCAGACAACAACTAGCAAATCTGGAATTACGCCAAATTCTTCTTACATACTCATCTTTGAACAAACGAAAAGTTTTTCGAATGAAAAAAAAAATCCAGCGTAAGACAAACACTGGCAAATGCACGAGGAAATTAAAGACGAACGTGGAGAAAGCTACACAATTACCAAAGTTTTAAAACAAGTTTATCCGGCGGACAAAGAACAAGAAATCTCGGAAATCGGATTTTTTTAGGCAAGTAAAGTTACTTGATTTTTTTTTGTTCTTCGTCTTACGAAAAAATATCAACTAAGTTATGTTTTCTAAGAAGGACACTCGTGAGTAATTATCTTATTCCGGTACTGAGTTAAGATTTTTAACAAATGAATATAATACAATTTTTTCTCTCTCCAGAGAGAAAAAAGAAAAATACTACCGCCGAAATTTAAAACCTTTTTTTTTGTCAAGCAAAAAATAAGTTTTTAATTATTTTTGTTTTCTGGTTGAAGAACTAATTACGTTAGCAGCGTAATATGTAAGGAAAAAGCTGTATTGTATAAAGACACAACAGTAATCATGGAAGACTTCAAAGCTATGATGTTAGAACGCGTTAAATTCCAAACCGAACAACAAGCTCAAATGGAAGCTTGATTTCAAGAAAAACTGCTTGTCCAACAACAAAAAGCTAATGAGAAACAGCAAAAGTTTGAACAACTATTGCTACATACAATATCGAATAGGGGTCAAAATACCGAAAACGAATACGCATTTTCCCAAAATACTGTTTGGAGTACAATTGAAAGTTTTTCTTATTCTCCAAACAACGATAGAACATTTGCTTCATATTTTAGAAGGTATGAAGATCTTTACAACATAGATTGCGAAAATTGAGCAGACGCTAAAAAAGTTCGATTCATCCTTAGTAAATTAGGGACCATCGAAAATAAAATGTTTATTCACTACATATTACCGTGTAAGACCAGCGATTTAACCTTCTCGGAACCGGTTAAGTTATTGACGGAGTTGTTTACCCCCAAAATTTCCCTTTTTCACAAAAGATGGAGGTGCATAAATTTAACGAGAAAAGATTGCGAGGATTACACGACTTTCGCATCAGTAGTGAATAAACACCGTGACGATGTCAAGCTTGCCAAACTAAGCGCAAATGATTTCAAATGTGTAATTTTTGTGCAAGGACTGATATCAGCTAAAGACGCCGAAGTAAGACGCAGAGTTCTGAATAAGCTAGAAAATGAGCCGAATATAACGTTACAAAAAGTCGCAGACGACTGCGAAAGATTTGTAAGCGTGAAGACATAGAAGAATCGGGCATAGTACACATAAGAAAGGTACGACCAAAATCATATCCTAACTTTCGTTAAAAATTGAGTCAATCCAAAAAGAGTGACTTTTCTCACTTTTCGCCCAAAACAAATTTCCCCAAGAAAAAACAAAACAAATTACCACTTAGCCCCTGTTCGCGCTGTGGTGCTTTTCATTGGAATATGGGTTGCCCCTACCGGTTTAAAACTTGTTTAATTTGTAACAAAGTCGGACACAAGAGCTCACATTGTAGAGTAAATAAAATAATTTAAAAGCCGGATAAAAATCGCAAGATCAAACGAACAGGATAGCATAAACATAAAGAAGTACGTTCTAGTACAAATCCTTAACGAAAAAATTAAGTTACAATTTGACTCCGGATCTGATGTAACTATCATCAACCTGTAGACATGGAGAAGATTGTATAAACCAACCATGTTAAAATCAAACAAAGTAGCCAGGTCGGTGACTTGAGAAAAAATAAAATTCGAAGGTGAGATTATAACTAACGTTAAGTGTAACGGGAAAACAAAAAATTAAAAATGTTCGTGCTAAGAAACACTTGTAATTTATTAGAATCAGAGTGGATGAGCCATTTTAGTCTATGGGATTTACCCATTAACGATTTTGCCAAAAAATAGAAAGACTGACAACCGAAGCAGATAAATTAAAAGAAGATTTGAAAAAAACCTTCCCAGAAGTTTTTTCAAATGGACTGGGTTAATGCAAAAAGATGGCGGCAAAATTTGAATTAAAGGAAAACATCCAACCCGTTTTTAAAAAGAAAAGAAATGTGCCTTTCGCCTCACTCGAGAAAATAAATGAAGAACTAGACAGATTAGTTAAGACTGGCATTCTTTCTAAAATTGAATATAGCCAATGGGCTGCTCCGACTGTCTATGTTAAAAAGAAAACTAAAGAGATCCGTGTCTGCGCCGATTTTTCGACTGGATTGAACGCGTCATTAAAGGATTACCATTATTCTCTCCCGTGCCCAGATGAAATATTTACTAAATTAAATGGAAGATTTTTCTCCAAAATAGATTTAAGTGACGCATATTTACAGATACCCGTGGAAGAGGAAAGCTTGAAACTATTATGTATTAACACCCATCGCGGGTTATACAAATTTGAGAGACTCGCTTTCGGTGCCAAGGTCGCACCAGCCATATTCCAGCAGGTTATGGATACTTTGCTGAACGGACTGGAATTCGCAATAGCATACGTAGACGACATTCTAATGACTAGTCATACCAAAGAACAACAACAGGAACACGTCCACAAAGTTGTCTCGCGAATCCAAGATACGGTTTCAAACTCAAGGAAGCCAAATGTGATTTTTTTCATGGAGAAAATCAAATATCTAGGCCACATTATTGACAAAGATGGCAGAAGACCAGTGTATAGTGAGAGAGTAGTTATTTCCAAAACTCTTCAAAGGAGAATTCGGAAGGATTTCCATGTTGGAGACCGAGGGACTACAAGAATGAAGAGCTTAATGAGGAGCTACGTGTACTGGCCTTACATGGACCAGGATATCGAGAAAATCGTAAAGACGTGCAAAGGCTGTGCATTGGCAGCAAAGGCACTTCCGATCAAATACAGTACTTGGGCAAAAACGACCGACCAGAGTTTACGATCCATATAGGCTTTGCAGTCACATTAAACGGTTTCAACTATTTAATTGTAGTAGATAGTTTCACACATTGTTCCGAAGTGCGCCGATGCAAAAGTCCAACGACGGAAGTAACCATAAACTTACTCCACGAATTGTTCGCTCATTTCGGGGTGGTGGATTGTTTTGTCAGCGACAACAGAACAGAGTTCACGCCCGCTGAATTCAAGGAATTCTGTGATACGTTCCAAATAGAACATATTACGAGCCCAGCATACCACCCGAGATCAAATGGCCTAGCAGAGCGTTTTGTCGATACACTGAAAAGCGCCATGAAGAAGGCTAGATGCACGGAAAAAGCCCTACAACAGTTCCTTCAGGTGTACAGAATAACGCCAAACACGAATACACCATCTTCATTATCCATTGCTGAGGTAATGTTTGCGCGAAAGATACGATCCATTTTTGACAAACTGCTGCCAAAAAAGACAAAACCGGAACGAACAAATGCAGTACCAGGAAAACGTTACGTCCCAGGCGAAAAATATTTTTTTTAATGTTTAAAAATAATAAATCGTTCTTAGAACTGGGGAAAATTGTGTAGCGGATTAGAAATATGGTATACTTAATTCAAGGTCCTAAGTTCTCTCATAAGAGACATTTAAATCAGTTAAGAAAACGACTGTCGGACGACACCGACAGCGCTCCCCAGGAAGAAGAAGACATTATAGAAACCATATATGACACCTTTGACATTGAGATCCCCCAGACAGCTCCTGCACCAAGACAATGAAAAAGGAAGCGAAGACTAACGGATCTGGTCGTAATAGACTCGAAAAGGAAACGCTATTAATTCTCCTGCGGAGGTAATACTTTGGAGGGGGTGTTATGGTGATTTACCTATGTATAACATGGACTCTTCCTCTTTGCTCAATAAATGCCAACGGCAATTAACTCTCGCCAGGAAAGTTTTCCAGTAAGATAGTGTAACTCTACTTACCAGGCGCATATTTCTTCCCTCTGTACTCTATTTTCTTGATACACTTGTGTCTAATTCATACCGTGTTCGTGTCTTCATTTCGGTCCTTTTAAACAGGGCCACAACAATGAATAATCAGATATTAAGGATTACAATCCATATATGTGTTTATTTAACTCCAGAGCATAATAGAAATTTAGATTATAGTAACCATGTTTTTAATCATTCGTGAACGAATCATTTCCTTTGCGAACCATTTGTTATCACTTAGACAGCCAACATACGGTTTTACATCCTGTTTTTTTTCTATGAGTGTAAATCATCAGAAGATAGGTAAAAATGTGTTTAAAGCATCAGGAAATAAAAAAATTAAAATTATAAAACTCACGTCACCAGAGCATTTATGTATGTAGATTCAATAAAAGGGATATACGATTGAGTTTATTTTGATTAACACTCCATGTAAAATCCGGCAGAGCAAACAATAATACGTATATAAACCTAAGGATTGGATTATAAATGCCCCATTGCAATGCTCCGACTCTGATGTTGAGTACTATGCCATTTTTGATATCTATGCTCGCTGCTTTCAGTATAAATATCACTTAATTTGTCCGTGATTATGTGACAATCCGTTTTGTCCTTGTGGGACTGGTTAAAGTCTTACAAATTCAAGGTGTCTCTGTGAACCGAGTTCGCGCCATATGACCGTCTGAGATTGTAACTTCCCAACGCTGTTGAGAGCCACGACGTCGTACGTATATAAACTATCAAATAATAATTTTATATATATATATATATATATATATATATATATATATATATATATATATATATATATACATCTACATCTGCCTTCTGTTGTTTGTATTTCAAGTACATGGATTTGTACACAATATAACATCTTGTAAATGCGTTTCATTATGGTTTCTGAAAAACAGTGAGTAATTGCGCTTAATCGTTGCACTTTATTCGTTGCGAAACAATTGTAAGACGATTGTCAAGTTGGCCAATACAAAATGATTTAAGTAAAGACTGAATAGTTTGGTAATTGTAATTTAAATCATTACTATATATATATATATATATATATTTATATATATATATATATATATATATATATATATATATATAGTAATTATGCGCCCGTTCATGGTGTATTGTTACCATATCTTTGTACACCAACCTCTAGCATTGACTCTTGGACAGGACGAAAAAAAACATTTCCTACTTAATAAGTTCTGCACCATTGTCTTTAAATGTTCCTAAATGTAGGAGGATTTTATATTCTAAAAATATCTTTTCTCTGATGGCTGTCTCTGAGAATTCCCTGCTCACCCGAATATACCAACATGCATGAATGTAAATGTAATGTGAACAAATATCTTGCTGTCAAACTGCCAACCCAGGTTTCCCTCTATAAATCTTTTTTATTACATAAGCCACTTTCGCTAGAGTTGAAATATATATATATATATATATATATATATATTTTATTTGTTATTTTTTATTTTTCATCTTTTTATTTCTAATGTTTGAATTTCAAATTTTATTTTTGTTGTGGTTGCAAGGTTGAACAATAATTAGTGAGGAATACAATGAAGACGCAAACAACAAGGAGAATGCAATAATAAGTGTATTAAAGAAAAGGTATAGTTACAGTATGTACAAATGAAGGTGTCGAGTCAGAGAGTCTTGGTGGGAGGACATGTACGCTCTTCGGCGTCACTTCCGGTGGCATTTTGGTAACACACACTAAGGCCAACCTAGGCTTGCCATTTATAGTGTAACGTTATTCGTATATGCAAATGAGTGGTTGCCACCACAACAATTTTAATTTTAATTTAATTTTAATTTTATTTTTATTCCCTTTAATCTTATATTATTATATCTCTCTAAATCACCTCCGGTTTTAAATCTCAACAGTTTCATTACACTAAATTTAAATTCAAACAAACATACACAACACACTGAGCAAATTACGCGTCCCAACGACAGTGCCATGTGACTTCACATTTCCAAAACAGATGACAACAGAAGCTGAAGAGAGCCGGATGGCTAAGACTTTCCGAGCTTGAAACCGACGGTACAAATGTTGTACTAATTTTTCTGTACGAAAATAAATAAATATTATAATCTTATTTTTTAACTTTAATTTTTAATTAATCGAGCACTCTGATGGGATTTTTCCTACTATATCACAAAGAAGTTATATATATATATATATATATATATATATATATATATATAGAAAATGAAATAAATGAAAACCAAAAACATTGTTCCATTCTTTATCATCTCTCTCTCTCTCTCTTTCTCTCTCTGTATTTGTGTGTATGTTTATATGCCGACATTTATGTTTGTTGTCGTAGTATTAAGCTATGTCGATGTGTTATTAATTTCTACTATGAAAACTGAGTCTCGCTTCGACCTACGGCGGTTCATGTTTAATTATTCAACCAGCTTTCCAATAACCAAACGTTTCACCCAAACCTGTTTGTCTAGATCGCAAGGAACATTTTGCCATGCACTCCTTCGATTTCTTTTACTGACTCTTTCTTTTATTCGCTCTCGCTTTCCTTTTCTCTTTCCCCCTCTCTTTCTCTCTCATCGCTAAATTATACTCATGTCGCCTTGTTTATTTTTTCGGCATCTCACAAATAAATCATTTTGCATGCAATAATGAAACATCCTTAAAAGCCTCGGGGGAAAAACCACTCGCAATGGCCAAGCGGATCAATAATTGGTACTAATCCAAAAATCATCTCAACTTACAAGAGCGAATTGTTAATAGAACTGTGTGTAGCAGCCGGTATAAATGGATTGTATTGATCATATATGACCAACTAACCGACGGTCAGACATGATACATTCATAACACAAGCTGGGATTTAATATGTTTTCAGTACAATGTGTTTTATGAATAACATGAGACGCACAATAGGGCAGGCTGATTCACCTAGCCGACCAGCAGTCTCTGTCACATGATTCAGATTGTATGAATATGGTTGAATAGTCGTTAATTGAACTAAATATACAGACGCATATACATTTACTAACCGGATTTACTCATAGACATTGCTTGTACGCAGACGCAAACACATATCTGATATTATTGCAATATTCCGGAAATTAAAAGAAATAAACACCACAATTATGGATTGTTCAACGACAACATTCAGAGATATGTTTGAGTCTGTTGCATATATACCTTATGGAATTTAAAATTCAATTAGCTTCCGTAATTTAGGTGTGCCATCGTAATTCCTTAATGATGATTCTATTTGTCTCTAAACTATTACTTTTCAAAGTCTGTTTCTTTTAAAACACGTTAACAAAGTGTTATTGGCTGTGTGAGCGTGATCAGAACTCTCCAAATGCAATGATTAACATGATAAATAGGCGATTCATTTTCTTAGCTTCATTGAATAGTATTTAAAACAGATGTACAAGGGCTTTCCATTTATGGTAAGGCAGATAAAAAGAAGTCTACTCATTCGCAATTACAGTTAGTCTTATGTCATTGAGAATATTAAATACGTGCCTATGAGTAGTGTTTGCATGCTGGTTTTCTATTCTTCCATTCTTTGCTGATGTACATATTTACATTTCAAGTGGCGTCTTCCGTGATAATCCAGTTGTAGCTGGAAACTACGTTGAAGAGAGAGGGAAAAAGATTTGATATTCTTAAGATCCGTCAATTAAATCTGCAGGTTTTGCGAAGAAAACGTATTTTTTGCACTGTAACTTTACAGATTTAACGATGGACGGTGAACATTTCTTACGATGAGGTGTACCTTCATCATGAATCCTGTTTCAAATTGAAGCGTTACAGGCTGACGAAAATACTCTTTCAAAGTGAAGCATTGCACACCTACAGATGGTTTGATCATCTTATGAAGTATTGTATACACCGCTGAATGGCATCTTGCGAACCTGCTGACAGTGATGTCTGACACATATGGTTTGAGGGCATGAATCAAAAGAATCTGAAACTGATTCCCAACTTGATTGATTAATAAAGATTCTTGAATGTTAACGGTTCTTTGGGTAAATCAACAAACTTATTTAAGTGAACATTTCAGTTAATCGTAAAAAAGAGTTGATAAGGACCAACAGCTCTACTTGGTTAAACAATAATGTGTCATGAGATAGTGTCTTTTTAAAGAGTTGGCAGTTAATACTAGCGGGGCTACCCGGCGTTGCTCGGGGTCATAAAAACATATAATTGAAGAGAAATCGCGTGTGTAACATCTTTATATTCAAACTTCTATCCCCCTCCTCTATAGCCGTCTCTTTATCTTTCTACCTTTCTCTTCCCTGGTCGCCCCATTTCACCGCTACTTTTTAATTTTGCCTTTTACGAAAGCTGCTTCTTCCCCACCATTTCTCATACGTTTCCCAGGGCAATAGTATGACATATTTCTATAAAAAGTACCACCTCTATCTGCGCTTTCTATATAGGTACTTATCTCCGCTCCGGTATTCATACTATATAAGTATGTATCGCCACCGTGGTGCGCAGACTATATACGTACCTATCGTCGCCCCAGTGCACTTACTATATACGTACCTATTGCCGCCCTGGTGCATATACTATATAAGTACCTATTGCCGCCCCGGTATGCATGCTATATACGTACCTATCGCTGCCCTGGTGTGAATGCTACATACATACCTATCGCTGCCCCAGTGCAATGCTACATATGTACCCATCGCAGCCCCGGTGCGAATGCTAAATACGTACCTATCACCGGCCCAGTGTGAATACTATACTGCAGAAGCCTCGTAATCCTATACCGCAGAAGCACCTCACCCCTGGTTGCTATACCACAGAAGCCTCGTGATTCTATACTGCAGAAGCACCCCCCTGGGTGCTATACCGCAGAAGCAACCCCCTGGGTGCCATACCACAGAAGCACCGCCCTGGGTGCCATACCACAGAAGCAGCCCTCTGGTGCGATACCGCAGAAGCCTCAGGTTCTTATACTGCAAAAACACATCCCGATTATCATACAACAGAAGCACCTCCTCCCCCCCCTGTTGCTATACAGAAGAAGCACCCCCCGGTAGCTATACTGCAGAAGCCTCGTGGTCCTATACCGCAGAAGCACCCCCCACATCTTGCTATACCGCAGAAGCCTTGTGGTCCTATAGAACAGAAGCACCCAACCCTTGGTTGCTATACAGCAGAAGCTTCAGGTTCCTATACTGCAGAAGCACCCCCCCCGGGTGCCATACCATAGAAGCACCCCCTATACAACAGAAGCACCCCCTGATTGCTATACCGCAGAAGCCTAAGGTTCCTATACCTCAGAAGCACCCCCCCGCTTGCTATACCGCTTAAGTCTCAAGGTTCTATATTGCAGAACAACCCTCCGGTTGCTATACCAAAGAAGTACCCCCCCCCAGTTGCTATACTGCAGAAGCACCCCCTCCCTCAATTATCTATACTAATGAAGCAACCCCCGGGCGCCATACTGCAGAAGCACCCCCGGGTGCCATACCCCACAAACTTCAGGTTCCTATGCCGCAGAAGCCCCCCTCGGTTTCTATACCGCAGAAAAAAACCCCACCCCGGTTCCTATACCGTAGAAGCACTCCCCTTGTGCCATACCACAGAAGCCTCAGGTTCCTATACCGCAGAAGCACTCCCCGGGTGCAATACCGCAGAAGCTACTACTGAAATAACTATTACTGACCCCCCTCTCCTTTTCATCTGCAAAATAGTGCAAACGGGAACGAAGATTGTGTTAAAATATTTTCCGAACCTATTACTACAGTAGCTCTATCTAGAATATTGAGCACTTTTCTCTCGGACAACGCCGAGTAATTTGAAAATCACGGAGGCCTCATGAGCACTACTGAAATCATTCATATCGATTCTCCCATCTTTTTAAGCGTAGATGCTGTTTAAATATTATCCAGACCTATCACTACAGTAGCTCTATCTAGGACATTGAGCACTTTTCTCCCGGACAACGCCGAGTACTTTGAAAATCAAGGAGGCCTCCTGAGCACTACTGAAATCACTTAGGTATCTTCCCTCCTTGTGATCTGCAAAATAGTCCCAAGGGGAACGAAGATGGCGTTAAAATATTTTCCAAACCTATCACTATAGTAGCTCTATCTACGATATTGAGCACTTTTCTCCCGGACAACGCAGAGGAATTTAAAAATCAAGGAGGCCTCCTAAGCACTACTGAAATAACTTTTATCGATTCCCCCATCCTTTTCAGCGTAGATGCTGTTACAATATTATCACAACCTATCACTACAGTAGCTCTGTCTAGGACATTGAGCACTTTTCTCCCAGACAACGCCGAGTACTTTGAAAATCTAGGAGGCCTCCTGAGCACTACGAAAATCACTTAGGTATCCTCCCTCCTTGTTATCTGCAAAATAGTCTAAAGGGGAACGAAGATGGCGTTAAAATATTTTCCATACCTATCACAACAGTAGCTCTATCTAGGATATTAAGAATTTTTCTCCTGGACAACGCCGAGCACTTTGAAAATTAAGGAGGGCTCTTGAGCAGTACTAAAATCACTATGGTATCCTCCTTCCTTGTTATCTGCAAAATAGTCCAAAGGGGAACGAAGATGGTGTTAAAATATTATCCAAACCTATCACTACAGTAGCTCTATCGATGGCATTTAGCACTTTTGTCCCGGACAACGCCGAGTGCTGTGAAAATCAAAGAGGCCGCCTGAGCACTACTGAAATCACTTAGGTATTTTCCCGCTTTTTCATCTGCAAAATAGTCCAAAGAAGAACGAAGATGGCGTTAAAATATTTTCCAAACCAATCACTCTAGTAGATCTATCAAGGATATTGAGAACTTTTCTCCCGGACAACGGCGAGTAATTTCAAACTCAAGGACGCCTCCTGAGCACTACAGTAATCATCTGATCGATTCCCTGTTCCTCTTCAGCGTAGATGCTGTTAAAATATTATGTAAAGCTATCACTACAGTAGCTCTATCTAGGAAATTGAGCACTTTTCTCTTAGACAACGCCGAGTACTTTGAAAATCAAAGAGGCCTCCTGAGCACTACTGAAATCACTTAGGTATCCTCCCTCATTGTGATCTGCCTAATAGTCGAAAGTGGAACGAAGATGACGTTAAAATATTTTCCAAACCTATCATTACAGTAGCTCTATCTAGGATATTGAGAACTTTTCTCCCGGACAACGCCGAGTACTTGTTAAATAAAAGAGGCCTCTTGAGCACTACTGAAATCACTCTTATCGATAGTTTCATTCTTTTTCAGCGTAGATGCTGTTAAAATATTATCCAAACCTATCACTAAAGTAGCTCCATCTAGGACATTGAGCAATTTTGTCCCGGACAACGCCTAGTACTATGAAAATCAAGGAGGCCTCCTGAACACTACTGAAATCACTTTGGTATCCTCCCTCCTTTACATCTGCAAAATAGTCCAATGGGGAACTAACATAGCGTTAAAATATTTTCCAAACTAATCACTCTAGTTGCTCTATCTAGGATATTGATCACTTTTCTCCCAGACAACGCCGAGTAATTTGAAAATCAAGAAGGCTTCCTGAGCACTACTGAAGTCACTCTTATCGATTGCCCCATCCTTTTCAACGTAGATGCTGTTAAAATATTATCCAAACCTATCACTACAGTAGCTCTATCTAGGACACTGAGCCCTTTTCTCCCGGACAACGTCGAGTACTTTGAAAATCAAAGAGGCCTCCTGAGCACTACTGAAATCACTTAGGTATATTCTCTCCTTCTTATCTGCCAAATAGTCCAAAGGGCAACGAAGATGGCGTTAAAATATTTTATAAACATATCACTACAGTAGCTCTATCTAGGATATTGAGAACTTTTCTCCCGGACAACGCCGAGTACTTGTAAAATCAAGGAGGCCTCATGAGCACTACTGAAGTCACCTTTATCGATTCCCCCATCCTTTTCAGCGTAGATGATGTTAAAATATTATGTATACCTATCACTACAGTAGCTGTATCTAGGACATTGAGCACTTTTCTCTTGGACAACGCCAAATACTTTGAAAATTACGGAGGCCTCCTGAGTACTACTGAAATCACTTAGGTATCCTCCCTCATTTCTGATCTGCAAAATAGTCGAAAGTGGAACGAAGATGACGTTAAAATATTTTCCAAACTTATCACTACAGTAGCTCTATCTAGGATATTAAGCACTTTTCTCCCGGACAACGCCGAGAAGTTTTAAAATACAAGAAGGCCTCCTGAGCACTACTGAACTCACTCTCATCGATTCCCCCGGTTTTTTTCAGCGTAGATGCTGTTAAAATATTATCATAACCTATCACTACAGTAACTCTATCTAGAACATTGAGCACTTTTCTCCCGAAGAACGCCAAGTACTTTTAAAATCAAGGAGGCCTCCTGAGACCTACTGAAATAACTTAGTTTTCCTCCCTACTTGTGATCTGCAAAATAGTATAAAGGGGAACGAGAATGGCGTTAAAATATTTTCCAAACCTATCACAACAGTAGCTCTATCTAGGATATTGAGCATTTTTCTCCTGGACAACGTCGAGCACTTTGAAAATCAAGGAGGCCTCTTGAGCATTACTTAAATCACTATGGTATCCTCATTCCTTGTTATCTGCAAAATAGTCCAAAAGGGAACGAAGTTGGTGTTAAAATATTATCCAAACCTATAACTACAGTAGCTCTATCTAGGCCATTGAGCACTTTTGTCCCGGACAACGCCGAATACTGTGAAACTCAAAGAGGCCGCTTGAGCACTACTGAAATCACTTAGGTATCCTCCCGCTTTTTCATCTGCAAAATAGTCCAAAGAGAACGAAGATGGCGTTAAAATATTTTCCAAACCAATCACTCTAGTAGCTCTATCTAGGATATTGATCACTTTTCTCCCGGACAACGCCGATTAATTTGAAAATCAAGAAGGCCTCCTGAGCACTACTTAAGTCACTCTTATCGATTGTCCCATCCTTTTCAACGTAGATGCTGTTAAAATATTATCCAAACCTATCACTACAGTAGCTCTATCTAGGACATTTAGCACTTTTCTAGCGGACAACGTCGAGTACTTTGAAAATCAAAGAGGCCTCCTGCGCACTACTGAAATCACTTAGGTATATTCTCTCCTTCTTATCTGCCAAATAGTCTAAAGGGCAACGAAGATGGCGTTAAAATATTTTCAAAACATATCACTACAGTAGCTCTATCTAGGATATTGAGAACTTTTCTCCCGGAAAACGCCGAGTAATTTGAAAATCAAGAAGGCTTCCTGAGCACTACTGAAATCACTCTTATCGATTCCCCCATCCTTTTCAGCGTAGATGCTGTTAAAATATTATGTACACCTATCACTACAGTAACTGTATCTAAAACATTGAGCACTTTTCTCCCGGACAACCACGAGTAATTTGAAAATCAAGAAGGCCTCCTCAGCACTACTGAAATCACTTAGGTATCCTCCCTCTTTCTGATTTGCCAAATAGTCCAAAGGGGAACGAAGATGGCGTTAACATATTTTCCAAACATATCACTACAGTAGCTCTATCTAGGATATTGAGTTCTATGCTCCCGGACAATGCCGGGTACTTGAAATATCAAAGAGGGCTAATGAGCACAACAGAAATCATTCTTGTCGATTCCCCTATCCTTTTCAGCGTAGATTCTGTTAAAATTTTATCCAAACCTTTCACTAAAGTAGCTCAATCTAGGACATTGAGCAATTTTGTCCCGGACAACGCCAAGTACTGTGAAAATCAAGGAGGCCTCCTGAGCACTACTGAAATCACTTTGGTATCCTCCCTCCTTTACATCTGCAAAATAGTCCAAAGGAGAACGAAGATGGCGTTAAAATATTTTCCAAACTAAACACTCTAGTAGCTCTATCTAGGACATTGATCACTTTTCTCCCGGACAACGCCGAGTAATTTTAAAATCAAGAAGGCCTCCTGAGCACTACTGAAGTCACTTTTATCGATTGCCCCTATACTTTTCAACGTAGATGCTGTTAAAATATTATTCAAACCTATCACTACAGTAACTCTATCTAGGAAATTCAGCACTTTTCTCCCGGACAACGTCGAGTACTTTGAAAATCAAAGAGGCCTCCTTAGCACTACTGAAATCACTTAGGTATCCTCCCTCTTTCTTATCTACCAAATAGTCCAAAGGGCAACGAAGATGGCGTTAAAATAGTTTCCAAACATATCACTACAGCAGCTGTATCTAGGACATTTAGCAATTTTCTCCCGCACAACGCCGAGTACTTTGAAAATCAAGGAGGCCTCCTGAGCACTGCTGAAATAACTTAGGTATCCTCCCTCTTTCTAATTTGCCAAATAGTCCAAAGGGGAACGAAGATGGCGTTAAAATATTTTCCAAACATATCACTACAGTAGCTCTATCTAGGATATTGAGTTCTTTTCTCCCGGACAACGCCGAGTACTTGTAAAATCAAGGAGGCCTCATGAGCACAACTGAAATCATTCTTATCGATTCCCCCATCCTTTTCAGCGTAGATGCTGTTAAAATATTATCCCAACCTATCACTACAGTCCCTCTATCTAGGACATTGAGCACTTTTCTCCCGGACAACGCCGAGTACTTTGAAAATCAAGGAGATGTCCTGAGCACTACTAAAATCACTTAGGTATCCTCCCTCCTTGTAGTCTGCAAAGTAGTCCAAAGGGGAACGAAGATGGCGTTAAAATATTTACCAAACCTATCACTACAGTAGCTCTATTTAGGATATTGATCACTTTTCTCCCGGACAACGCCGAGTAGTTTGAATATCAAGGAGGCTTCATGAGCACTATTGAAATCACTTAGGTATTCTCTTCCTCTTCCAAACTCGGCCTGAGGCGCTCACACCGGCAAATGCCGAGACCCCCCCCCCTAATTTGGCCTGAAAGGAGGAGGTAATGCCTATCATAATAACAGAACGGCCATAGGAAGGGAGGGGGGAGGAATATTTGCGTCTATTAATAATTAAGAAAGAAAGTGTGGGAGTGAGAGGAAAAAAGGGAAGAAAGGAAAAAATGGTTGTAGTGTGAGTGAATTTCTTCCCGCCACTCTCTGACGTCATTTCTGGTTTATCGTGACTTTGCATTATTTTTCAAATTATACATGATAGCATTGATTTAGTCTTTAATTAGTACTAAACAACGTTGAAAAATGGAGTTAAAAGCCACCCCAAATTGGAGAAAAGTGCTCAGTCGACCTCGGAAGAGTCAATTTTTTTTCCGGTTCTGAGATATTACACACGCCTGGGCTGGCCAGTTAGAATGATGTCACCCGTGTGACCGTTTGTTGGGTACACTCGGAGGAGAAGCTTTACATACATACATACAGACAACTGGGATTTATATAATAGACTAGCGGGGCTACCCGGCGTTGCTCGGGGTCATAAAAACATATATTTGAAGAAAAATCGCATGTGTAACATGTTTATATTCCAACTTTTATTTCTCCCCCTCCTTCTATAGCCGTCTCTTTATCTTTCTACCTTTTTCTTCCCTGGTCGCCCATTTCACCGCTACATTCTAATTTTTCCTTTTGCGTAAGCTGTTACCTCCACACCATTTCTCCTACGTTGCCCAAGGCAATAGTATGACATATTTCTATAAAAAGTAACACCTCTATCTGCGCCTTCTCTATAGGTACTTATCTCCACCCCGGTGTTCATACTATATATGTATCTATCGCCACCTCGGTGCACATACTATATATGTACCTATCGCCGCCCCGGTGCGAATGCTAAACAGTACCTATCGCCACCCCAGTGTGAATGCTAAATACGTACCTATTTCCGCCCCGGTGTGCATGCTACATAAGTACCTATCGCTGTCCTAGTGTGAATAAATAATATGTACATATTGCCGCTTTGGTGCGAATGCTAAATACGTACCTATTGCCGGCCAGGTGTAAATGCTAAATACGTACCTATTGCTGCCCTGGTGCGAATGCTAAATACGTACCTATCACCGCCCCAGTGCGAATGCAGAATCCATACTTTTCGCTGCTCCGGTGCACGTGCTATATACATACCTATTGCCGCCCCGTCATGTGCTGTATATGTACCTATCGACGCCCTCGACCGCATGCTATGTACGTACTTATTGCCGCCCATGTGCACATGCTATATACGTATCTATTGCCACCCCTGAATTCTAAATACGTACCTGTCGCCGCCCTGGTGCGGAAGCTAAATACGTACATATCGCCGCCCCGGTGCGAATGTTAAATACATACCTATCGCCGCCCCAGTGGGAATGCTAAATACATACCTTTCGCCCTCACAGTGCGCGTGCTATATATGTACCGATCGCTGCCCTAGAGCGCATGCTAAATACATACCTATCACCGCCTGGTGCATATGCTATATACGTTCCTATCGCCACCGCTGAATGCTAAATACGTACCTATTACCGCCGCGGTGCGAATGCTAAATAGGAACCTATCGCCGCCCCAGTGCGAATGCTAAATATGTTGATATCGCCGCTAAAAATTTCCCCGACCCCCACTCTCTCCTGCCCCTCCCTAACTTTTTTTTACTCTCCCTCAACCCTGAGAAATGTTTTTAGATCAAAAAATAAAAAAAGAAAAATATTTGGGCCGACCCCTAAAACGTTTTTCCTGACCCCAAAATTTTCCCGACCCCTAAAATTTCTCTAGTACCCCACAAATTTGTTTCACTCTCCCACAACCCTGAGAAATATTTTAAGTTAAAAAAAAAAAATATTTGGCCCGACCTCTAAAATTTTCCCCGACCCCCTAATCTCTCCAGCCCCGATTCAATTTTTTTCACTCTCCCACAACCCTGAGAAATATTTTAAATTTAAAAAAAGAAAAAATTTGCCCGACCCCTAAAAAATTTGGCCTCACCCCTAAAATTTTCCCTAACCCCCTAATTTTTCCAGCCTCCCTCAACCTTTTTTTCACTCTCCCACAACCCTGAGAAATATTTATAGTTAAAAAAAAAAAAAAAATTTGCCCGACCCCAAAAATCTTTCCCGACCCCCTAATCTCTGCAGTCTCCTCAACCTTGTTTTCACTCTTCCACAACCCTGAGAAATATCTTAAATTGAAAAAAAAAAATAAATAAAATTAAGCCCGACCCCTACAATTTTCCCCGACCCCCTAATCTCTCCAGACCCCTCCCCATTTTTTTTTTCACTCTCTCACAACCCTGAGAAATATTTTTAGTTTAAAAAAAAAAAAAAAATGACCCGACCCATAAAAAATTGGGCCTTACCCCTAAAATTTTTCCCGACCCCCTAATCTCTCTAGGCCCCCATTCAACTTTTTTTTCACTCTCTCACAACCCTGAGAAATATTGTAAGCTAAAAAAAAAAAAAAAATTTTGCTAAACCCCTAAAAAATTTGGCCTAACCCCTAAAATTTTCCCCGACCCCCTAATCTCTCCAGCATCTCTCAACCTTTTTTTTCACTCTCCTACAACCCTGAGAAATATTTTAAGTTAAAAAAAAAATATATTTGGCCCGACCTCTGAAATTTTCCCCGACACCCTTATCTCTCCAGCCCCCCCCCCCCGATCCAAATTTGTTTTCACTCTCCAACAACCCTGAGAAATATTTTAAGTTCAAAAATATATAAAATAAAAAAATTTGTCCCTACTTTTAAAAAATTGGGCCTGACCCCTAAAATTTTCCCTTACCCCCTAGTCTCTCCAGCCCCCATTCAACTTTTTTTTCACTCTCCCACAACCCTGAGAAGTATTTTAAGTTTGAAAAAAAAAATTTTTGCCCGACCCCTAAATAATTTTGCCTGACCCCTAAAATTTTCCCCATCCGCTAACTTCTCCAGCCTCCCTCAACCTTGTTTTCACTCTCCCACACCCCAGATAAATATTTTAAGTTAAAAAAAAAAATAAATAAGATGTTGCCCGACCTCTAAAAAAATTTGGCCTGACCATAAAAATTTTCCCCGAGCCCCTAATCTCTCCAGCCTCCCTCAACCTTTTTTTCACTCTCCCACAACCCTGAGAAATATTTTAAGTTCAAAAAAAAAAAAAAAAATTTTGCCCGATCCCTACAATTTTCCCCGACCCCTTAATCTCTCCAGACCCCTCCACAACTTTTTTTTCACTCTCTCACAACCCTGAGAAATATTTTTAGTTTAAAAAATAAAAAATAAAAAATTTTGCCCGACCCCTAAAAAATTTGGCCTTACCCCTAAAATTTTCCCCGACCCCCTAATCTCTCCATGACCCCATTCAACTTTTTTTCACTCTCCCACAACCCTGAGAAATATTTCCTTTGGTGGACTTCCTCTCCCCTAAAGTACGTATTGATATGCGCCCAAGGTCGGGATCTCTCTCACCGACTAATACTCATACTCCCCCGTCCACATAATTCATCCTGATGCCCTCACACCGGCGAATGCCGACAACCCCCTCTCCCCAGATTTGGCCTGAGGCGCTCATACCGCCCAATGCAGACATCCCCCTCCCCAGATTTGGCCTGAGGCGCTCATACCGCCCAATGCCGACATTCCCCCATCCTCAGATTTGGCCTGAGGCGACCCACCGCCGTATGCCGACACTCCCCCTCCCCAAATTTAGCCTGAGGCGCTCATACCGGCGAATGCCGACATTCCCCCACCCCAGATTTGCCCTGAGGCGCTCATACCGGCGAATGCCGACATTCCCCCTCCCCAGATTTGCCCTGAGGCGCTCATACCGCCGAATGCTGACATTCCACCTCCCCAGATTTGCCCTGAGGCGCTCATACCGGCGAATGCCGGCGAATGCCGACATTCCCCGACCCCAGATTTGCCCTGAAATGATGAGTAGCGTGGTCGGTCTTCGTAACCTTTACGGTGCCTTGGGGAAACGATGTCAGCCTTCATGATAATTAAATGTCTCAGGGAATTCTCGCACAGAAATTGTGAAATTCAATAAATGAATATATAAAATATGTTATTTCTTTTTTTCATGTGACTGAAACAATCAAAGAGAAGACAACTGGTTTTGCGACCGAGACGCACTTAAACGCTTGGGGCATACAAACACAATCACGAGAACAATATCAAATATGGAGAGCATGTTTACGTAATCTTACATAAACCGACGGTCGAACGTAACCAATTAAATAATAGTCAACATTACGTTGTTATCATTAAGTCGCTTTGTTTGGGTACTACGTGTGAAGCTGGCCCTTTCTTTATGTTTGATTTAAATATTCGTAATGGCTAGACTGCATAAATTGATGACCAACAACTGCATCGAGCGGTTGAAATAAGTGATTGCTATTTTTGTCGACCATAAAGTATCTGTCCAGAAAAGGAAAATTACTTATTATTGTGTACATTGAATTATTTTCTGGCATTTAACTAAGCCACACTCGACACCTTTTTTTTATGAAGACGAAAAATCATGACAAAAGATAAGAAAACTCAATAAGTAACATGTATTGAAAAATCACGTGATCGATAAGGAACTGAGACATGTAATTTACAGATGAAGCGAGAGAGGCATGTGAAATGTATAATTACATAATATAAAATAAATGCATCGAACGTATTGGCTAATGGACCCCTTTTTCTACTTGTTCCACCTACCCTTGATTTCTATTGTATAATGGTGAGTGTTTACAAAAGAAGTATAAAGTACCCTCTTTTAAATCATTGGTAGGACTCGATCGACGAACTCCGGTCTCGTGGTTCATTAGCGAACACTTCAATCATTATTCTAAATATACCTAATAATACCTGTCCGCAGTAATGAAGACTATATATATATATATATATATATATATATATATATATATATATATATTAGCGAAATATCTGTATAACTATAAACTACATACATACTTAATGTTAGTTTATTAAAAGAGGAAAAAAAAAATCGTCTTCGATTTGTCTTTTCTTTTTTGTAAAATACATATTGCATCTATAACAAGCTTTGATGGTATTTATTTACCACACTTCTTTTTTATTATATATATATATATATATATATTATGAATATTATATACTTATATTCTATCTAATTTGTTCTAACCCTAGGATTAAATTATTTCAAGCGAGAAAGCAAATAGCAAACGACAAACGACAAACTCATACATAAATCTCCGCCGCCTGAAACCACTGATAATAAATCGTTCAAGAACACTTACGGACTTACAGAGTAACGAAACAGGAACAGGGAATACAAAGTACTTGCTCTTACTACGATTACATTGAAATCTACCCAATTTAACGCGAGAAATTAGTGATAGCAACTGGTGCGAGAACTCACAATAAGAACTAATAATAGTAATAATAGTAATAATAATAATAATAATAATAATAATAATAATAATAATAATAATAATAATGATAATAATAATGATCAAAATAATGACAACAATAACAATCAAAATAATAATAATAATAACAATAATAATAATAATAATAATAAAATAATAATAAAATAATCAAAATAATAGTAATAACAATAATAAAAATAACAATAATAAAAATAACAAATAATAATGATAATAATAATAACAATAACAATAATAATAAAGATTACCCAGAGGAGATGAGGGGGCTAGGCGAACAGACTAGCTACAGATAGTTGGGAGTTCTAGAAGCAAACACCATCAAATCTACAGAAATGAAAGAGAAGATTTGAAAAGAATATTTACGAAGAACAAGAAAACTCCTAGAAACGAAATTATATAGCAGGAATCTAGTAAAAGGAATAAACACCTGGACAGTATCGCTAATAAGATACTCTGGACTATTCATAGGCTGGACTAAAGAAGAATTCAGGTACTTGACCAGAGGGCTAGAAAATGAATGACCATTCACACTGCTCTACACTCGAAAGACGATATAGACAGACTCTACATAAAAAGAAATGAAGAGTGAAGAGGACTTGTAAGTATAGAGGGGTGTGTGGAAGACTAAAAAAAATCATAATCAGAAATGCATAACTCAGAACACGGAAAGGCTAATCACCGCAGCAAGAGCCACGGTTTCAATTAGCAATTCGAGAAACACCGAAACCAGAAACAAAAAGACAATAAAAGAAAAGTGGGAAGAAAAACAACTACATTGGCGCTTCATAAGACTGAGAAAAGGAGAAACCTACAAAAATAGATGGACATGGCTAAGAAAAGGAAACTTGAATAGAGAAACGTAATCTTTACTGATGGCTGCACACAACAAGCTGATTAAGACAAACTACATTAAAGCTAAAATAAGTAAAACCCAGGAAAACAGTAAATGCAGACTATGTGGATAAAAGGACGAAACAGTAAATCATATAATACGTGAATGTAGCAAACTCGCCTAAAAAAATACAAGAACAGACATGACTGTATGGGGAAAACAGTACACCGGGAACTGTGCAAACAATTGAATTTCTAATACGCAGACAAATGGTACAAACGTAAACCAGAAACAGTATTAGAAAACAAAAAACATAAAATCCTCTTGGACATCGATATACAAACAGATACACTAATACAAGCAAGGAGCCCTGTTATTATAAGCGACAAGAAGGTAACACCTTGCGAAATCGTTGACTTCCCGTTCCAGCAGACCCAGAGTGAAGATCAAAGAGACGGAAAAAAGAGACAAATACACAAAACTAGTCAGAGAACTGAAAGAGAAATGGAGCATGAAAAAAGTCAGTATAATACCAATAATCGTAGGAGCACTTGGAACAATCCCCCGAAAACACGAAGAAAAGACTGTAAGAAACTAGAGAAAGGACGGCAATGATGAAAACAGCTGCAATCTGAAGGAAAACTATTGAATGTGAAAACCAACCCGCATAAACTCAAAAGGGTAACTTGTCACACGGAATTTACAACAGGAAGAAAACAAAACGACACGAAGAACACATCACGAACTAAGGAACAGACACTGCAAGAAACATCACCTCATAATCCCCCCTCTAATAAATTACACCACCAATTAACAGAACTTACAAAAAAACACTATAAGCTCTCCCCCTTCCTTCCCCCAAAAGAAATGGTGCCGGCCTAGGCTGACACCAGACTAAATAGTTGTAGAGGGTGAAGGAGGATGAGAAGACCGAGGAAGGAAAGCACAAACCAGAATCCACTGGAAGAGTGCTGAGAATGCTAGAAACTTGGGGAGGCTGATTGCCACCAAAATCCAAGTGTAGACCAACGGTCTTTATCAGCGAGAAATCAATGGTAAGAGGTTGTTGCGATACCGCAAGGTTATTTGGTGTGGCTATCGAAAAGAGGTGAAGAATACTAGAAATCTGGGAAGGCTGTTGTCACTCAGACTCTAAGAAATCCGACTGGTTGTTGCCGGTGAGCAATCACTGACGATGATCTGTGTTCAGACCCATAGTCAGTACTACTAATAATAACTACACTAATAACAATAATAACAATAATAATAACAACAATAATAATAATAATCATAATAATAATAATAATAATTACAATAATGTTAACAATAACAATAATAATAATACTAATAATAACAATAACAAAAATAATAATAATAATAATAATAATAAATAATGATAATAGTAATAATAATAACAATACTACTACTACTAATAATAATAATAAAAACAATAATGATAATAAAATAACAATAAAATAGAAGAACTAATAACAACCTAATAATACTAACAATATTAATAATGATAATGATTATAATACGAATAAGAATAATACCAATAATAATAACAATAATAATAATAATAAAAACGTTAATATACTTGCTGATATTCTTATTTTGTTCTAGAAGGGCTACCTGTCGTTTCCCGATAACTTATTTATTTTTATCAATAACAATTGATTTTCTACATGAGATTAATCTTACTGTAAAACCCGGAAAAAGAAATCGAGGTAAAACTTACAAATAAAAATGCATGAGTTAAATTCTACTTAAAGAACATGTTTACATTTGTTTACATACATGAGTTAAATCTTACGTAAAGAACATGTTTAAATTTGTTTACATACGTGTGTTAAATTCTACTTAAAGAACATGTTTAAATTTGCTTAAATACATGAGTTAAATCTTACTTACAGAACATGTTTACATTTGTTTACATACATGAGTTAAATCTTACTTACAGAACATGTTGAAATTTGCTTAAATACATGAGTTTAATCTTACTTAAAGAACATGTTTAAATTTGTTTAAATACATGAGTTAAATTTTACTTCAAGAACAAATGGACGAGTAATGTTTTGCAAAAACTGAATACGCGAGTTACGTTTTACCAAAGAAAAAATAAACTCATCTTTTTTCTTTTATCTTCTCTATCTCAACTCCCTCGCGCTTTTTTCGCCCTCTCTCTCTCTTCTGAATCTGTAAATAACGCGTCTGTGTGCACATAGATTTTTTTTTCAAAAAAATATTAAGCAACTAATTAAAATTGAAATTATTTTATTTTATTTTCATTATCAGTTAATTTGATGAAGCCTCATAGTCTTTGCTCGTATAAGAAAATTGCAAACGTGTTTATTTCGTTTCTTTATTTCTGAAGTTGTTTTTATCAGATATTATTAAGATAATACTTAAGCCTCCCTTCTTTGATCATAAAAATATATTTAAATACGTGATTACTGAAGCTTACGTTCATTTTATAATATTTTTTTTTCGGAATATCGACCATTTTAAACTTATTGAATCCCGAAAAGGTACGCACTATCAATTCCGTGTACATAAGTGTGTGTTTATGTTTTTACACTGCGTGTGTGCTGATGAAAGAGTACATGTTAGAAATGAGAAAACTCAACTACTAACTAAAGATCGCTACCAAATATACAAATTTCGTAAAACACATGTGAATTATAGATTATTGAAAGAATTTAAATGTCTATAATATAATTTAGATTATAATAAGATTGTGTGCATGTTTTAAAGATGTAGAAAAGGAAAAGATTTAGTTGTTTTTAAATTAGTAATATGTTCTCATGTTTTGTTTTCAGTTTTCCCTCCTATCAATTCCACCGTAATTGCATAGAGAAACGATGTTTACAAAGAAAAGTGTTCTAAAATAGCAAGCAGAAACCCGACCGGTAAATTGTCATATATACGAAAAGTTTATTTTTAACCCTGTATTCGCTGAAATACGCACTTGTGTTCCGCGAGTGCCTGAGGTTTCGTCAAAAATATAAAACATGACACTAATTAAACCGGTAGAATTTCTGTAGTCCACTGGGCCTTAATTAAACCTGCTCGCTCTCCTCACCTCAACAACCCAAGTGACTCTCTTCAAAAAACAGATCAGTATCTTTTCTTCCTTTTCCCTATTGGTAACACACATGTTTATCTGTTTCCAAAACCACTACTGCCAATCATTATACACTTACACTATGATACTATGGACAGTAAAATATGCACACTTATGTCCTGCTATAAACAGCAGCATCCAAATTTAGTCCTTTAGTCCTCACATTCCATGAGCAATGTTTCTTACAACAGGGGAAAAACTGCTGCTTTTTTGGTCGGAATCTATCCATTTAACACTTATTGTTGGCTAGTTGTTGACCTTGAAGTCGTATTTTTACCTCCTTACATCAAGTTGCTTCATTTTTGTCTGGAACGACTTCCATAAAAAAGAAATATCACAGCAACAACACTGAAATTAAACAATAAAAGCACATCGCAAAGACTTTAAACGGTAATATATTTTACTTTCATCCAAGATGTTATGGTTATATATATATGTATAGCTTAATGCAATACTTTAGGCGCCGCCTATTGAGTTTTCTATACAGCTTGCTTATATGGCTGCTGAATATGCAATTTAGACGTTCCTTTACTCCCGCGTATCTACTGCAATTCGTGGTAGACACATCGGTACAACAATTGAAATCGTCAAAAAGAGGGGAATTAGTTTAAGTTAAATTTATATAGGAAACTGATCCTCCCTCCTAAAATCTAACATATTTGAAAAGAATTTCCCCAAAACCTTGAATTCTCTAGTGACCGATACGTAATTGTACACTGAAAAAAGAAATAAAAATGGTCAGTAAAAAAATTGGGAAAATGGGTTATGGACAAATACGAAAAAGCACCTGAGATTATCCATCATAATGCATTTCGGTTTCTTAGTAAACAAGTAAGCCATTGATATATTTTGTTAATGATTGAATTACTTTTATATTTATTCCATACTTACCTAATTTACCTACGTTGCCCAAATTACCTAATTTTCTGGGCACAAAAACGCACACACCCTTCCTACTACTAACCCTAAGTCTGGGTGGTAATACGAAAAATAAATTAAAAATAAATCTAACTAAAGTCGGAAAAGGTGCGTGCGACGTGGATGTAACGAGGCTGTTGGTAGTCAATTTATTTAACATTACAGTTGTTTTTTTTGTTGTGTTATTAATTTTAAATAAATCGTTGTTTTTATCACTTATATTTCGCGGAAAGAAAAACACGCAATTATTTTAGAATGCTGATTAAGGGGGGGATAATTTTGCATATAATTGTAACATGAAATGATCCCCGGTTTCCAGACAATTCTTACTTTATTAGACCAGTTAACACATTTCTTTTTTCGATTGCAGATAAATTTAATGCGTTGTTCCTTGTTGGGTGAGATGGTTATACTTTTTAAAGCATGTAGTTTTACGACTTTGCCGGTTTAATAGGTAAAAGAATTGCCATTTTTATTTTATGGGGATACAAAGTAAATATTGCAGGATTCACTTAATCCTATCGCTCTTATCAAATCTTTTTAGATGTCAAATTTCTTTTCGCACGTATTTGTTAAATGTTTATATGATGCCGCTCAGAGAGTTAAGTTTAGAACACGCTCTTTGAGTGGCCAGCGAATATCCAGATTTTAAAGAATTACACCCGTTAAATTGGCAACACTGACTCTCAGTGCAAGTCATTACCACTCCTCCTTGTGGTCGGACTACACACATCATCGCCGTCCCCAACCCTGTGGTAACAGGGCAGGCCAAGCGTCACACAGATGATAACAAATTTGATGATGCTGAAAATAAGAGGCAGAGAGAAACAAGTCAAAACGCAAAACTGATGGCACAGTAACACAATCGGGTAATTGTTTACTTTTTATTTATTTTTGCCCAGCTTCCAGATAAGTTCGATTTTATATTTTCTTCGTCTAAAATACTATTTTTTGGATCACAAATTTTAGGGGGGGGGGCAGTTGGTAGTATGTATATGTTTGGTGTGCCGTAAAACTATACTAACTTCCATCAAAGGATAGTACAATAATATATTTGCGAATAAATCCTTATTTTTTCATTCATTAAAACTGCACAGTGAGAAGAGATACAACATTTTGATCTCAGCCAAATAGTTCAAAATCAGATTAAAACATTTTTGAACTCTTGCATATTTAGCCATACGAGTTTAATAAACAATAGTAAATATGCGTGATAATACAGTGCATCTCCAAAGGAAGCGTGATTCCTGGGAAGTTGGTTTCATGACCATCGTAGGGATATTAGGATAATCCTAAGATCTAAAGGCGGAAATAACGCCTGGGAGGATAGTATCATGCCAACAGAACACATACTACACTACCCCTCTCCTGCAAAAATATATCAAGATTAATTTAATTGTGTAATGTGAAGTAGTGATTCCACAACATACTAGTTATGCCTACTATTGATTAGGAAGTAGATTGTACAATAGTCTGCCAATAATATAGTTTGCCTTCAGACCTACATGTACATAATCTATATTATTATTATTATTATTATTATTATTATTATTATTATTATTATTATTAATATTCTTCTTCTTATAATTATTATTATTATTATTATTATTATTATTATTATTATTATTATTATTATTATTATTATTATCATCATAATTTTTTACTATTTTTATTATTATAATTATTAATTTCATCATGATTATTATCATTATTTCTGCTCACTAGGTTTCATCACACAAGTCACTGCCAGTGGTGTTTCCTGGAGTCTAAGTGACAACAAGCCTCCCCATGTTCCAGTACTCTCCATCTCTTTTTGATTACCACTGGAAATGATTTCTCGCTGGCAACGAACATTGCTCCTTTCCTGGGATTTGAGTGGCAATAACCCCTAACATCCCAGCACTCTCCGCACTCTTCCAGTGATGGCCTGATTAGTGATGTCTCTCCCTTGTCTTCACATCCTCCATGACCCTCTACGACAATTTTGTCTGGTGTCAGCCGAGGCCAATGCATCTGAGGGGACTTATGATGTTTCATGCAATATCTGTTTCTTTGGTTCGTGCGGTGGTGTTCTTCCTGTGGTTTTGTTTTTTCCCTGTTGTAACTTCCATGTGACGGGTGATTCGTAGCTTATGCGGGTTGGTTTCCGCATTCGAGTACTTTCTTTAAGATTGCAGCTGTTTTGATCACTGTCGTTCTTTGTATGGTCTCAGCAGTCACTTCGATTCCAATTTCTCCAAGGTTTTCTACAGGTGTTTGAGACTGTTTCTAGTGCTACTACGATCATTGGTATTATATTGATTTTCCTTGTGCTCCATATTCTTTTCAATTGTCTGACAAGTTCCGTGTATTTCCTTCGTTCTTCCGTCTCCTCAATCTTCAATCTGTTGGCTACTAGAACGGCGAACTTTACGATATGACAGGATGTTTTCTTTCTCGTCGAATATTATGACATCCGGTCTCCTTGATTGTATGAGTTTACCTGTTTGTATATCCATATCCCAGAGGATTTCGTGCTTTTGGTTTTCCAACACTGTCTCTGGTTTATATTTATGAGATTATTATTATTATTATTATTATTATTATTATTATTATTATTATTATTATTATTATTATTATTATTATTATTATTATTATTATTATTATTTTTTTATTAATTGTAATATTATTATCATTATCATTATAATTATTATTATTATGTCTACTCACTAAGAGTTTTCACACAGGTGATCATCAGTGATTACTCATGTATTATTATTATTAATAATAATAATAATAATACTCTACTAAACTACTACTACTACTACTACTACTACTAATAATAATAATAATAATGTTAATAATAATAATGACTGTTGACTCTTCAAAACTTGTTTGCATTGCATTTTCGGAAATCGTATGATGCCATCTTTAAAAAAAGATGGGGAGTAGTACAAATATGGAGTTTCTTTAGGGTGTTATTATATAGATGAGGTCAACCGAATATATAGAATTTGGCATTGGCTTCTAGAATACCTGGACCATCAACATTCAATGATTCTATTTAATCAAAGTAATTCAATCGATTTTTTCTGCTGGTTCAACGCATCATGTTTGTGATTCTTTTGTTTTCTGCCTAATTGTGTGCGTGTGGTTTTGGTTTGGCGCGTACCGAAATAAACCACAATTAACTCGCAGGTCCCTTTCAATTCCCATGTCTGTGTTTTTTTTTTGCTCTAAAACCACTGTCAATACAGAATTGTTTTCTGCTTCGTTCAATTCTTAGATCGAATCTCCAGAGTTTTATGTTTCCTTTTTTTCGTTTGGAAGCAGCGGACAAATGAAGAATATTGACATTTTCCAGACATGATTATTGCCTTTTCTCGAGACAACAGCCCGGCTATTTCGGGAGGTTTTTGACAGTTGATTTTAAAGTTTTACCAACGCTCAACTGAGACCGATAAAAAATAATTATTGTTTGGTTTTAGCAAAATTGATGCGTGATTTCATGTGTTAGGCTTTCACAGTTTTCTTTAAAACTGGAAATTAACAGCAGCACAACGAGAGTGCAAAACTCCAACATATAACAAAGAACTTCGATCTATGTATTCATTTACTAGTTAAAATAAACATATACTAATAGTAGAAGTTGTGTTACTACGAATAAAAATAATAATAAACCCCAAGGACATGGAGGTACAAACAAATACACTATCCTGGACACAGGAGCAGATGGTGTGATAGAAGGAAAAAACTTGTCAAATTAGAGTTTGCTGTCCCAGCAGTTTATAGGGTGATGTTAAAGGGTACAGAAACACGAAACAAATATGCGAAACCTGCCAGAAAAAATGAAATGAAAAAAGAACATGATGAAAGTAAATATAATACCAATAATCGTAGAAAGTCTAGCAACAGTCCAGGAAAAAACAAGAAGAAAGACTGGAAGAAATGTGAATAAAACGGAAGACTGAAATTATACAACAGTCGACAATTATAAAAAAGCATAACATACTTGAATCCTCTCTGAACCTGAAATTTTTAAATTTGCACATGTGAATGACAAATATTAAAGAATAGATCACAATTTAATGTTTCAGAAAAAAGTAGATTATTAAGGACACATTTATGTTTCAATTAATTTAAATTAAACCAAATCAAATAAATTGCGACAGTTTCCAAGCTATATGGAAGCTGCAATAGAAATAAAACGACACACAAAGAGTAAACGCCATCACATGAACAGAACGGAAACTAAAACTGAAAAATATTTCACCGAGTGCCCCCTACTGAAAACAACAATGGAATGGCACCAGCTGATGCTGATAGCATACAAAATAGTTGGAAAAGTGATCAAGGATTATGGAAAGACTGAGAAATGAGAGCACTAACCAGACCTTAACTGGAATGATACGGAGAGTACTGGTAACTCGAAGAGGCTTATCGCCACTCAAATTGCAGAGAAAAGTAATGGGCATTACCAGCTATAAACGGATGTTGCGACAACGCAAAGTCATTACTAATCATTTCGAGAGCAGTGAACATCTGGAGATACTTAGTGCTACTAAGATTTCAGCGAACATCACCAGTTACTATTAATGCGAAATCATTGATATTTACCTGTGTGAAAATTCTTATATAGTACATAATAATAATAATAATAATAATAATAATAATAATAATAATAATAATAATAATAATAATAATAATAATAATAATTGTTACACCGGCCGTTCTTACACAGGAGAAACTGCACCGGTTGTCACTATAAATAGTGCGAGTCACCAGAGACACAAAGAAGACAAAGCACAGTCTTGTAACTGTCTAGCCAAGTGCTAGTCACTTTCTTACTTTGTTAATACACTTGTTAAACCAACCCTCGACTGTACTTCCTTTATTTATTATTTACTGTTGGACAACTTCACAACAGATTGGCGACGAGGAATCGAAACGATTTCACTGCAAAAAAATCACCCAGATATTTGGATTCGCAAGGATTAACAGCAAATTAACTACTGAGTAGTTTAGCAAAAAAAACAAAAAAAACACACAAACTCAAAACTTGCTACTAAAAATCGAAAACTAGAAAACGCGAAAGACATTTTCAATTATTGAAATAATTGAATACACTGATACCATTATTTTTTTCTCTTAAAGTTTCACTGACTCGTTAAGATAAATATTATCCGCGTCAACTATTACAGATATTGTGTAAGTTTGTCGTTATTATTAGGACAACATCTGATATTTGTGCAAGATCCAGATTGACTATTTATTAAAACGGTCTACCACAGAATTGTCGAGAGCAAAGGACGGACAGTGAAAAAATATATTCGCGTAAGTCATTTGTGCTTCTAACAAAGAACTGTTAAATAAGCAAGTCGCATTTTTGCAAAATGAAAAGGGGTTAAAAAGATTTCCCATAAAACTAGTCTTATTAGGCTTATAGCGACGGACTTGGTTTTGTAAAACTACGTACACATATATTAAAAAAAAAAAATTTTTTCTTAGTTTTGTTTTTCAAACAAAAGAACTGAGATTGAATTTTTTTTTACTAAGGAATAATATATTTCTTGCTTTGTGTATTAGTTTAGCAAACTAATTATATTAAGCACGTTGTGGTGAAAACTGATTTATTTTTACAAGTGTAAATTGTGTGGTGCATAATTTGAATTCGTGAATGATGGACACTGCATTCAAAGATTCTCTTTTTCAATTAGTTAAATTCCAAACGGAACGAAATGTTGCGTTACAAAGACAGCAAGTTGAACAACAAATGGAACTTCAAAGAAAACAAGTTAAAATTGAGGATAAATTGAAAAGAGAGTTGTTGGAATAGCAAAAAGCCCAAAGAAAAATGCATGCTGAACAAAAAGAGCTGGCGACAACACGAGAAGAAAGATTCCAAGAAAGACTGCTACAACAGAAGAAACACTTCGAAGAACTCTTGATAAAAACACAGGAGGAACAGAGAAAATTTCTGGAGGCAACACAGTTAACGAAACGAGAATCATAATGCATTCTCCCATACGGCTGTGTGAAGCGCTATCGAAATTTTCAATTATAATCCAGAAGCCGATGTCACTTTTGCTCACTTCTATAGAAGATATGAGGATATTTTTGTATCGGACTGCAGCACATGGACAGACTCTAAAAAAGTTAGATTTTTGCTAAGAAAATTAGGAGCTGCCAAGCATACAAAGTTCGTGAATGTTATCCTTCCAAAAAAGACCAGTGACTTGAACTTCCAGG
Source organism: Sepiola atlantica (assembly GCA_963556195.1). Taxonomy (NCBI): domain Eukaryota; kingdom Metazoa; phylum Mollusca; class Cephalopoda; order Sepiida; family Sepiolidae; genus Sepiola; species Sepiola atlantica. The sequence continues at coordinate 45,931,229 of OY744532.1, read as the reverse complement.
AGGCAATTACTTTACTAACATAACTGTTTTCTACAAAAACTTCTCTTTTCCACAGGAGATATAAGTGCATGAATGTCACTAGAAGAGAGGAAGACGACTACATTACGTATGCAAGTATAGTAAATAAACCTTGCGACAATTTTAAATTAGAGGAATTATCATCGGATAATTTTAAATGTCTAATATTCTTGCAAGGTCGGGTCTTAAATAAAGACTCTGAAAGCAGACGTTGTGTTTTAAATAAACTCGAAAATGAGCCATGTCTAACAATACAAAACTTAGCGGAAGACTGTGAACGTTTTGTTGCGTTGAAACAGGGCAGTCGTGACATAGAGGAAAACGGAGTGTCGCACATTAAAAAAATCCATCAGAAGAATGCATTGACTTCAATGAATAACCAGAGAAAAAAACATGGAAAATATCCACCTGGACCGTGTTGGAGGTGTGGATATAACCATTGGTACAATGAGTGCCCCTACATATTCAAACAATGTGACAACTGCCACCAAAAAGGACATAAGGCATCACGTTGTAGGAAAAACTCTGGTAGAAAGACAGTCATTAAACCGACAAAAATTGAACCTGAAGAACAAAATATCCGGAAATATGTACAGGTCAAAATGCTTAAAAAAAAGTAAGACTACAGCTTGATAGTGGGTCTAAAATTTCCATCATTAATGTACAGACATGGAAGAAGCTTGGGAAACCCACTATGATAAAATCACAAGAAACGGCGAGAAGCGTCAGTGGTGAAAAAATAACCTTCGAAGGGGAATTATTGACGAATATTTCTTTCCAGAATAAGACCGTAAAAGCCAACACTTTTGTTATGCCAAAATATAATAACCTTTTTGGAACTGATCTGATTGAAAAGTTTAGCCTATGGGATCTGCCTTTAAGCTCCTTTTGCCGAAAGGTTGAGGATTCGAATGTGGAGGTAGAAAAACTCAAGAGGGGATTAAAAGAAAATTTTCCAGATGTACTTTCAGGCGGTCTTGGAAGGTGTACAAAAGCGGTAGCAAAGTTTGAAGTCAAAACAAATGAACTACCTGTGTTCAGAAAGAAAAGAAATGTTCCATACGCCGCTATAGAGCAAATAGACGGTGAATTAGAAAGACTCGAGAACATGGCTGTCATTTCAAAAATTGATCACAGTGAGTGGGCTTCACCTACAGTTCATGTTAAGAAAAAGAACAAGGAGATTCAGGTTTGTGTCGACTTTTCCACAGGCTTGAACAAGGCATTAAAACATCACCATTACCCTCTTCCAAGCCCTGAAGAAATATTTGCGAAACTGAGTGGAGGAAAATATTTGTTCTAATATCGATCTCAGCGACGCTTATCTTCAAATCCCTGTCGATGAAGAGTGTTCAAAACTGCTATGTATCAATACCCATAAGGGATTATACACATTTAACCGACTTCCTTTTGGGGTAAAGGTCGCCCCTGCGATTTTTCAACAAATTATGGACATGATGTTAAATGGGATGGGTTTCGCAGTAGGGTACCTGGACGATGTGTTAATAAACAGCGCTAGCAAAGAACAACACAAGACTCATGTAAACCAAGTATTCAAAAAAATCCAGGATTATGGGTTTAAAATCAAAGATGAGAAATGTACTTTTTTCATGGAAAAAATAAAATACTTAGGGCAAATCATCGATGAGCAAAGAAGGCGGCCAGACCCAGATAGGGCAATGGTGATAAGGAACATGCCTGCTCCAGAAAATACTGCATCCCTACAAAGCTTCTTAGGGTTGGCGAATTACCACAATGTGTTCGTACCAAACATGCATAAACTACGATCACCCTTAAATGAACTGTTAAAGAAGGACCAAAATGGGTCTTGACGCAAGAGTGCGAAGAAGCGTTTCAGAAAATTAAAGATATCTTAACGTCTGACTTGTTTCTGGCACATTATAATCCCAAGCGTGATATTGTAGTTGCAAGCGATGCCAGCAACTATGGTATAGAAACATGCATATTGCACAAAATGGATGATGGAAAATTAAAACCCATAGCCCATGCATCCCGAACACTTCTACCAGCCGAAAAAAAATACTCTCAAATTGAGAAAGAGTCTCTAAGCATTATATTCGCGGCAAAGAAATTTCATCGTTTCCTGCACGGTAGACAATTTCTGTTACAAACAGACCACAAACCCTTATTAACGATTTTCGGATCGAAAAAGGGACTACCACAACACAGTGCGAATATACTCCAAAGATGGGGTACCATTCTTCTTAACTACAATTTTCAAAGTGAGTATGTACCATCTAAGAAATTTGGTCATGCAGACGGGTTATACAAGGTTGATACCTAAGCAGACAGAACCATTGGAGGATATGGTGATAGCAGCTATTCAAGCGGAATCTGAAGTAAAAAATACGTTATGTGACACAATAAGAGAACTTCCAGTAAGGCTTGATGAGATTAAGATTAAGGCAGAGGTGGATGAATTTATCATAAGCACGAAAGAAAAAATCAACAATAGGCAACATGGTCTATATGATTAAGGGACCAGATTTCGTGCACAAACGTCACACTAACCAAATCCGGAAAAGATACTCGAACAGTGAGGTGACCAGATCGCCCGAGGAGGACATCATGGATGCAGTGTTTGATACTTTTCAGGTGCCCATACCAGAGACTGCTCCTGAGATTAGGAGATCAAAAAGAAATCGGAAATCGACTGAGTGATTCCCAAACAAAAACGTTATTAATCCCCAGAGGGGATATTTTCAAAAGGGGGTGTTACACCGGCCGTTCTTACACAGGTGAAACTGCACCGGTTGTCACTATAAATAGTGCGAGTCACCAGAGACACAGAGAAGACAAAGCACAGTCTTGTAACTGCCTAGCCAAGTGCTAGTCACTTTCTTACTTTGTTAATACACTTGTTAAACCAACCCTCGACTTGACTTCCTTTATTTATTATTTACTGTTGGACAACTTCACAACAATAATAATAATAATAATAATAATAATAATAATAATAATGATAATAATGATAATAATAATAATAATAATAATAATAATAATAATAATAATAATAATAATAATAATAATAATACTTAGAAAATCTGATGCCGGATACAATTTTACAGACACAGAAAAAAGAATAAACCAACCTCATGTACATGGATGACCTGAAACTATTTGTAAGAATGAACTGGAAAAGCTGATAAACTTGACCAGAATTATCAGCCTGGACATTCAAATAGAACTCGGAATAGAAAAGTGTACACGGCTAGAGATACGAAGGAAATAAACTGAAGAAAATAGAGGGCATTTAACTGCCCAACCAAGAGGAGGTGAAGGGACTAGGTGAACAAGATAGTGATAACTATTTGAGTGTTCGGGAAGCAGATACAATCAAATCTACAGAAAGGAAAGAGAAGAGTGGAAAAGAATATTTACGAAGATCAAGAAAACACTTAGAAACGAATTTATATCGCATAAATCTAATAAAAATAAATCAACACATGAACAGTATCACTAATAAGATAATCTGGATCATTCATCGGCTGGACATAAGAAGAACTTAGACATCTTACCCAGAAGACTAGAAAATTAATGACCATGCACATAGCTCTACATGCAAAAGATGATAGAGGCAGACTTTACGTGAAAAAAGGAAGGGGAAGAGGACTAGTAAGTATAGAAGACTGTATGGAAGAAAAGCTTCGGGAATACATAACCAGAAAGACTAATCACCAGAGCAAGAAACACTGTCTCAATGAACAACGGAGGAAGCACTAAAAATTATATATTTTGAAAGCTACAAATGTGAGTGGTATATATTCTAGTGATCGGCATTCATACCATGTAGGGGAATGTCAGCTCTAGTTGTTGTAGGTGTTGAGTTTGTGTACTTCACCTGATGTTTTTGATGGTCTACGCTATAGTTGGTATGATTGAAATTCGTATTATAATTAGAGGTTTTGTATTTATTTTGGTGGGTTAACTTAAGTTAGGAATTGTATTTAATATCGTGAGTAGGTTTTTTTTATCATTTTGATATATATATATATATCTATACATTTATATATTTAGAATTTGTAGTTAAACTGTCAATGTTTTGGCTGTGTAGATATACGTTTTTAACTAAAGAGCATGTATAAATAAACAATATAAAATTAGATGTCAGTGACGTTTTTTTTATTATTAAAGAGATACCCTTATGTACGGTATTTTTCGTCATCACTCAGAAAATGGGAAAACGTAGGTATCTTTCTCTCTCTCTCTCTCTGTCTCAATTTATATATATATATACATACATACATATATATATATATATATATATATATATATATATATATATATATATATATATATATATATATATATATATATAGTAAAATTGCAAAACTAGTAACCAAAATACAAGAGAAAGAAAAAATATACATTAAAAAAAGTTCATATGTGCAAGGTCATTACCAAATAAAGTAATGTTTACTTATGAATACGCGGCACATTTAATCCTAACAAGGTTCGTAAAAAATAAGTATATTTTTAAAAAATTACTATTTAAAAAATAAACCACGAAAAATAGAATTATGAAGTAAAAATAAAACTGAAAATTAAAACGAAAAATAAAAAATAAACAGAAAAGGAAAAGAATGAAAAATATTACAAGAAGAAAATGTCTTTGTATAAAAATTAACATACAATTCAAGTAGTATTAAAAACCAAAGCAAACTAACATACTATTATTTCAATTGTGAGTTAGTGCAGGTTTATTCTATATTTTTTGTGATGTAAAAACTAATTTTATTCTTTAGTATTTTTTCTGTTTATTAATGCTAAAATATTACTACTTTTAAATAGTATCTTGTGTTGATTTTGAAAATATTATTGTGACTTATATATTAGGCTAAAATCTTGAGGGCTCGAATATTGAATCATGCATATAATTATGGCGAATTTCATGTTTTTGTAAAGTTATTCTTGTAGCGTACAATATGATTAGGTTCGAGGAAAGTAAGAGCCCATTATCTAAATTTACTAGGCGTATATTAGGTTGTTCTACAAATAAAACACCATTTTGATTTGTATAGTATGTTATTATATTCAAGTTCTCTAACACAATGATGTTATTATCCGACTACCGTATGCTCCAGTTTTATTCCCCTCTATGACATTACATTTATAAACTATGTTGTGATTAATCATTTGGTTCGAAAGGCGGATGCATGAACATGTCTACAGTTAAATAGCGTGCTAATTAGGGGAGTATACTAGTTATTTATACTTCAGCATTAATTTTCTTATTTATTAGAAATCATAATAAGTGAAGTTAAGTTAATTAATATGTCTATCTATAATTTTCCCCAATCTACTATCACAGATAATCTTTTTTAAATAATTTATAGAAGTCCCTAGGAATATTATTTGTAGATAGGTCAATATACTGATTAACCCCAGTCATTACAACATTTTGTTTTTGGTGGTTTTGTGCTAGGTAAGGTCTCGTCTACAACATACTAAAAGTTGGACAAGATCCGAGTATGGAAAAGTGTAAAAGTTCGGGTATGACTGTTTTATTTACATGTGAAACACTAACTCGGTCAGTTTTCATGATAAATCAATACATCTTGGATTTTTATCCAACTTTTAAGGGTCAATCTTTCACAGGAAAGTGTTACAAGTGATGCCAAATAAACCCTTACACAATATCAATATGTACCCTTAAACCCATTACCCTTGTTGTGTCCACCCGTATTCACTTACAGCACAGTGCTTTTTCAAAACTTTTAATTCCTCATCATGATCTTCAACTGAATCGTTTTTCATATTGTCAGAATGTTCGTATTGCCAATGTCCACATGTCCTTGTACATTGTAGTCCATGCCTCCTGCAGATACAACTTAGGTTATTGCCTCCTTCTGAACAGTTGCAATTAATTATCTGAAGCAGTGCATCTGGCGCAGGGCTTTTTGTCCGTCATCACTGGAACAAGTTTGCCCTCTTCTACCTTCCACCCCCACTCAGATGGCACCATTTCATCACTACATCCCATCCACGCTATAATCTGGTAGTAAGTACGCAAGGAATGACATTTACAGGCAGAGGACGTTTGTTGGAGTCGTTCTGACGTGACGAACGTCGTTACTCTCGAAAATGTCTATATCTAATAAATGGCAGGGAGTTTTTCTCTATCGACATTGAACAAAACTACCACTGCCTTACAAACATTGGTTTCTACAACATCCTGCCTTTGCTTTGGTACATAACATGCTTTTGAACAGTCTTTCATTGTGTTTTTTCTGTTAACAATTCGTTAGTACTCCAACGTATTTCCTATTCCGAATACCCTGGACATCGAATCGCATCCCGTAAAGACATGCAGGAACAACAGATCATTACAAACTGCTTCGGGAAGCAGCTATTTGAGAACCATGATATTGTAGATGTAGGATTTCGCCTTGTCAGAGCAGAAATAAAATGCAGTATATTTAGAAACATATGCACGGAACAGACAGAGAAGGTTCGTGTCTTCTCTAATGAGAGTGGTTTATTTGAAATCAGAATTTGTGATGGCTGCCTATGCACTCTAAATATCGGTAACTCTTCCCGCTGGAATAACATCACAGCCTTTCTGCCGCATTCGTTCCATGACCGTCTGGATCTGCGCCTGCTTTCTGGCTACATTTGAGAATAAGTCCTTTTTTCCCAGCAAATTGTGTTACCTCGATAATGTTTACCTTTCTTGCATTCAACGTTCGACTTCGCCGCTAATGGGTACATTTCTTTATACTTGGGCTAACTTCATAACCATCAAACACGACAGTTGCTCTCCTATAGTGTTCAACAGAAAATGAGGCATATTAATTTGAAATCGATCTGTAGGTACTCTCTTCCTTCTATTTCAAACGGTGAAGAACAGATCCCTGTCTCGTACATTGTGCTCTGTGACTGGAACGGTCTGTGTCACAGCACTTCCCAATTTTGTTTCGACATAATTTCTGAGAGCTGCTGTCAGCTGTGGTTTATCTGCTTGACGTAAGATGCGCTTTCCGTCAAACAGAGACATCGGGTAAATACAGAGATCATCGAACATGAGATCACCCAGCCTTAGATCACCCATCATTGAGATCACGAGAAAACTCCGGAATAAAAGTATTGGTTAAATGCTACGATCTGCAGAAACTTTCACATTCTTGGTCAATGCTAAAGTCTTTGCTTTCAACTCCGTATATGAGAGTAAGAGAAAACTGATAATCAATCCATCTTCTGTACAATGTATATTCCATATTCGAAAAGGTCCTGAACATTGACATCCTCGTTGGCAGTAAACTCTGTGATTATATTTCATAACGATTCAACGCCTGAAAACGGCTTCAAGCTGTTTAGATGCTCTACAACTTTCTCTAGGTCTGTTTCATTTCTTCTAACCCGAAAGGTAGAGAACTCCTTATGTTGTTCGTTTGTTGTGTAACTCCGTGTGGTAAGTGATTGCATTGCAAGGTTATAAGCGGATGATATAGTGGACCACATGACCCTAACTGTTCTCCGCTGCTTGGACAATCCACTACCCTGTGTGAGCCCACCATGGCTTATGCATAATTGCATTAGTGTTTTCTCAATGACAAAATCTTAGCAAAGGCTAGCCCGGTATTGGCTACTGCGGCTTATTATGTTAAACCCAAACATGAACTTTTGATGTACTGCAAGGTTGTCATATTTAAAGGCATACCTCTTTTAGAGATATAGACGAGCTGACTTTAAATAATTTTGATGACCAATGGCTGCAAATATTGGAAGGGAAGCGAAGACTGCACAAAGACGCAATTCCGAAAACTCTATTTGATCAATTGCAAAAAGTGTCCCAACAATTCATGTGCTGATAGTTTATCCATAGATTGTTGGTTTTTGAGGCCCTTACCAGTTTATCCATTATCAAATTTAGACTGTTGTAAATCCCACCGATGGAATCTGATTCCGATAAGGACTTCAAGCCACAGTCACCAGTCTTCATCAGCATGTACAGCTTTTCAAGTTTCGCTACTTGGTCTTGAAAACCAGGTTCATACTCCAAAATGTTAGCAACAATCTGACGTCTGAGACACTGATCCACCAGTAGGTAGCGAGGACATACTTGTTGGCCTGCCTTTCTGCTTATCATGTTTAAAACGGCATGTTAACCATATACATTCTCCATGACCTCTTTCAGTCTACTGCCATCCAGGAACATCCTGTATATTCGCACTCCTTATTCTTCAGGCGCATGATTCCTTGCCAGCTGGGATTATTCTGGTTGAAGTAAAAGAAAACTTTGATGAGTTTCGCTGCAGGTTTGAGAATTGCTCGTTTTTGTGCTGTCTTATTATCTGTTGGAGGTGAATTGTAGTATTCACAATGAATGTCACAGATTTTTCCCCTAAATGTCACAATGTTTGCAACACCACTACGGCCTTTGGCCACAAACAAAGAGTTTACATATCGATTTATCAGATTTTCATTGATCTACTTATTTCCATATGCCGTTGATTTGCTACCTATTTAAGCGACAAGGTCCTATATCGTTATCTGTTTCTCATTGTTTTCCCCCAAGAATACACACACCCTTTATAATGCTTCATCCTGATCGCTGTCATTTGGGTTTCCAGTGTTTCGTCGTTTGGTTAATTCAACTGACAGGAACTGTCTTGGAATGAATCGCATTGTATGGAAGTTCACGCTACATGACTGGTGGTACACACAGTTGGCAGCATGAAGATCACCACTAATCCGACGTTGAACAGCAGTGCCCCACTCATCCTTTCTTGTTTTGTAATGAACCAGGATAGTTTTAGCAAATGCATCAGTCTTCACATAGCACATATTTCCCTCACCTTTTCGTTCATAATCTTTTTATCGTCGTTTCAGTTCCACAGAAAAATTCATTCATTTTACTGTCATATCGTTCCAGAGAAACATGAGCGCCCCTTTTTACTGGCCAAACAGAACCATTCTTTTTTAGGCTAAAGCAATGTCCTTTTTGTTTATGTAAACAGTTGTTCCGGCTTCAACAATGACTTTGAGACCATTTTAGATACTTGCACAGTTCGTCTGCATCAACCATTTTCTCGAAGCACAACGGTCTCATCACAGTCCAAATCCTGTTCGCACGAAGGACAAGTTTCTCTACTGGTGGCTGATCTCATGTTTGCCCCTGAACATATACGTTAATATGTGTATTAGTATATGTAGCTCCTGAAGTTTTGTGATGCAGTTTTTAATGGGGTAAAACGAGGTCTCTTTGGGTTTTCAGTAATTTTCTCAAGACTCCTATACCATATAAAACAATTTCATTTATATACAAATGTAAAGGGCCCGATTAATTGAAGAATGTAGTAATTCACCACTGATATTCATATAAAAATGATCACCTGTATGCTTGTTTGTGAACCTGGGTGAGTGCAATAGGGGGTTTGGAGTACGGATACAAATGTTGTTGTAATGGGGGGTTTAGGGGTCGGGCACCCCTAGATATGGAATAAGGGTTTATTTTGCATAACAGGAAGCCTTTTCATGTGAAAGATTGACCGTGAAAACAAGTACAAAGCCAAGATGTATTGATTTATCATGAAATCTGTCCAAGTAAGTACTTCACATGTAAATAAAAAATGACTTGTAAACCCAAACTAAGGATATACGAAATCTCAAACTAGCCATACCATGATTCTGTTACATATGTTAACATAAACCCACGAAAAAACAAAATGTTGCAATTTTTTGAGGAAGGGGAACTCTGGCAGTATATTGACCCGTCTATTCGTATATGCCTACTGTATGTCTTATTAAATCATATAGAATTCCATCGTCTATTTCTCTTATAATTATTACTATCATTTTTTAGACGTTTATTCGAGGAAGCTTTTTTTTTTATTTGGTGCGCGTTTATATTCAAAATATATATTCAAGTTATCTGTTAAATTTTAGTTTATATTCATATTTTATCCATGATCATATTATATTATATAATCTGGTATAACGTTTATTTTTAAAAAAACATTTTATTCACATTAAAACTGTTCTAATCTTGTTATCGTTGAATATCTGTTCATCAGACGATTGTCTTAGAAATGTTTGAAATAAGTGCATTCCTCACAGACTGTGGGTTGTTACAATTAATATCTATATAGTATTATGTATTTTTAGGTTTATCGTAGGGTTAATAGACAATTTTATTTTAATGTAATGTCATATCATAAAAAGTTACTAGCTTATTATTCATGTTGATAGTTTTTTCTTTAGTTATAATGTTTTAAAGAAAATGCATAAAGTTATTTTTTGTTTCCCATATTTCTAGTACGATAATACAAGAAGAATAGGGCATTGTCCATGATATACCCTTAGAAATTTCTAACATAATGTATGAAAAATAAAATAAAAACCTATGCAAAATATATTACATAATAGTTATATAAGAATTAACTTCCTTATTTTTTCTGGTCAAAAATTTATTTTTGTATTGGATTATTGTTTTTCTAACTGGCTTAATTATATGATTTAGTCCAGTTTGTTTCACGTTATATAGGGCTTTATATAATAATAATGAAAATATTCAGTCTATATCGAACATTATACATTTTTTAATTTTTCTGTGCGGCAATTCCTTAAAATCTTTACGGAAATAACATTGCGGTATGCTTGCCGTTTAACCCAAGGTACAAATTCTTACATCCTCTTACTAATAATTTCAATGCAAGATGTTAAATGAATATTACAGTGATGTTATTGTTAGAATCTAGTGTATGGTTGTTAGGTTAACCTAGGTTTTTTAGGTGTATGCTTCTGTATGTTTATCAATGTGTATTTTAGAAAACATTTCATTGATTTAATTTTAAAGTCAGGAAACGATTGATTTACGATTATTAACATAAAACACATACTAATAAAATGCACAGTAACATTCTATAAGGTTTGCCAAGGAGTGATTCACATAAGTCATAGATCACAAGTGTCTAGACGACGACTAAATTGTTTTGTCGAAAGATTTTTGAAAGTCAACTTTTTTCCTTTGATGACAGTAATTGTGGGAACCATTCTACCGAGCGTTTACTCATTCATTTAATATCTCACTTTAGACAAGGTCGGACGAAAAATAAGAAAGGTTGTGTATCAAGCATTCTGCTCGTTAAGGTTGTGTTCGTTTTTCAAAAGTAATGCTGAAAAGGTATGATTTATTTAGGTTATTTGGCCACCTGCCAGATTATTATATTTTATGTTTTATTTGCCTTGCTTGTTAACCTTGATCCGCTTGTTTCCAAAGAGGGTAAATGTGGTGTGCAATTCTCACTGATCGCACATGCACATGAATAATAAGTAGTTAAGACAGATATAAACACACACCTCCCTTATGTATATAAATATATAATAGTATTTATATATATATAACAGTATTTATATATATATAATATTTATATATATATATATATATATATATATATGTATTAAAACAATTTTTAAATTTGTAATCTTAGCTGTTTCATTTTACCCCCCTTTTTTCGAACTTTATTAAACTGTTTAACCTAACATTTCCTTCCATAACCAAAAAATGTTTAACAACTATATTTAACATTCCAAAGAAAATAACGTATCCAGACGAGAGTGATACGTGAGTTCTTATTTCTTTACAAGGTGATACCATAAGCTGAAGAGAGCCGAATGGTTAACACCTTCTGAGCTTGACGCCAATGGTACTGATGTTGTACTTATTTTCTGTACAATATATAAATAAATAAATATATATATATATATATATATATTGTGTGTGTATTGTATTATGAGCCCTGTGTATGGTGGCTGCCTACTTGTTTTCAGATATGACCACTTTTTGTGTATCAATGTGATACTAGTGTAACATTGTTGGTCTTTAATGCATTATAGTCATATGTTAAACTAAAATAATTATAATAATAATCAACAACACAAACTATACTAATATATACTCTTGTAATCTAATGCAACCAAACTTTAGATTGGAAGTAAAAGCCATGTTGGCATAGATAAATATCCACAAGTAACATTATTTATTATAAGAAATTTTGTCCGAATATCCTCTAGTAATAAAATCTCCTCTCTAACCTATAAAACCATAAAAAGAACATATGTTATTTATACATTTAAATTCCCTTTGAGAGAATGAAACACACATCATGATAATACACAAATAGCTACATTGGTTTCACAATCACTACCGTTTCCTGCCGCCTCACCATGCATTTAGAAATACAAAAAATAAATAAAGAAATTGGTATAAGTAAGTCGGAAAATTCTGTTATTTTTACAATGGGGTGAGGGTACATTTTTCTATCACTTTTTCTATTCTTGTCAAACAACGTGGCTGCTCACACATCAACAGAGAATAGATTTAGCCATTTTCTGTATGATCTTCTTTCTATGAAACGTTAAAGTGTGTATCTTACCCACGATGCTTAACGTCACAAGGTCGCACCCTGATTTATGGCAGGCCCTGTGCACCACAGAAAAAGCCAAGGATTGATAGATAGATAGTGAGATAGACAAAAAGCTGTGATATATTGAGTGACATGAACATATTGTACAAGATAGAAAGAAACACACACACACACATATATATATATATATATATATATATATATATATATATATATATATATATATATGTGTGTGTGTGTGTGTGTGTGTGTGTGTGTGTGTGTGTGTTTAAACTGTCTTCTTGAAAACCCCTATCTTTGTGTAGGCAAGACTGTCAGTTGTAAGGGTAACTTAAAAGACGGTCTGATTTTCTCGTCCTTTATCGTCTGCTGTTGACGGGCGACCTTTTTAGTGATACTTCAGCTTCTGCCTTACCTTCCGGTCTGTCGGGCAAATATGGCGGAACAGAAGACGTAGTACAAAGTGGTCCGGAAGCCGACAGTGAATGAGCGTAATGAAAAGCTCTTACTTATCTACTCACATCAGACAAAGGTAATATCATTGGATAGGCCTGGTGTGAGCGAAAAGTAAAAGCACAAACAATGCCAAATGATAGATAGTACCATACTATACGGCGAACATCTCGTAAAGGAGTAGAAACTTGTTATTTAAAAAGAATTATCCAACTGGTAATCATTGTTAACCATCATTAAGTCTGTAAAAGTAGCAAAGATTTTACACGTAAATCAGTGTACAGTTTTTAGTAGACATGCAATTTATTCATTACCGTTAAACATGTATAAGTACTAATCGGCAGTATTGTTAACATCTATAAAGCTTCGCTAAAGAATATTTAAATCGTTATTTACTGTAAGTAGTAACTGAAATAATTATATATATATATATATATATAGGTGGCTGAAATGGGTTGGTTGAATATGGGGTTATTATCTTTAGCCTTGAAAGAAATATATTGTCTGAGTCATTGTGTTGATGAGGGGCGGAGCGGAAGTCTGAACTCATTTGACTGATTAATAATACACGAATAATTAACTAAATAGGAATAAATAAATATATTCACACATGATCAAATAAACTAATAGATGTTATTACCATCTCTCTCTCTCTCTAAGACTTATATATATACACATATGCACATTCTTATGTACTCATGAATAATTGAATATCATTGATTAATTAATAATACAAAAATAATTAACAAAATATGAATAAATAAATACATTCACACATAATATATGATTAGTTATATCTCTCCTTTAGACTTAGTTATACATATTTCATATGCACATACTAATATGCTCATAAATAATTGAATAATTATTGATTAATTAATAATATTCAATTTTTAACTAAATAGGAATAAATACATTCACACATAATTAAACAATTAGTAGATATTATTTCCCATCTCTTTTCTTACACACACAGACACACACATAGACACATATATGCATATGCATATGAAAATATGCATATGTGTATATGCTTAAATATGATTTACATATTATTGGTTAATTAATGATACACAAAAAATAAATAAATAAGAATAAATAAATACATTCGCACATAAAAAAACTAATATATATTATTTTTGTTCTTTCTCTTTTTTACCACATTTTGTGTTTTCATCAGAATTAGCCTTTCCAAAAATCATCACTCAATTATATGAACATAGAAATTAATTTTTACATCGTACTCTCGTGTGGACACAATTACCCAGGCAATAACTTACTTTAAAGGCTAAAGATAATAAACTCATATTCAACCAACCTATTCTCCCTTAAAACTTCGATAACTGCTGCTAATAATACTAAGCCTATTGGGCCTATCTCAGTTTTTTTATTTGTTTTCACTCACAGTCTGGCCTGAGGCTCGCTGCCCTAAGACAGATCTACTTTGATAATTGTATTATTATTTTTTCTGCATTTTCTTCATCTTAAGGAAGTCGCACAATAAAGAGGAAACGTTGATGAATACATAAATAAAATAATTTTTGACATTTATTTTTCGTTTTTTATTACGTCGGATCATTTTATATGTATTTTTATTCATATATATATATATATATATATATATATATATGATAGAATGAATGTTTTTTAAAGACAATTTTTGACCTTGCGTTTCTTTATTCTTTTGTAAAACATAAAATAGTTTTAACAAATCGAAACGAATTATTAGCAGTTACATAATTACGATCTATTTATTTTGTGTTAACATGTTGTTCCCACTCGTGGAGTGATTGATACATTGTACAGTAAAGATGATCTTGTTCGTAGGAGGTAACTTCCTCCTACACTTTTTTATCGACCTTCAAAAACAGTCAGAGTTTAAGCGTCGAGTTGAAAAGACGTCATATCCCTTTCTCGTCTCTATCTATGACTTGGGGGAGAGGCGAGAAGAAGGATCCGATCAATCTCACTTTTATAGTCCATGCATGAGTTCTGAGTGAACATATTTCTATATTCTTGTCGACGTAACTTTTTCCCGACAATGTCTCTTGTGTTAATGAAATTGTATAGATACAATTGATTTGAATTGGAGAAGTTTATAATTTAAACCAAACAATGATCACCGGTTTTTCTTTATACACAGGAATGCCAGAATAGTGGATATCCATGCAACAACACTTTCCTTCGTACAACACAACTCTTTTTCCATCCCTATTAACAAATAGGAGTGTGGATATCCATGCAACAACACTTTTCGTAATACAACACAACTCTTTTTCATCCATATTAACAAATAGAATGGTGGATATTATTTACATATATATATAGCAGACAATGTATATATATATATATATATATATATATATATATATATATATATATACAATAATATTTTTATAAATAAATATTAAATATTTGAATACCTAGAGACATCGATGTTTCATGCTAACGCAATCTTCAGTCTAGGAACTAATTCCCAACGGTCGGTAGGCGCGAACCCGAACACAAATCACCATTGATTCGTAGTCGAAGATAATACCTGCAGGCCACTGTCAACTAGTTAGTAAATAGAGAAGAACTTTAACTGTAAATAGCGGAATTCGGCGACTATTTGCCAAGCAAATAAGAGTGATCTACGAAACGTCGGATCATGCATATATATATATGTGTGTGTGTGGTGTATATTTCAATTTTCCGAACGGTTCATTTAGGGTTTCGGTCAAATTAGTGTATGTAAGTTATGTGAAATTCTTGTTCGATTTTTCTTTTCTTTTTTCTCAACTATTTTCGATTTGATTCGTGAAATCAACTTCAAGCGTTGTTAGTCATGGTGTCTTTAAAACTACGTCATTACTGATGAGTTATTTTATCATAACAGCTCGTAATTTACAACTTAAAAAAGAAGCGTCTATAATATTGAGATGTTACATGAGAGCGTGATTACGTTCTAAAAGCGTGCAAGATTAAACACTTTTAAATTATTTTATTTAAATAATTTACATTACTGTGTCCACAAGGTCTACCCGGGTTTCGGCCATCTTGCCATCCTGTTCTCTCTAGGAATAGATTCATAAGCCCCGTTTAATGCGGCTACAGAAAGTTGAGGTGTCATTTGAGGCTATACTTGCTGTTAACATGACCCAGGTTTCCTTTGTACATGTCAATCCAACTAATTAGATATACACTAGTACACGCACGTGTTAATATCTAACGCAATACAAAGAAAGAGAAAAATAGAGCAAATACTAATACTTAAACGTTAAAGTAAGTAACGCTTTTTCATGATTTATTTTCGTAGAAATTTCAAATAATTATTTTTGAAGAGAACAAAGAAATACAAGTATATACGAAAAGAAGAATTCCATTTCATACGTTAAGAAAACGATTCTCCCAAAGGGAAGAATGGCAACCAGTTAGTATTACACAGTTTCTAATAATGTGTACAGTATTTTAATGGAGAATAGAAACATTATTTCGAAAATGCCAGAATGTTGCGAACAGCAAAACATCTAATCATGACAAAAGATGAATTGAATTTTGACACACAAATTTAACCGAATTCGAAATGTGAATCTGCATTCTGTAATGTTTATATCTTCAAAGACGAAGATCAAAGTGAATAATCGAAGTTAATATTTTTGTCAGATTATATATATATATATATATATATATATATATATATATATATATATATATATATATGTGTGTGTGTGTGTGTGTTTGTAAGAGTTTTTGCATTCGCACGGGTTGAAATATATATGTATCTGTCTTTTCTCTATCTTTCTATTTCGTCTTGTCTCTCTCTCTCTCTCTTGCTATCTCTATTTCGTTCTCTCTCTCTAAATATATATATATATATATATATATATATATATATATATATATATATGTGTGTGGGGTGTGTGAGTGTGTGTGTGCGTGCGGTACCTTGATAGGGCAATGTCTCGTGTGCCAAGATGTGGATTTAATTACTTTTAATTACTGCAAAATCTGTCATAAGGCATGAATTTGAAGAAAATGATTTCAAAAGGAGGAAACGTTGGCATGTCTTGGACGGCTCTGGCGATCATTAACAATTCCCCTATGCCAAAAACTTAAAAGCGCCACCTTCAATCACCGAGCTGAACCATACTTAATTTCGACAGTAAATCAGTCGCTACATTAAATAAAAGTACAGGTTTTATATTGTTTGTAGAGTTTTAATTTAAAACTTATATTATTTACTCTAAGTTTAGGGTGCATTCGTTTACTGTATTCGATTAGTGATATGATAACGTGTATACTAATTCTCATTTCTTTCTGCGATATGATGAAGTTTTATATTATCGATATGGCTGAGAAGTTTGAACAAAAAAGTATTCAGATACTCTCCTTAATAGACCGCACGAATGGCCTATGATGGAAATCTCATTTCTTTGATCAATCATAACTCAACAACAAATAAACCAAATTAGTTCAAACTTTGCACAACATTTTTATTTGGTACGTTCTATAAGTGTGTAGAATTTCAGCATTCTTAATCAAGGCAACCCAGAGATCCAGAAAATTCAATCATGAAATCATGTTATCTGTGTGTACGTACGTATGTACGTACGTACATACGTACCTACGTACCTACGTACGTATGTGTCACCCTGTATCTCATCAACTATTTGATTGATTTAGCTAATTTTTGGCAGAGATAGAGGTTCTAGGGTCTAGTTGATGGCATTTTAATTTCAGTTTTCCAGAGAATTCAAAAACACCTTAAAAATGACCAGTATTCATACACTTTATTCTATATCTTATCGACCATTTAATGGATTCAGCTGATTTTGGGCAAATATAGAGGTTCTAGTGTCTAGTTGATGGCATATTAATTTCAGTTTACCATATATCTTGATTAGTCAAACTTCCAACTATATCAGTTATGAGAAGGCATTGTATTGAGGCATAGCCGTTACAAAAGTAGTGACATTCCATGATAAATGCCAGTATACTGAAATCATATGCCCTTAATAGGGTTAACATGAAAATTCATATACACTAAATGTATAAAAGCAAGGAAATTCCCAAAGTTTTACACTTTTATTGTCATTAAGGGTATGCGAGCATAACATAGCTATGTATTTTCCTGGTAGGAATTTTTCTTCAGCGCACCTCACACACTTCATCCACTCATGCATAGACATTAATACTCTTGTGATGTGATAATGAAATAGTTTGGTTGATATGTAGTCATACCCTTAATGACAATAAAAGTGTAAAAATGTTGGAATTTCCTTGCTTTTGTACATTTAGTGTATAGGAATTTTCATCTTAACCCTATTAAGAGCATATGATTTCAGTGTACTGGCATTATTCATGGAATATATATATATATATATATATATATATATATATATATATATATATATATATATATATATATATATATGTATGTGTGTGCGTGTGTATATATATGTATATATATACATATATACATATATATATATATATATATATTAGCAAAATTAGAGATGATAAACTAAAAGAAATGGATTTTCTATTGTTGAGATTCAAATATCTAATGATTTTACAAAAATGCTGGATATTATTTCATACCTGTAGAGATTTTAAATCCAGAATTTAAATAGAAAAACAGAAGTTCTACTGAAAAAATTATAGGTGCTACTAATATAAGCCCTTGTATATGGTAAATGTCAGGATATCAACAGTAGAACGGACCTTCCTAAATCCACACTGTTGTTCAGAAAACAGTTTAGCATTAACTAGGTGGCGAACTATCGTTAGATTGATGAATGATTCAAAGACTTTAGCAGGAGACTGATAGGGCACTAATTTTGCAAGACAGTCCTTTCGCCACAATTTTGAACACTGGTACCAAAGAGGCAATTTTTACACTATCATCAAAGCAAGATTCGGCAAGACATTTGAGTTTAGAGAGGACAGGAATCAGCTCAGCAGGGTATTTCTGTAAGACTACAGCAGTGATCAGATCAGGCTTACATGCTTTGGAAGTGTGAAGATTTTTATAATATCCCGGACTTCGGAAGAAGTGGTTACTAAACCGTCGAGGTTTTTTTTAGTCCGCAGTCGAAAGTTTGGGATGGTGTGATTAGGGGAGTGCAAAGTGGACTTCAAGGCGAACCACGCAGGCGAGATCGTGGTTGTTGAATAATCAGAGAATTGTTGATTAACAATTATTCACCACACTATTATAGATTTTGAAGAATCGAAAATTCTCAATAATGCGTTTTCTCGTCATTTCGGTATACCTACCGTAAATAGAAGCTATTACACTTTTGCGATACTTTCTTGATTCCATAAAGTTGTGTCTATTTGCACCAGAATGATAGAGATCGGATCGAGAATATGCTTTCTGTGTATGTGCAATAGCAGCTGCACAAGTTGAAGTGAACTATTGTGGAGAGTGTGGCTTGCTATAGTATCTCCGCGCGGGAATATGTGCTTTTTCACCCATTCAGTTACCTTATTTACACATTGTTCAGCAGGGAAAGAAAATATTTTATTCCATGTAACGTCTCTGATGTCATCTCTGATGTAATCTCTGATGGATTCTAAATCAGGCAGTTTGTAGTATTTAGTCGTTTTCAGCAACGATTTTTCAGGTTGGGGTTGAAAGGTTAAGGTGATATCAATACTTAGAAAAACGTGATCAGCGTTCCCAAGTGGGCTATGAGAATTTGCGACACAAGTCTCCAGTAGTTTCATCAATAATAAATCGAGAAGTGTGACTTGTTAATCCTCACGATCATGGAGACGAGTCGAGAAAGTGAGAGTCTTTGAAAGGATATATGCAATGAGAAAGTATTCGTAGAGTTATCAGCTGTATCTGTATAGCTCGGGAAGCCAAACCTATCTCTGTAATGGATATTAACATCTCTGAAAACATGTATTTGAGCACTCGAATCTTAAGAGAGTTCTGCATCAATACTATCTGACAGTTCTGGGTCGAAGGATAGGGGAAATCTGAGTAACTAACTCTGTCTTGTAAAGTTAATCTAAAACACACATGAATGGTGTTACAAATATGAACGTCTAGTCCGTTTATATTTTTATCCAGGTCTTTACAGCGGAGGGTGAGGTATCCAAACATGTCAAAGTAATTAGAGGGAATAGAGGAGTGTACTGTAGTTTCTCTTACAGCTAGAATATCTGGGGAGTTTACTACTAGAAATAAGTCTAAATCATTGAGGTCAGTCCTAAGCTCTTAACTATTTGTGAAAGAAAGCATCATAAGAGGATGATATTTGCTTATTTGGGGCGTCTGATTGGCTAGCTGGTCTTTTTATTATCATAGTTATTTATGTTGATAATGGATTGGCTTTAAAATGTTGGTACATGCTGAGTGTGAGAAGACAACATCCCACAAGTAGACATTTAGCCGAATCATCATCTATTGGGTTGTGGGCTCGGGATCGTCCACAAGAGATAAGTGCAGATTCCATTGAATGCGCGACATGACACTACATTTATCTATACATTATACAACTGTTGATATAACAGTCGCTCTTTGTGTGAACTAAATGTTAATACTCCTCTACTACAAGTCGGGAAAAGTAGCCAAGCATGCTGTAAAACAGACACGGGCATCCCAGACTAATTATGTGAAAGTTAGTGGAAAGCAAGTGCCACCAAGTTTAACAGGTATATAGAAAAATATGGTTTTACGGCTTTCATTGTCATAGTCAGGAAACACGCACTGCGTATCTTTGACGTGTCTCTGAGATGATGCCTCTATACCCGGGTAATAGACAAAGAAGAAGTGCAAAAGCCGGGCGATAGGCAAGGCGTATCTATTCCTTTAGAAATTTAAGTTTGTAAACCGGATATTTTGTTCGAGTCTCCAGCTCTAGGAAGTTTTTCTAAGGAGAACTCCCTCAATTGTTCAGTTAAAAGGCAGTAGCATAGGTTTTACATCAGAGTTTATCTCATACTAGATGGATTACTTGACAATATCTATGGGTGTATCACGCCGATAGAGATAATCTTGTGTCCGGAAACTAAACCAGGTATTAATGTGATCCCGTATGGAAAGATACGAATTATATGGAACTACTTAGAATAGGGGTTGCTGTCTATTTCCCCCAAACATGGATGATGCAATTCAGTTGTTTAAGCCTAGAGAATTAACTTCATAAAAAGACAGATGATGCCCTATCCAAGATAAACTAATGCTTTATGCATTTCGAACATTATGAAAATCATGAGTAGATATGTGATTGAAGTAAAGTAAACAAGTGTATGCGAATAATTTTTTAAAAAAATTTTTGTAAACTTCCTCCCAAAATTTACGTACATAAGTGTATATAATTATATATATATATATATATATATTAACCCCCGCTCTTTCTCTCTACCAATATATATATATATATATATATATATATATATATATATATATATATATATATATATATATATATATATATATATAGGTTGGGTGAAAGGGAGGGTTAAGAGATACGAAAAGCTTAACTCTGATAGACAGAGGTTTGACGTCTATATATGTAGGAGGGGTCTAACTTAAGCAAGCTGGCTTTACTGATCTATTGGACCTAGATCGATCAATACCGACATTGATTGATGTCGGTTGCATTAGATCGATAAATAAATGTTTATAAGACGAAATCAATGGATAACATACAAAGTAGTAACAAACAAAAGACTAGAATGGATACGTAGACTAACTTTTATTCTAACATTAATAACATTCCGATTGTTGTGAATTTGACTTTTTGTAACAATCTGACAGCACATAATTCAATCGGCGATTAAGTCGGTGAATATGGAGCGACGTAAGTCTGTAATCAATATTTAAAGCACAGGCCTTAACTTGTCAAGGTTTACACAGAGTGTAGCAGTTATTACAGCTTTCGCAGGAGAGAAACATTATTTTTGATATATATATGATTTGTATATATGTGCGCGATCTCATCGTGAACATTTTGTAATAATTACTACCAATATTCATTCTACTTAGATATCATTCGGAAATTAATAAACTGGGATATATACTTTACATGTTTTAAATAACTAAAAATGATTAGTTTCTTTCTATAATATTATTATTTATTAATAATAATATTATATGGAAGTATTAGCTCTATCCTTTTTTATATAGAAGAAAAAAAAGACTTATTATTTTACAATTTAATTTTCATACGTATGTATGGTGTGTCTTAGTCAACGTATGTGGACAAGACTAGTCTTATTGTTCTTATTTTTGTTGTTATTATTCTTCATGTTGTTATCATTATTATTGTTATTCTTATTATTATTTATCATGATATAGACGTAAAGAGACTCAGTACTTTACCATCTAAATTACATACGTTTTCCTTGTGTGTACAGACGGACGCATGTAAGTTAGATTACAACGCTGAAAAAAACACTTTCTCAAATAATAAGCAAGACATTAAGCCATTATAGAGAGTGATTTAAAAAGGATACAGATAGGCGGCAGAGAATATATAGAAAGCAAAGAGAGAGAGAGAGAGAGACAGAAAGGTGACTTCTTCAGTTAATTATAAACTCAAACAATTTGATTTTATTTAAACATGACTGAATCTAAGAACTAAACTATATTTCAGCGTAACTCTTTCTTACTAAAGTTCATAGAGAAACGCCTTCGGGAAACAAACCTTGGGTAACTCACATTTAGTATTATAAATGATAATACGAATGATCAATTCGAAAACCATAAACATTAAAATCAACTAAAAAGTGTTCAATGCACAAACGTAGATCTGTTGTAATAAAATATGATAATATTACCGGAAAGTACTCAGCGTTGCTGCAGTTACATGCATTTATTTTCACTCCTCAGACACGTTTGAAAAAGTATCCTAGCATTTATAGGTTTGAAGTAGTGCACGAAAATGTATATCTGAGAAATAATATGTTCCCTCTGGTTGCATAAAACTGCTAAAATATATGACAAACGAGCATATAATACACTGAACCTCGAATTATGAAGTAAACTCTGGGAGCTGGATCCGATAGCAACCAAACTTGTAATACCTTAAACCAAGTAATGCCTGAAAGGATGGTCTCATAACAATAGAACAGGTACTACACTTAGAGGAGGAAGTAATGTCTGGTAGGATTATCTCATGAAAAGAAAAGATAAACACAATTGCAATCTCCCCCTAAAAAAGATGACGTAACGCGCGGAAAGAGAATCACGCAAACAGAACAAGTACTACACTATCCCCAAAGAATAAGAATACGTAATGCCTGGGTGGATGGTATAAAGACAAACAAGAATAAATACTACCCCCACCGGGATCGGGCACTGAATAATAATGTATTACTCTGAAATAGTATAGTAAACTGAATTGAGTATTAGACAATAGTAATAGTAGGTTTGCCTTTAATGCGTCAATGTTTGTTTATTCGTGTGTTATAAAAATCAATATGTTAAGAAAGCATTACACTAAATTTCAATAAAGCTTTAAATTTCACGGAATCTAAACTAACAATTTAAAATTGATTCAGTTTTTTCCTGGGCTCATTACCAGTTATGTCCGTAAAGAAACAGAAGTTATTTTTAAATAGTTTTTCTTCAGTTCATTGAACAATTATAAAATGAAACAAAGACTATCAAAGTGAAGAATGTTTTTAAAAATGTTTAAACATATTTTGATTGGTACATTTAAGACGTTAAATAATTAAATGAAAACGATTCATTAAACGCATTTGCCGTAAAACGAAAGGCAGCGTAAACAAAAATAGTTTTGAAAAACATCACGGCGTCTTACAGTGTTTTTTTTCTATTACTTTGCAAATATTGTTTTAAACATTTCTTTCAAGCACACTATTTTACACAAGCAATAAATCGCTACACTGGCAATGCCGGGTAGAACACGCTATTATATCTATCTATCTATCTATCTATCTATCTATCTATCTATCTATCTATCTATCTATCTGTTTCAATAGCCGTTCCTTCGGGGCCGCAGTAGCATCAAACAACACACAACAATAGTGGCAAGGACGTGCTCAAGAAACTATATATATATTACTATTTAATGTATCCACATAACATTTTATAAAAATACATAATTTTTATGCATCAATTCTCAGTATTTACTTCAAAAGTGCTCGATACGTAAGTAGAGCTAGGTAGTAAGTTATGAACATATATTTATGGCAAATAAGCTACACAAACATTCCCGTGTACTATCCCTGGGTGGATTTTCAGGCTAAAATGCATGGAGTCAGTTTTTCTGGGTGGTGTTATATACACGACTAGCTAGTAAACCAATCAGATGCTTTGTTGTTCTCTTAGCCAATCGTTGGGGTTCTCACGAACAAAAGTCCGGTTAGTTTTACTTCCTATGTGCTATGCTATTGTTCTGTGTTCTTGGCCAATCCTTGTTTCCTGTTAATTGCCATTAATATATTTTCATAACTTACATACATATATGTTCATACCTTCATATACATATTCTAATTGCAAGACTGGCTAGATGGCCGCTGAATTTGCACTTAATACGTTTATTTATTCGCACATATACCTGTAATGCGTTGTGGGCAAAACGATACGCGATCCAACTGCAAAGTCAAATGTGACTTTCGTAGAGATTGTCTCTTGCCATACTGGGGATTGCATGTTTGGCATGTTTACAGATCAATTTGAAATTATTATTTATAAATAATGATATATATATATATATATATATATATATATATATATACATATATATATATATATATATATATATATATATATATATATATATTCAGCAGTCGAACACTTTGACGACAGTTGTTTTAAATAGGTTTACTCTCTCGCTGATTTACCGGGTTGTTGATAGCGGCCGTTGGAATTTGAGTGTGGAACATGACTTGGGTTTCGGGGTTTGGGTACGGCTACTGGTATAGATAATCATTTATACACTGATGATTTCTGTAAAGACGTAACGTATACGTACGTAGATGAAAACAAATATATATATATATATATATATATATATATATATATATATATATATATATACATATGCAAACATTGTTTAAAATTACAGAATTCGTCTGTTTAATTATACCTATTTTATTTTTTTCAATTTTTCTGATGGTCGTTTTCGTATTAAAATTTTAAAAGATAATGAATGGCCTATAGGTATTACGATAGTCTCCGATTCTTCGTTAAATTATCCTGATGTATCAAAATAAAATTAACAAAAAAGTTGTAGAAAGAAGAGAATTTTAAAAAAGACGGCAAAGAAAAGTTTTCGCATTCTTCTAGTAGAAACGTTGACGATTTAAATCAAGAGACGGCGAACTGGAATCATAGAATATAGTCCTTGCGTTAAGCATTCTCAAATGTTTTACTGGTTTAATACGTGATGTTATTAATTGTATATTGTAGTGTTTTTATGTAGATAGCTACCGGTATTTTCATGCTTTTAATTGTTTCGGAATATATTATTTTAGTGTTATTTAACCAAATTTGTTTTTAATCGGAATGTGATAAATACGACAAAAGCTTCGGTGAGTGTAAATATTAAAATTAAAGAAACCAGATCACCATAGAAAAAGATTTGCTAGTTTATTTTTAAAACTACCCGATGATTTCGACGTATTTGTCACATTCATTACCTGAACACACCTGATAATGTTTACTACAATATTCGAATATTTAAAAGACTATCTCAAATACCATCAGGAGTTACTGGGGTTCTTCGGCAGCGGAGGCGTCGTCGTTATATCTCAACAATCAGACAAGACAAATATGATTGTACATTATATCTCAACAATCAGACAAGACAAATATGTGTGTACATTATATCACAACAATCAGACAATAGTAATATATGTGTGTACATTACTGAAAAAAGATTGTTTGGACGAAATATTTTAATTCATATTTAAAAAAAATGTTTTCATTCATTTGAAAAAGCAAAATCGCTTTGCAACGTGATCCGTTTTCTCCAAAAAAATCTTATTTTCACTAACGAATGGTTTTTACGTTGTTATCACAATCATTATATATATATATATATATATATATATATATATATATATATATATATATATATATGATGTGCGACGTATCAACAGACAAATGCCACTTCGTAATTTATTGTCTGGGTCTGGGTAAAGCCAGAAAGAATAGAATTTGCATATTTTTGCACTTTTATATGACATTTGAGGGCAGCAGCTGATTGGTACCCTTCGAGAGCATTACAAGCTGCAATATTGTTTGTTTTGCTTGATAAGTAGTTGCAGTTTAAATGCTTACTTAGCGACAGGATTATTTACGGAGATGGAGGGACATTTTAGAATTCACACTCGTTTTATACATCACTGGTTTATTTATTCCTCATATGTGTATTTATATATTCCTGTTGATTCATATATCTGACGGAACTCTTTATGTAAATAGCACTGATAGATAAGTGGAGAAATCCTTCATAATTAATCGGAGTCTACATTAATATGTCTTACATTTAAATGGATAATCAATCTTTATTGGATTACACAGTTTAATACAACCCTAACAAGGTGCGCGTTTACACATACTTTAATACAGTAATAGATAAGATTCATACATTCGTAAATTAAATTAACCAAGCATTCTATACAGCTTAACATTCTCGGAAAATAGGAAATAACTTATTGGAGAGTACATATCGTCAAGAAAAACCGTTCCTCATCGTGTTTCCGGTTCAGCAACTTCGTAGAAGAGATTAACTTGGTAATGTTGTTAAATGATTCTCTAGAAACATCCGTTGTTATTTAGCATGTTGAACAAAATTAGTTAAATAAATACATTGAGTAAATCACATCTTATACAGTCGAAAACAAATAAGAGGAATGATTTCGCATGCGCTGAATAATTGAGAGTAAATATTCCTATGTATCTTTATTTAATAATCTCTTTGCCAAAGAAAATATATTAATAAACATTCAATACAACTTTACGCTGTTATAATACGGAAACCACTTTGTAAGACGATCCAAAACTATTTATGAAATGGAATCGCAATGGAATAGGTAGAAGCCGTAATTCCCCGCAATTCCAGGATGACTAGAGTCACGATACACGGGTATCTCCAGCAGATACACCAATGTATATTATTTAAAGAATATAATTAACATTAGCTCTTCTTTGCTCTACAATCGAACACTTTTATGTTTTTTCTACTAACTTCTCATACATTTTCTCTCTCTCTCTCTCTTTCTCTCTCTCTCTCTCTCTCTCTGTATACATATATATATATATATATATATATATATATATATATATATGTGTATATATATTACTTTAAACTTTAAATTGTGAAATATGAACACTAAGTATGTGTATATGTATGTGTTAGATTATTACAAGCCCTGTATTTTAAACGGGTAGATTGGCTAGTATGACTTATGAATTGTGTGAAAGAAATAGGGTTAAGTACAATTTAAGGTCATCTGTGATTTTTGGAAAACAAATTTGAGGTATGTTTTGACCTATAGCAAATGCTCAGATCAAAGGTCAGAGACAAAGGCGATTTGAGTCTGTTGTGACATTTGTTTGAGGGGCCGGGGGGGGGGGGCTCTGACGTCACATATCTTTTTTGTGTGAGAAATTAGTTTTTGGATCAGTTCACGATGGAAGCCCATGATGTAGAGATGTATAAGCTGGTCTCTGCATTGCGAGGTCTGTGTGAATCACGAGAGATGGACTAAACTTACTAGAAAATAGCTAACTGCATCTAACATCCCACAGTAAGATGTGAATGTATGGACCGACGACGGGAACCCCACTCCACTGGAATGATGTGGGAAATAAAAAGAACAAAAGAAATCTCTCTCAGAAAAACCGTCTTCGAGTGTCTCTGTCCTTTGCTTGAAAATAGAATCTGCTCCCAAAACAGAAAATGCACGACGATCACGAGCCAGTAACACAGATGATGTGCCAACGAACTCACGATCAGCGACGAACGAAAACGGCAAAGGTAACTTTCTTATAATGTAACATATCTGGAAAATGTGTTTGAAGTGACTCTCTTAAAATATGTGTTAAAATGACGTTTAAAAACATGTGTTTAAAATTGACTATGAGAAGTGCCTTACAGAAAATGTTTTACAAAAGTATTAAAAAAAAGATTGAAATCACTATTAATCCTCTCATGAACTTTTCGTATTGTTTTCGGCCCGGAGAGGATATAATTCAAACTGTTGAAGTGGTTTCGGAGAACTGCCTCAGTCGGGAGGATTAGTGACTGTGTTAATAATAAGCTCGCCCCCCCCCCCGTTTTAAGGGTTATGCAACAACTCCCCTTTTGCTGCCACCCCTTTGAGTGGTTATGTAACATATGTATCTAAATGCGAAAGTTTGTTTTTCCATCTATCCTAACCATATTAACATCAAAACACATCAGGATAATTTAATTCTAATGATATAAGAATATATTGAAATACCTTATATATAGGCATCTTCTACTCACTCAAACAAATCTCGATTTTGCTTATTAGCATATTTATTTGTTTTTAAGTCTTTAATAAATTTATATTCTGTAACATACCTTTCTACTTTGCATTGCCACATTTTATTTTACATACGCAATCATTTTATCGATAGTACTATTATTATATTCTAATATATAAAGTTAAGACGATTTTTCCCCCAGTACCTTTTTGAATAATAGGAAAATAACCACATGCATCACAGGCTACTAAACTCACCACTATATAACGCTTATTTACTCGAGCATGTTTTAGTAAATTCGTTATTATTTTTCTCGAGCTACTACTACATATTACTTTTAGCCCACCATCTTCGATTTTCCTCAAAAAATATATGTGGTAGCAACAACTTTTCCCCCTAACACTTCAGTACTGACACTCTCACCATTGACACCGGGAACTAATAAACAACGTCTACTTTTCAAAAAAGTGTCCGTTAATATTTACGATTTGTCTGGTACATCATACTAAATATTACGCACACATTTAATGGAAGCTCCCGCTAATCTCGCTGATTTTCGAGAATATCAGATTATGTTATTTCTACCTATTACGTATACATTTATACTCATTCCGGTTTTTAGAGAACGCAATTAACGAACATAGTTCCTTGCAATGTTCTATTATTCAACATGGCGATACAATTTCTTCAGCGACTCGACTTCTAAATTAAGTCAATATACGCCAAGCTACGAGACAGACTTGCATAAAGTAGACATTTCTTGAATCCTACACATTTCACACGCATAATATCCAAAAATTAAAGAAAAAACCCATCTATTTCTTTGTATAGAAATGACTTAAAACGTGTGACTGGTGGACCTACATTTGGTCGCCTTTCGGATCGTAATATAAAACGCATGCAAGCCACATGCTTAGTTTTACTCTATTTTTCGATAGATTTTTTTAATCGCTGTTGTTGCTAAGTGGTTATCGCCGCAGATCCTAGATCGTGTGCTTTAGGGTTCGACCTCAGTCGACACACACGTTTTTTTTTTTACATTGTTAAACTTTTGCCAACGAGAAAGGAGTGGAAGGGAGGGTTATGGGCCGGGGTTTTTTTTGAAAAAGAATCAATGTAATAGGTGGTACTTTAACTATTGTGAATATCATCATTACTCTTCGAACACACATGGTTTATAAGTGCTCTGCAGACCTCTTTAATTATATTGGTGTGTTTTAGTAGTGCTCAGGAGGCATACTCATTATTTTTTTTCTTTCCTCACAAGAAAATGAAATTTCTATACAAAGATAGAAGAATGGGTGATTGGATTTAATAGGGCTCTGTAGGTCTCTTTAATTTTAGAAAGTTCTCATTATCATAGATAGAGCGGGTGTTTGGGAAATCCTAGTGGCATGGGATGACCAGGAAAAACTCCTACAACCGTGTCTCCTTCCTTCCTTCATTCCTTTCTTCCTTCTTTCACACTTCAACAATTCCAAATCAACAATTATTCTAAACATTAAATGTGTACGTTCTGTCGCATGTTGACACATTTTAATTAATTGTTTCATATTTCTCCCGGGCAACACCGGTGAACGGGTTCAGCTAGTTATAAATACAATAAAATATAGAGATTTTATTTTTAAAAAATGATTGCGTTTAAAAACTTATTGAGAATTTTATTTTCAAGAGAGATAATTTACTTTTGGATTAAGTAAAGTGTCAAATATCGCTGAGATGTTGAACATATTCTACACTTTGATCTTAACCAAAAGGCCACGGAACCATAAAAACATATTATTTTGTGACTAGGCATTTTTAAATAAATTAAAAAAAAATGATTAAATTAGAATATTTTTTAATGGGCGGTGTAGTGTTGTATCGGTTCTGTGGTCATAAGGCTGTCCTCCCAGGAATTACCTCCTCCATTTTTAAGGGTGTATAGGGGTTGAATTCTCCCAAAATAAAAAATTCCCAAGACTCGATTTCGTCAGAATATATTTTAAATGGGGGTAGTGTAGTATCGGTTATGTTACCATAAGACCGTCCACGCAAGAATGATTTTCTCCTCTTTAGGTGGAGTGAAGTTGTTTTCGTTCATCATGATATTATCGTCTGTCATAGGAGAGGGGTCAGTGTAGTATATGTTCGTTCACCACAATACTAGCTAAGGAAGATGGATAACTCAAGTTTGTAATAAACATATCTGTTTAACTAGAAAATTATGAAAATTATCATTCTTCCTTAGCCAGCATATTCATATTTGTTTATAAAAATGGTGACTATATTTTTCCAAACAATTTTCATTTAGGCGTTTCATGTGGACAATGAAACTTGCCATAGTTTTTAATGTGATCTAAATAAATAAATGCAAAAGTGTTCCATCTATTATATCTATATTGACATTAAAACAGTTTATGCTTATTCAATTCTCTGTAGTATATTTTCATTCGTCATGATACATTACTCCCAGGCATTACCTCTTCTTCGAGGAGAAGACCGTACAATATACATTCGTTCCTTTCGAGGGGGGGGGGCAGCGTATGTAGTTCGTTCATCATGATAAATTCCTCTGAGCCTCTCATTTGCATATTTGTTTATTTTTAAGTTTCTAATGAATTAATATTTTATAATCTGTTGATAGTTAAATACATGCGTTTATTATTTTTTAAATAAATTTGTTGCTGTTGTGGTTGTTGTTGTTGTTGTGGTTGTTGTTGCTGTTCTTATTCCTATTAACTTCCTCCAACGAGAGCAGAGTAAAGCATAATGTCAATATGTAACGTGGGAAGAATCACACTCTCCCAAATATGGCACTCTGAATCGGAACAAAAATGTCAATTGCCTCGGTCAAGAATAGTTTCTCCTTCACTGACAGAGAACATGAACACTAAGTGCAGATTCAATACAGAGACTACATTTTGCTCCTAGCCAAAAGGCCAAGGAGTTTGCATCTTGGTAGTGATGATGAGGATGATAATGATTTGTCATAGAAAAGAAGTAAACGTAATCTTATCTTTCTAAATTACAAGAAGCATGGAATTCATTTTAATTTTTATGCTGAAACCAAAAAAAATGTATTGACGTTGAATATAGTAAATACCATATCAATTGACCTGTTTGTTGTTTTTTTCGTAAAAAACACAATTTGACGATGTTACTGCACAGTATATTTTCCCCATATTTGAGTATATCAAATAACTATGAAAATTACTTATTTGGTTTCTGTAAAAAAGACTACAGCGTCTGTAATTGCTAATATATATATATATATATATATATATATATATATATATATACATATATATATATATATATATATATATATGTGTGTGTGTGTCTGTGTGTGTGTGGGTATGTGTATATGTGTGTTTATTGCTTTAAAGAGAATCAATGGATGCAATTATTTTTCTTTCATCTAGATCACGACCCGGGAGGACAAACCTTCTATTTGGCAAAGAATAAAGACAAGCAAATTATTGTTTAAAAAACGTTTTCTTGCTACTCGAGGCAAACAATTGCCATTCTGAAAAATATTTAACCACAGGCTTATTAAAGTAGATGGAAGAAAACCAAAATGTCTCCATTATATTTGTCAAGCCGCTTTTAAAGTTAAGTACCGCTTTACATATATATATATATATATATATATATATATATATATATATATATTGGAAAATACCCGTTCATGGATCTGTACGAGCAATTAATATAGCGGTAGTTTTAAATTTTAATGTGTTTTCATCCTCATACATGATGAAGTTTACACCAAAATGAATATTGTCCTCACATTATCCACTTTGTTATGCATAATGCAGTCATTACAAATGATAAGTTTAATCGTTTAAAATTCTACCAAGTATACATATTATGCACGCTCGCTCGTGCGCACCGATCGTTTTATAATATATTTCTTTATATAACTCGGAATTAAATGTAGTTTTATTCTTTACTTTAAATTTTTAAAATCTAAGTTATTTTTAAAGATATTTTAGACGAGGGTGCGAGTTATGCTATGCGCACCCCTTAAGTTGCCATCTGACTCACAGTGTGGCCAAAATATATATAATCTTTAATTCATGATGATTGGTTCATACAAAATAAACACTTTATATATGACAGCCCCAAAAGGTTAATATTTTGAAAAAATAATTAGCCCATATAACCCACCGTATTTACTAGAATAAATATTCGAAAAATCATAATGATCCGTTCATTTATTTAGGAGATCAGAAGTGTTTTGGTGTCATGACTGAGTATTGATTTGCTCCTCTCCAGGAGTTAGGCACAAGGCCAGTTTTTATCGTACTCCCACAAGTAAGATGTGTCCCAAGGTCGGGTCGGGAAAGGGGGGTTTGAAAAGCCAGCGCCCGAAACGTGAGCACTCTGGGCAGCTCCATCGGCATTCCCCGGTAGGGGCGATTCAGGCAGTAAGCAATAAACTTACTCCTCCCCAAAGAGGGAAGGCGAAGCCTGGGAGGGTGGACCACCTAGAATTGCACGGGACAGACCCATAGACCGGCGTAAATCAAGCCCCGAAGGCCAAGAAAATACCATTCTATGGGGTGCAGTATCCATCGGAACAGATACTACACTGTGATCTTAGCCAAAAGGCCAATGAGTAGCCGTAACCGTGAAACGGTAAAGTTTACAAAAAATAATATTCTAAAATTCATAATGATCGTTTCATAAAAAATAATAAAGACATATTTTAATATATATGCATACCCTTAAAGTTAACACTTTGAAAAAGAGATTGTGTCCATTTCGAGAGAAAAAGACGAGCGAGACAAAAACAAATGTTAAAGAATCAATCCACAGAACTTACACGATTCATAACAAGTAATGGCGTGTATTCTTATAAACTTGTTTGCTCATACAAATATATTTTACCGCAAACGATGATTAAGTTATATCATAATAAAAAGCGATACGAAAGTAGAATCAGGTCGAAACAAAGTAGTATTTTACCTGACAGTGATCAATCTAGAGACAAAATAATCGAACATATCGCAGACAAGTAACAAACATTCATGCGCCACATGGCACTTGGGAATAGCCTGACATTTAGCGAGTCCTGATGGAGACGTTTCTCAAGGGAATACCCTGCAGTTTGCTCTCCTGTACTGCAATTCGGGAATGGTCGGACAGAAAACAACTACGAGCACGCTCGCTACCAATAATACTAAACTAAACATGGAAAATACCCAACTACCAGCGTTTAATTTCCCTAGGCCCCAAACAACAGAGGGCCTGTCAGCATAGCTGACAAAATAGTGTACCTTAAGTTGAGTGGCTGATTAGACACCTGTATTTTCACCGTGACACCGTCACCAGAAGAACATTATATGACTTATCTTTATTGTTTTGTTTTTGCAAATGGTTAAGCTGCAAAATAATCGTCTTAGTCGCTTTTGATATCATTTGAAAGTGAGAATGTAACGTAATTTTATGTTTTTAAAGAAAAATATATAAATTCTCATTTATGTTTGGTTTTAAACAATTATATGTATATATATATACATATATGTATATATATATATATATATATATATATATATATATATATATATTGAGTTCTCTTGACAACTTGCTATATCACCGCTGACTTTGACATTTAGACGTTAATTTACTCTCTCATATCCAGGCAATTCGTGGTAGCACATGAGTACGCGCTCCGACTACTAAGTCAAATATGACTTTTCTGTTAAGGTTTAAACCGTGTGACCACAAGGAATTCTGTCCTTCTATACTGATGATAGCAGGTTTAACATGAAACACGTTTGTATATGGGTTAATTTGAAAAATATTTATAAATTATTATTCAAGGTTCTCGTTATATTTAGCACTTTAAATAAGTTAACAACAAGCCGTTATGTTTAACATAATGCGATACTCTAGGCCTCACCTATTGATTTGCTATATGGCCTCTGAAGTTGCCATTTATTAGTTACTTTACTCTCCCATTTCTATGCGCGATGGGCACATAGTTACGCGCTCAGACTATTAAGTAAACTATGACTTTCGTATTGGGGTTTAAACAATGTCACTCGCAGGGATCGTCTTTTCCTATATAGATGATAACAGGTTTGCCATGAAACACATGTCTTTTAAAATATTATTAATAAATAATTATATATACACGCACATACCCATATATATATATATATATATATATATATTTATATTTATATATATTATATGTGATGTAAATCTAGTTTCTCCCTACATTTTGTTTCGATATTTTTCGTAATAATCACACCATACTTATATTTTTTGATTTCAGTGATATTTGCTATATATTGCTCTATGTCTATAGACAATAAAATGCACATTTAACACGCTTTTTTATTTTAATATTTTGTCCTGATTAAATTGTTTTAATATCGTAATATATGGAGGACATCGGACGAGGTTTTCCTTTTCATCCCCAGATCTACAACCTATATATACACCGGGAACACTTTTATTTAAGAGCGCACTTTTATAGCGCCGTCATTATTATTTTCTATTTTAATTTTGCAATTTTCCGTTGCATGAATTTTCAAACGAAAGGAGAGGCGACCTCTCTACCCATCTCTCTCTCTGTCTCTCTCTCTCTCTCTCTGTATATATATATATATATATATATATATATATATATATATATATATATATATATATAAATATATATATCCCTATATTTCTCTCTCTTTCTCTCTCTATTTCTATTCGTTCTTTCTCTCTTTTCCTTGTCTTTATTTTTCCTGTTTCATATCAGGGACGAGTGTAACAATATAGTTCCGCAGTGTTAGATGACATAGAATAAGACCTTCTTATTAGAAATAAGGTTTAGGTATTAAGTTAATTTTCTCTGATAGTAAAATAATTTGACGTTTGTTTTTACAAACGTAAAATTAGAGATTAAGAAAGAAAGTGTTTTTATTAGTTCATGTATTTATATTTCTTGTTGCATCTTTACTTTAAAAACAAACCCCGTATATTTTAGTAAGTGGGAGTTTATATAATTACTTATCACATTTTTATAATGAGTTATGTATTATTATGTGTCTGAACATACTATAAATAACGATAATAATACCAATAATCAAAAATAAAAATAATACTTATAATAATAAAATTATAACAATGATAGTTATTATCATTGTTATAATTTTATTATTATAAGTATTATTTTTATTAATAACAATAATAATAATCATATGAATTCACAACATTTAAAGTATTCATTATACTAACATAAATAATGGAACACATTTGAGTAGACTGCTAGCTATTCCATTCCCACAAATATCATTGTAAATTAATTTTCTTAAATTAGTAAACTAAAAAAAGTAAATATTTAAATCATAATTATTTCATTTTTCTGAATAGATTTATATAATAATATTTGAGACTATTTTAAATACGTATTAAGATTTTAAAAAAAGACAGTTACAACTTATTAATATTTAGTCATAAGTAAATAAGTGTTTAACATCAATATCTGAATTGGACATACCATTAATTGCGGTAAATATTACTTTGTATAATTAATTCAATTGGGTAACAGAATAGATGAACAGTCAGAAATGTGTTCTTGTACATGAGAGGCGTTAGACCTTTCCACTAGAAATTATGCTTATCAATTTAGTTCACGTGACAAAAAAAATCACGTCATAATCCAACATAGAGTGAGACGTGAGAGTTGGATTTTTTACATGCAATATAGAGTGAAGCGTGGCAGATGAAAATCTAGAAGTATTCACTTGAAAGTTTTGACTGGTTATATAATAATATTGTAAATAATTCTAAAATAAGTAAATTACAAATGAAACCCCAAACCAAGATATGTGTTCTCTTTTTTTTTTTTTTGCTATGGAAACAATCAGTGATCCTAGTAGAGGAAACGGCAAAATCAAACAATCTTACACACTGATGCAAAGCGATAATTGTAAAGTTATCTACAATAAGTTTGTCTTGATGTAGTGAGCGCACAATAACCTTATCTATTTATTAGACTTGTTGCCCACATCTTAGTCATATTCTTTCTATTTAAATTCTATACTCCATTTCACATGAAGGCTTTAAGCTTTTGTTTCCTTGTCAGACGATTTTCATACAAGAGCCAGTTTTACTAGTTACACTTTATATTCTTACGCGCACCGTATGCCCGTCATGTTCTGAGTTCATAAAAAATAATTGACTGGTGATATTGTTACATACCGGTCCATATTAATTACCTTGGCCGGATCTCTTCATCGATTATAGCTCTGCCGTTGGTTTTCTTCCTTCGTTTAGTGGCCTCGGTCCAATGAAACGGAAAACTCTCACAGCGGAAAAGAAAGAACTCCGAGGACGTTTCTAGAGAGTGTTGAACAATTTATTGGTCTAAATATTCTTTTACCCGGGAGAGAGTGGTCATCTAATGTTGCTTTCTACATTTCTTCCTGTCTTATCTGCTAACTTCTAAATTCTGTAGACGGGGCGAGATATCGATCTTCTGTCTCATTTTAAGAGACGCGGTCTTAAATTATTTGTCTACATCTTTGGACAATTTCGTCCGCTTGTCTCACGACGATCTTTTCACTTCGAGCTCCACTGACGGACTGATTCATTTTCCGTTTTCTACAACAACAAGTGACGTCACCGTCCTTTGTCATGTCATACAAATCATAACCAGAGCTGGCCTGACCTTTACTGAACCTCAACGTTTGAAGTCGGCCAGGTTTCACCAGTTTTTTGACTTCTTGGGATTACTCATTCTGAGAACAAATCTATTTGTCCCACAATGGATGTCATTTCGACCTGCACTTAACTCGAACAAAGTTCATCCCTCTCAACATCAAAACTAGTGGACCTACACGCTTTTAGGCATATAGGGCCTTTCATCATATAACACACCCTCCCCTCTCATCAGAAAAACCCAATCCTTTAATTTTTTTCTCCAAACGCCCATCCGTAGGACTGGTCAGAATCTGTAACTAAACATAACTGGGCCTTAATCCTCTGAATCCAGCCGGAAATCTATCGGCATCACACGATTCTATTCCTGGGATGTAAGACAAGTCATCTTACGATCTGAATCGGCTCTCCGGCCATCCCATCAAAATCGATAATCGGGCGACTTTTGCCCCGAATTGGCCGTATGTTATCCCTTGGCACCTATCTCACACACATATCATTCTTCTAATGAATCAGTATACAACCGATGTTCAATTTATCTAATTCATGCGTATTACCGCGATATAGGGAACGAAAAACAAAAACCTTTCCTTGTAACATATCATATTATCTGGTCAGCCTGCGAAAATTATATAAGATACCGTTTCTATACCACTTGCTACAACTGGACCATACGTTTTGCTCACTTCAGCACCCCGGTGCGAATGTCCGAGAATCATCAACTGTTCAGAAGGACAGGTGATGATTCTCGGACATTTGACATGGTTTTAACTATACAGTGCGGTGAAAAGGTGACAGGTTTTTTCAAACACCACTCTCGAAAAAAATCGGGTTACCAAACCAGGTCCACCGTGCTATCATCTAATCCAAGTATACTTAACACGGTACATTTTTAAATCGACCCCCTCCAAGGTTTTATCCGTCCCCGACACGCATACTTAAGTCGCCCTGCACCCCAATTTACTCCCAACCCCTTTGATGTGGAACAAACATCAATACTCTTTGCACCCTTCCCGTGATTCTTACTATGCAGTGGGGTGGTGGGGTGGAGAATCATCTCCGCGCACATGCCGGCCAACATCCAAATTCCAAAGATGGGACCACATGCTACAACTTAAAATTCAACATCATTCACACCATATAAATCAATGTGATTGCGGACAAACCTGGGCCACGAAAATGTAATCACTGACCACCGCCTTTCGTGGTCACCACAGAATGACCATACCACTGGCATTCCATCCCGTTCGTAATCTAACGTACGCGGTTCGAAGCATCCGTTAGATATTGCCAAGTCAACACTCGTGACCGCCCTTTCAATGGACCATGCGGTGAACCTTCATCAATCTCTTTCTATCTTATAGATTTGTACATACTATGCACACTTGGATATTCCCGAGAAAATTAACCCCGCCGAAGGGTTTCCACAACTTGACACAAACCGATTCTCACTGCCGTCGACCACAAAAAATCCATAATCCAACCTACAAACCTGAACCTTTTGCGTGGCTGCCCCCACACTTAATTAACTGTCTTTTTAAAAAATAACTTTTCCAACTTAATAGGAAGAACATTCTCTATCTTGGTTACACATATCTCCACATCATCAAACTCGTCGAACGGGTTGATATCTCGTTCGGCCATTCATACTTTGTTTTGTTTGGTTTTTCTCAACCCAGAAAGCTAATCGGTACCATTTGAACAATTGAAAAAAAATACAGTCGTGCGTCACTTCAAAAAGATATCTCCTTCCCCGAAGCATGATTAAAACAATCAGGATTCGTAGACAAAACAACTATGTGTCACCAGTCAGCGCCTGTGGTTTTCTCTCTCGCTTTTTCCTCTCATTCCTTCTCCATTTCTCTCACATTTTTTCTTTCTCTTACACTCACTCTTTCTCTCCGAACATATAACATGGACAAACACTTCAAAATCCACCATCGCGACTTCTCTTTCTTTTCTTTATCTCGCCCCATATCACCTAAACTTGTCCTAAAATACATTTCATTTTTTTGCCAAAAATTCAACGACAAAAAATATTTTTCCTGATCTAATAAACAAAATAATTTTCTCCTTTTTAACAAGATACACTCACTGTCCAAATAATTGAATATGAGTATGCGTATGAGAGCAGTGATTTTTTTTCATTTTTTCCAACTGTTCTGTACGACATATCAGCCTTTTCTTTTGTAATGTTTTACAAACAACTCATAATTAATGTCTTTAATGTCTCTGCAACCGTTATTCTTTTTTTAATGTCGTAATAGTCACTCTTATTTTTTTCCTATTTAATATTTAATTTCAGTTTGTAACAGTTCGTTTTACTGTTTCTTTTTCTTTTCTACATTTAACTATTCAACATAAAAATATGTATTTACTCACAGTTTGTTGGTGACTCTATCCCTTTCTCTCTCTACATGCCCTTTTTGTCGACCTGCTCCATGCCCTAGGCCCCAAGCTTTGCGTCTCATCCTATTTCTTGTGGAAATAGCAAGTGGCGGCTTCCAAATAAACATATGTTACATACCAGTCCCCATTAATTACCTTGGCCGGGTCTCTTCATCGTTGATAGCTCTGCCGTGGTTTTTTCCTCCTTCGTCTAGTGGCCTCCCGTTTGCTGGCGTGGAGAATCGGTCTCCTGAAACGGAAAAGTCTCCCAACAGGAAAGAAAGAACTCTGAGGGTCGTGAACAATTTATTGGTCTGAATATTCTTTTACTCGGGAGAGAGTGGTCATCTAGTGTTGCTTCTTCTTTTCTCCTTGTCTTATATGCTAACTTCTAAATTCTGTAGACGGGGCGAGATGTCGATCTTCTGTCTCATTTTTAGAGACGCAGTCTTAACTTATTTGTCTACATCTTTGGACAATTTCGTCCGCTTTCTCTCACGACGATATTGTCGCTTCGAGCTCCCAGGATGGACTGCTCTCATTTCTCGTTTTCGACAACAACAAGTGACGTCACTGTCTTTTGTCCTGTCATACAAATCATAACCAGAGCTGGCCTGACCTTTATTGAACCTCAACGTTTGAAGTCGGCCAGGTTTCACCAGTTGGTATGATTTATTTGGATAACTTATTCTGAGAACAAATCTATTTGCTCACAAAATGGATGTCATTTCGACCTGCACTTAACTCGAACAAAGTTCACCCCTCTCACAATCAATACTAGTGGACCTACACACTTTTAAGCATACAGTGCCGCTCATAATATGACAATATAACTTCATAGCTTTGTAAATTGTTATAATTATTATCATTATTATTATCATTATTTTACTTTACTTTATTATTATTTGTTTATTTAATGTATATACTTCTCCAGAAGTGAAGTGTTTCTGAGGTGACCGTTTCTTTTGTTATGGGTCTTCTTCTGTTTACCTTTAATGGTTTTAAAAAGTGTCGTTTTATTTGTATTTTTCAGCTTCGTATTTGTATCATCCCAACCTCCCTGTGCTATTATATATTGCTTTAGTTCTTGTTGTTTCTTAGTTAGTCTTTCTTCTTTATCAGATGTGTTTTTCCCGTCTTTTGATTTGATGTCTCTTTAATTTTCGCTTTTTCCATTTATTGATTTGGAATTCCAGTCTTGTTTCACATCCGAGATGTGTTGATCTATTTATGTTGCTGCGTTGTATTTCTATTTTTAGTTTCGTAAATCATGTCTGATTAGGTCGTTTATGTCTTTATTTTTACCGTTAGGATGTGTGAGAGAAATCCTGTAAGCTTTCTTTCAGTCTTTGTTCTTTATGGACCTTAGTTTTGTTTCGTCTTCTCTCATCAATTATTTTATGCGTTCAGCTTCGGCGGCTTCAATAGGCGTCGTTTGAATCAGGGAAATGTGATTTGGAAAAGTAAGTTAAATATTTTTAAATGCATAACGAAATCCCAAAAGAGTCGGTTTCTGCTCACTATATCCCTTCTTCCTTCTATCTATATCTACGGATTAAATTTTATTAACACTTGTGGTGATATTCCCTTTTGTTTAGTATTATGATAGATGTTGGATAAGGATAGTAGAAAGAAGAATCAAGGTTTACTTTCGGCAACCTCGTAACTGTAGCCTGTGTCTTTTAGTCCTCAGCTTCAGTTTGCGATGTTTCTGACAAAGCGGGAATAATTGATGTTGACTTAATAGACTCTATCCATTTTACACTTATCTTTGACTTGTTTGTTACGGTGAAGTAGTATTTTTTTAGCTCCTTGCATCAAGTGGCTTCATGCCTTGTCTGGAGTAATTACCATAAAAATAGTGATGTGATTTATTTTTCACTCTTTTCTACAGTTGCAATTTTATAGTGTATCCGCTTTTTACCTCTGAATTTCCATTGGAATCGATTACCTGTTCTGTTATTTCACTAAGATTTTCTATAATGTCCATTATTTTAACTACGTAAATCATTATCTCGTGAGAAAATGTATTTATTTCGGTTGCATATTATTACAGTCAGCAAATAAGCAACATATCTTTATGATACGATTCAGTTGGTTTATTTGTGTAGGGTTGCTATTGTATTGTTGTCTGTTGTTTATAGTGATCATTTTACTTGTATGTTGGGTCATAGTCCGATGACAAATATAAGGAGAGCCGACATTTACAGGAGTCTGACCATCGCGAGAAAAGCATCATTGTATTCAGATCTCGATTCTTAGCCGCACATTATTGTATTATTGCTTTTTTTCATATTTTATGAGTTGATGTATTTGGCTCAACCAGGCGTAAGTTTATTTATTCCGTGATCGTGTCAGATGAATCGTGTTTATCTCCCTTACTCACGCGATAATACGAATAAACCGAAACGGACACATCGTAACCGAAAAAAGGATGGAAAGGAAGAGTAGCTCGAAAATATATGTTTCTATCTTTTTATTTATTCTTCCTCTTTCTTTACAAATAACGATTGTCTAAATATTATCAAACTAAACCAATTAAACAGTTTTTAACAGTTTATAATTTACGAACGAGAAAGTCCTCTGTGAAGCACAAATGAAAAAAACATGATTAACTAAAACAGAAAGGAAAACTAAATATGAATTTCAATAGTAAAAAATAACTGTCAAAAACAATAACAGTCAGTTTTACCAAAACGTAAATGGGATATAGACAAAGAAAGAACAACCGAACTCGAAGGGAAAAATGGAAATCAATAAAAAAAAAAGCGACAAAACAACAATAAAAAATACCAGTGGGTGAGAAATAGATGACAACAGTGAAAAAATTAAAGAAAAAATGAAAACCGAAATTAATGAAGAATCAATGAAGACGATTTTGAGAAAAATAATCCACTTGAAAAAACGGCCACGAAACGTACCTGGATTTTAATATAAAAAGTTCACTAGTACACATGAAAGACTTACCCAAACCCTAAGAAAATATATACGCGAAGCAGACATAACAAAGTTAATAACTAAAAGAAAGAAAAACACTTTAAAAAAAATACATCCATGATCGAAGCAACTCTCTACTTACCATGTGGAACATTTAAACGATTAAGCCGAGCGAGGAGATCTATCAGACCCGTGCTAACAGTCGGCTACTCACCAAACGAACAGAACAGATGCCCGAAAGTGACAATAGATACCAATGACAAAAAATAAGTAAAAAGTCAAACTAAGAACATTTTCGTCGCATTGCTCGTTTACAACGAAGCCTACAGCACAATCCAGCAAGCAATGCCTTTACATTGTGAACAATCGACTTCAACATCTAGTGGTAGATGTATTCTTCTGTTTCCTGTCGGTTTTTTCTCACATAAGAGAGTTTGCTAGTGTTTAACGACTCAATCTTTATTTTCGTATTCGGTGCTCGACATACCTATAAAATATTGTCCTTACACTGTAAAAACTCACAACAAACACTTGCCTAGCTACAACCACTGTAAATACTTTCCCTTTTGTTCTCGGGAAAAGTTTGTTTCAAATAACTACTCGTCTGTGAATAACATTATCGTGCGGCTGCTTTCCAGATGACTACAACATGGTCGTGTTCATTTTGTTACTCCGTATTCTTAAATAATCAAATTCTGCTCAGTGTCAATCAACGTAAGCAGCAAAAATCAGTAATCTGTATCTTTGAATTGTTTTTGGAGCTTAATATGCAGTGACTCGTTAATACATACTATGCACACGAATAAACTTAAGACAACAAAAGGAAGTGTAGATGCCTAAGATGGAGACACGTTTAGAAAATAAAATACGTAAAATCATATGAGGCATGGAAATACAAATGGACAAAAATGACCGGGCTTAATAATATTCGAGAAAAAGAAAACATGTCAAATAGTAGATTTCACCTTTCCAGCAGATCATAGGTTGGCGATCAACGTGGAACAAAACTAAGAACCATGGAACTTTCCAAAGAACGGAAGGAAATATGGAATTGATAAAAAAAATCCTCTGTGATACCAATGATGGCAGGGCCACTAGAAGTTCTGATAATCATGGATGAAACACTGAAACAACATTAGAATAAAAATACAATTGATACAGTACAAAGCAAAATGTAACGAGTCTTTGGTATTCTTACGGCGATAATAAACTGTTGATGATTGACATGAATTCAAATCCTCGCTTTTGTGTTACATGTCTCTTATCTGATTAAAAAAATACTGTTATATAGCGTGGCTTAAAATATTTACAGTGTTACGCTGTTGTGTATCTAAAATCTCACCAAATGGATATGGGTAGAGTAGCTTCCTATGAGTATGGTGTTACGTTGCTATTAACCTTTTGTTATGAGGGTTCATTAAAACCTGCAAAACTACATAAATATGAACATCTTAACTTATTTGGTCTTCTTTCGGCAATGGATTCGTCTATCACTATCTATAATAAGTATTTTTTTTCAGCAGATTTAATAAGAAATGAAGACTCGAATGATAAAAGATTCTGCGCTGTGAACTGATCATTTTCATGGATAACGTCATCTTACACTAACAATAGTCAGCGGATTCCTTAATCAGGTAGTAATCCTAAGAAATATCCCGAGCCCCGAACAGAATTCAAACATGTGTTATACGTGTCATTCTCCGGTGTTGAATGGTTAAATAGCATCATACCTATTAGATATTAGACATCAGGCCTGGTCAGTATTTATGAAGGTCATAATTTGAAAAGACCAGATGCTATGAGAAAGTAGTCTATCTAAGTGAATACACAAATATATAGAGGTATGGCTTGCCACAGACTCGCCTCCTATCATAATTATTGACGGTCTATCCGTTGCGTTTTATTACAGTTAAATAAGTTGTCGGTTCGATTTCTGGCGATATTTTTCTCCGATGTTGTTTTCGTGCTCAATATTCAGGCCCTGCTTTGTATACACTCTTAATATAGGTGCATGCATGCCAAAACGGTCGTTATGTTTTTAGCCGCATTAATTTCTTTATGTAAAGCCTATCGTCAAAATATCTTGACCAAC
Organism: Sepiola atlantica; assembly: GCA_963556195.1. NCBI lineage: Eukaryota > Metazoa > Mollusca > Cephalopoda > Sepiida > Sepiolidae > Sepiola > Sepiola atlantica. The sequence goes on along the minus strand of OY744532.1, from coordinate 45,886,879 downwards.
TGTCACGAAACTTAATGAAAATATCAATCTTGGTCTATCTTATAAATGATATTATTCTGGGATAATTGAGGTCACAGGTCAAAGTCATAGAAAAATTAAAAAGATAACACTTTTGGCGATAACTGATTTTGTCTTCCGTAGAAACTTTAAAATTTCATGTATGGAGCTTATGCTCTTTGATAACACTAACCAATATGCACACTTTTACCGTGATCAGATAAATAGCTTTGAGTTATCAAAGTTTCTATGGCATAATTTCAGGAATATTCCATAGAATATGTGGAAGTTCGGCACAAATCAAACTGTGTCAACCCATACGTCGTCAGGCGAAGGTATACAATCTTACGACTCACTGATGTACTTGTTACATATAAAATTAACATCGATGCTTAATACAATCTACTTTTGGAAGGTTATATAAAAAAGAAACATGTCTGATAATTAGTATTTAGATGATAAAAATCATACATATTTCAAGGCGTCGTAGTCAAATAGAAGAACGCTTAACTATAGACATCAGTATCGAACGTTTGATCCTTGTCTAAGTAAACCATGCTTAGGACAGCTGTGAGCCAGCAACGCGTGTCTGTGAATTACTTTCATGTACGTATATAATATATATATATATATATTTATTTATAAATTAATATTAATTATTTATTACTTACAGACATCGATGTTTCATGCAATCTTCAGTGTAGGAAGTTAATTCTCAACGGGCGGCGGGCTCGATCTCCGATCACAAAGCGCCACTGATTTGTAACCAAGAGCGTTAACCATTCGGCCATAGGAAATTAGCTAATAATTAAAGAGGAACTTTGTGAATAGCGAGTTGGCGGCTAATTTTACACGAGGAGTGAAAGTGATCAACAAACTGTGTTTTGATCTTGCATATATATATATATATATATATATATATATATATATATATATATATATATATATATATATATATATATATATATATATATATATATATATATATATATATATATAATTGCCGTGGTAAGTCGGCTGAGCAAGTTAGGGTGTTACCATAGGAACGGAGGGCATCGTTTATTCGTCTACCAAAGAGTATAACTGTTGTTTCAATAAGATAACACTTATAGCAAAATGAATCCGACTCTTTTCAGAGAAAACGGAAATTAATTTTGATGAAAACGTAAAAATAACTTTCAAAGAGGCGCCAATGTTTACACAGAGATTCAGTGAATCATAATCACAAGCGATAAGTACATTCGCTATAGATATTATATCGAATGTAGTCACGTATCCAGATAATATCAACATAACCCCATATATATATATATATATATATATATATATATACAGGGTGTCTCAAAAAAATGTACTCACTCGTAGAATGACGAGAAAACTTTTATTTATGAACATAGAGTGAAATGAAATAGCATCGAATACATGAGACAGATGTAATTGAAGAATCATGTTCGCAAATGTTCAAACTGATGACCATTATTGTTCAAACAAAGCTGATAACGCGAACCAAGGGATTCGCAAACGTCGCGAAACATGTCATTAGGAATATCACGACAGTGTCTTTCAATTTCCAATTTCAATGCATCAATTGTCCTTGGTTTGTTGCCATAAACTTTGTCTTTTAAGTATCCCCACAAAAAAAAGTCCATGGGTGTTAGGTCTGGGGAACGAGCCGGGTATTCATTGGGGCCCCTTCGTCCAATCCATGTGTCAGGAAACACTGCATCGAGGTAAGCTCGTACATCGCGATGGTAGTGGGGAGGAGCTCCATCTTGCTGAAAGTAAATATCGCCGTCATCACCAAACCTCTCTGTAATTTGTGGACCAACAAACAGTGGCGTTTTCGGTCTTCCAATAGCATTTCAGGACAAACTTTCTTTCTTCGAAACTAAGTTGATTTCCTGCCATGGCTTCATTAATTCAGAATATCTGAAACAAAAAAAAAGAGTGAGTAAATTTATAATGGACATCAATTTGAACATTTGCGAACATGATTTTTCAATTACATTTGTTTCATGTATTTGAAGCTATTTCATTTCTCTCTATGTTCATAAATAAAGGTTTTCTCGTCATTCTAAGAGTGAGTACATTTTTTTGAGACAGCCTGTATATATAATTAAATTAGTTCAATTATTTTAATAAAATCATGTAAATCATTTTTAATTGTATTCAATATTGAGTCGAGCTTTATAAATATTTATTATATAAACATTTAAATCGACCTACACAAATGCAATTACGTTTCGGAATTCTTCGTCAGAACCGAAAGATAACAATGAAAATGAATTTGTACAATAGATAAAATAGCAACAGAATGTAAATTCAGAAATAACAAAAATGACACCCCCCAAAAAAACTACAGTAACAGGAACAATAATAAAAGGAGCATAGTGACGAGTTCTACTACACGTATTTCCGCCAAAATAAGCCATATAGCTCGGTTTATCTCTTTAATTGGGTTACATCTAGAGGGATGGGTTGATCGATGAACGTTGAGCGTGTCAAAATCTGTCATTTCGTTACAACTTTATATTCCATACTTTTTCTTCTCCCGAATTTTATTTATTTATTTATAAAGTATTTTTGTTAATTTTCAGTCATCAAGTTAAAGTTTAATTTGATTTCTTACGACAAGACTGATCTTAAAAGTTAACCTTGTAATTAAAACATTGTCAATATATATATATATATATATATATATATATATATATATATATATATATATATATATATATATATATATATATATGTGTGTGTGTGTGTGTGTGTATGTGTGTGGGTGTGTGTCTGCGTAATTGACTGAAAGCAAAATGGTTACAATAACAATCCAAACTTCAAACAGAATGAATTTCCTCAAACGCTGAAATGATACTTAATACAATTTCAAAAAGATTTACTTCTGTAAGTCAGTTGGTCTTCACACATTAGTTATTCACATATGCTAATCAACCTCAATTTTACAACTCTACAATTATTAATACAAATCTCATTTACCTCCAGTAGATCGGAACACAAAACATGCAAAACATTTCATTCGCTTACAGATAGAGAGTTTTCGTTGTTATTGTGACCCTCCTCCAGATCGTATTATTATACAAGTGACATGGGGTGGAAAATCGTTTTACCCTAATACTCTTTTGTAGGTTATTTCTTTCTTTCTTATATACCGAAACGTCAGATATACCAGGATAAATTGGTTGTTGAATATGGCAGCTTAAACAAAGTCTGTTCGGTCTTTCTCTTAGACGTGGATCCACTACTGCGTGCATCGGAATATGATTTCTCATTCAGCACTCTCTGATGATATTTTAGCGCTGTTGTCCACTACCTGCGCTGACCTGGAACGTGGGTGCACGTCTTCAACGCGCTGAAGCGTCCCATTAACGAGCAACAACTGTGGATTTATAACTCTTGTTATGCGACGTGGTCTAAATTTCGATGTGCATGATCCTTGTAGATGTTACACCCTAACGGTGTCCTCTTTTTATAGTGTGTTTGGTGAGCAGAATGCAGCACAAAATTGACCCTTTTTACTCGAGGTTGGTATGATTGCAGCAAATAGGCGGGTGCTGACGAGGCAGACACCCCCCCCTCTTTGGGGCTAACGTTGCACAAATACACAACTTCCACGATATTGCAGTTCTTTTGTCCAGCGATCCGCTTTACGGTCCAATGACACCATTCTACAATACACTATCCCGATTGCTTATATGCGCAATGTAGTCGCAACGTAATACTATTTTTATTAATGAACTGCCTGAATTGATAACTACAGTAGACAGGGAAATTATCAGCAAGGATCTCGTTAAAAAAAACACCTATTCTAATTGCCGGATCACGGGGGCACTGACTTGCAACTGTAGCGGCCATCAGATTGAAAATCCCGTGATGTCACAATCGATTAGTGTAAAGAAAATGATAGCCTTTGATGTACATGCTTAGCAGGTTCTATACTTTATGCACATTGAGCACTCCCTTTTACCATCGCACTTGAACTGGTTATATTGTCTGACATTCTTCACAATTCTGAACAACTGCCTTAACTACCTCTGTCGGCACGAACAGTTCGATTCTACGCAAAAATATATTTTTTCTCTACGGTGCTAACTATGTCGATAAACTTCGTGCAGCTGTGCTGGGTTCAGGTTCCCTGTGGCAACAACACACCCTGCTGTGTGGGTTCAATATTTATCTTCTCGTTATTGAGCTGGAAAACTCTTGTCCGTGAGCCTGCTCGATTTTAGTCAAATTTTACTAGTGCTACATCAACCGAAATACCATACTGCTTTACAAGTGAGATTCTTGTGTTCAATCTCTCGCCTTATGAGTATTTCGCTTACGTTTTTTGGGGTTCAACTGAGACTCTCCCGCGAGAGCATTGGTCATCCAGTGCTACACACAAAAAGATTATGTTTTTATGTGTCACACATTTCCTTCCATTTAAGCACGGCATCCAACTCTAGCACGTTCATGTGCTGAGTGTCTTTTGTCGGTGCAACTAGCACGCCCCCTCGATTATGGGTTTATCGGCGTCTAAAGCCACGCCCACACCCAACATACTTTTGTCAAGCAACACATCCAGTGTTTTCGTGCCCACGCTCCACTTTTTAGGCAAGATCTGATTGAAACATCCGAACAAGTCTGCCTGCTATCTACCACTCCAGAGGAGCATCGTTAACCTTGTTACTCTCGTCCTGCATGACAGTTGTATACCGACGTTTGATGAAGTCTATCGCCACTTAAAGTTCCCGACATACATGGAGAAGATACATCTCTATGTAATAGTTATAGAATCGTCCACATTGCTGCTCCCTTGCTGGCTGCCATCGTAGTCAACAATGCTGTACCCAAACTTCAAATCCCACCTTGCATCGTTTTGCAGATTCTCTTAATGTTTTAAATGGGTTCATACAGGTCCTGATGATTTCTAACGGATTTTTCCTACGCCACATCTTCAGTAATATATATGTCATCGATATATTGCCGACGTTGCTCTGCTTATTTTCTCATCCTGGGCTAACACAACCTCAGACACAGCCTGCATTACTAGAACGCCACTTTGTATTTTATATCTTACTGTCATGTACAGCCGAATGATTTCTACACATTGATATGAAGGTGTGTCCACCTGAAGTTCAGAATGGATACATTATTTCCCTGCTGTCTCTATCCTCGCATTATCTCTGCCCAGCCATCTGCATCTCCAGTGAATGCGTCAACGTAGCCGTTTAATTCATGATAGTCCATTACATGAAGCACCTGATATACGACCATCAGTAGTTTCAGTTATTTGGATGTGCCTAACTTCTCCACATTATATGGCAGCAATAACCGTTGTGTATTCAGGTGTGCCACTCGCGTTCATAATCCTCTTTTAATTCATTAGTAACCTGATATTTGGAAATTCGAGTTTCAAGCTTCTCTGGTGCACAACCTGCTGATCATTTCTATGCTGCTCGTCGAATTCGGCGAAAAAGCAACTTCTTTGATACGAAGCCATGTACAAATCGGTCGTGTTTCAGGTTCGACAAAACAGCAACATCAGACGAACGTTTTTCACTGCATCTTCAGCAAAAAGTGTAAAAGATGATAACGTAGGTATGACTATTACATTGTCTTAGAATATTATTATTATTTTATTATTATTATTATTATTATTATTATTATTATTATTATTATTATTATTATTATTATTATTATTATTATTATATAGATAGAAACATTCTTGTAGTAATCAAACGCTGATTTATACACATTTAGTACAATAACATATATATGTATATATATATATATATATATATATATATATATATAACTTTAATTAAGCAAGTATAAAATTATGATAAAATGAACTTAAAACCAACATTTTCTTTCAAAAGTGCTCAATACAAGCTAGAGCTATATAAATAAACTTGAAAACTATTTACAAAAATTAATGCATGTTTCTATGCCATAAGTGCATATTATCAGGACTCATAATAAAATTACCCGAAAGAAAGTCAGAAGTAAAGCAAAGAGGTGCAGTAATCGTTGATGTCGCTTTTCTGAAAGGTATAACTGTAGGGGTGGGGGTGGGGGTGGATACATTTTAAGCATATCATATTTTATTTTCACAACATCAGCCAGCATAATTCTATTCGCCCCCTTACTCTATAATATTTACACATTATAAAACTAGATTTGTCAGTTGGATACATTCAGGAATATTTATATGTTCATATATGCAAATCATGACAACCCCGTAAATAAGTGCATATATTTATCACCACCCACATGGACTGCTATTCAGATATACGCACCAGCGGAACATACATTAATACACACAATACATGGCACACCCGCAAGTAAGCACATACATTTATCAGCCCCTAAAATTATATTTTATAATTCTCGAACACACGCACGTTTATAGTACATGGTTAAAACTACAGCCCAAATACACAACCATATCACTGCAATTTTAATATTGCTTACACACATATTACATGGAAGACCATTCACAATAGCGCACCCTTCAAACGACAATTATACTCATACGCTAACTTGGATAGTATAATTAGAGGCAGTCCTAAACCTAGATACCATTTTCCTGTCTCAAATTTTGTACCTCACAACAGACGCATTTACTCACTCTATTATGTTTATCTATTAATCACATAGAGTTTATTTTTTATTTGATTTATATTAAAATTATTTAATTAAACATTCAAACTTGTTTTTATTTAACCTATTAAAGAAGTACGTTTTATTTAGCTAAACTAATACGAGGAAAGTTGTTGTCAACATACACATTTCCAATAATTATAAAATAATGCATCATAATGACAACATCTTCACATACAAAACTCTGTAAAAATAAAAAAGATATATGGCGATCAGACACATCAAAATGTATATCAACTAATCTATAACACAATGAAATAAGTATACATGATATTTTATGTTAATAGCAAGACCAAGAAACCGTATGAGGTTGTGTAGAGTTAGATTTGAAGCTTTCAAATTTCAGAACAGGTTCCTTTTTGTTTTCATTCAGAATAAGAAGAACGATGTCGTCGATTTTTGCCCGTCATATCGATAGCTATTGACTTTCTTTCCGACAGTTTATCATATATATATATATATATATATATATATATATATATATATATATATATATATATATATATAGTGAATGCTTTTATTCGAACATGCAACTGGATTACTATTTATATATATATATAAATATATATATGCATATATATGTATGTATATATATATATTTATATATTTATATAATAAATCTATTATCATACACTCTTCCTCCCCCTCTCTCTCTCTCTCTCTATATATATATATATATATATGTATATATATATATATATATATATATATATCATATAGAAACACTGCTAAACGAAGAAAGGTTTGAATTCGATTTGATCTTTCTTTCCATTGTCTCTTGTGTTCAATCCATGTGAAATTGACATTGCGTCGATATTGGCTATTTCTGCGAATTTCTTTCACGCTCAACATACATGGCGTCTTCGTTATTATTGCGTAGCAAAGAATGAAGACGACAACACTATCGTTGCCACGTTATAATATTCTTTAATCAACGTGCGAATTGCTGCGGAAAATATTTGAAAGTATGCAGCGTCAACATTATTCCCTCCAGCTGTAGACAAACTCTGTAATTCACATGAAACTGATTCACAGCTAAGATTCATCAAGTCATTAAAATAAAACTTTAAAACACAGAAAATCATATATATATATATATATATATATATATATATATATATATATAAATACATATATACATATATATATATATATATATATATATATATATATATATATATATAAATACATATATACATATATATATATATATATATATATATATATATATATATATATATATATATATATATATATATATGGCTTATTCTCAAAGTGTTTCTTCTATCTTATATCTCGTTTTAATCTATACTGGATCTCTCTCATTTGAAAACAACGTCTTCATTACTATTTCCTATCGAATATTTTGATTACAATGATAACCTATGTAAAAACATATTACCATACGCATACATTTTATTTAATTGCTTTGATGTACATTTCTTTTACATTCATATGTCTATCGTTATACATATCTATATTATAAATTCATTCAAGTTTACAAAAATGCATATGTAGTAGCTCGAAAGGGTATAATACGACTAGAGCTCCTAATTTAACATCATATAATAAATGATAATTCGGATAACATACTATATTTCATCTAAAACATTTTATTAATAGACAATTGTTTCTGCCACTTTCGAAAATATACATTTTAAATCGTATACAAAATTTCACAAATATTCACGAATAGGTTTATAGTGAATCTATAACTTCAAACAGCATCAAATATACATTTAATGTATACCTACTTTAATTTTATGTAATTTTGTCTATTTTTTTCACTATAATCAGAAAAAAACTTCATTTAAACTTTTGTTTTCTGTATTTAAGATTTCATGATGTATAATGCCTATCATACTTATGTGTTTCCGTTTGAAATGTTTATATTAAATAAATTCAAACCATATGACAACATTCAGACATAAAAAATAGTTAATTAAACACAATCGTTGTTGCCCTCGTACATCCATGTGTTTCTTTTTTAAGGGGTACAAATTAACCATATCGATATTCATCAATGTCGTATGAATCATTTCCGGTTCAGTTATAAATCACTTTGCAGTAATCTGATTAAATCGCTGTTTTTCTAATTTCTATTTTAAGTATCATTCTTTCGTAGTACATCATCAATAATTATTGATAATGTAAAATATACAAAGTACGTAATTTAATTTATTCAACCATTACTTCCGATAATAATTTGATCACTCTATTTGTATTTAATTCCTGTTATTTACGGGTATCACACTACATTTTATGCTAGCGTTACTATTATTATTCATTAGTGACTGCCTGTTATAGCAGGAAGAACATCTAAATTAACACGTATTTGATCACCATTTTTTTTTTTTTTTTTTTTTTTTGTCTGGTGCTTCGAACAGGCGTGTTCAGGCTTGCTGGTTGTTCAACTCGCCCTGGCTGATGTGAGGATCCTGTGAGACAAAGGAACCGCACCAGCATGTGCTTGCATGTGCACGATAGAATTGGTGTCGGCTTGCCTGCACGCCGTGTATCCGACAATTTGGGGTTGGTCCGGGATATTAGCGAGGTAGGCATCAAGAGAGCGCTTAAATTGTTCCACAGCAGCATTTTTTATATCCCGAATACACCTAGGCATGGCATTGAAGAGTTGTGACCCCTGTACAGGTAAGCTCGTTTCAAAAATGGTTCGTATTTTCCCACCAGTTTTTAGCGAGGGAACAATACAGTGCCTCCCGCGGCGTTCATTGTTTTATTTATTAATTTTGAGTAACATTCTAACTTACCAGGCCATAAACAATCGCGGTAACCCCAAAATACAAATAATATATAATTTAAAATTCATTTAATAATTATTTTTTAGTAACACCTTAATTTTGCATTTCATTAATGATTTGCGGTTTATAATTACAAACCCTAATAAAGACTATCGGTATAGTTTGTATTATTATAAAATATTTTCTATTTATTTTTTACAATATTGCTAACATCTATAACTTCAGGTTCATAAAATAAAATAAATATTTCATTTTGCCCCTCGTAATTACTTTCTGTTTCAATCTATTTATCAATGTTTGAATGAGGACATGTTGGTGTGAATCCATTATTATTTTACGTGTGCATTTTTGCATATGGCTATTTATCAATCGAATATGGACATTTACAACGAAACACGAATGACCTCCGGAATACAAAGTAAAACAAAGTGTAAGTAAGCTTTGCCTTGGATTGTAGTGAACAAATAAAAGGGGAAAAAGAGTATAGAAAGTTAATCTGTATGAATTAAATGTGGCGACTAATGTAGCCTCTTCCTAAATGTTGGTGAAATTTTGTGTACCATTATAATGAATATTTTCGATTAAGACAAAAACAAGTGTCTATTAATGTGTTTTTGGATGAAATATAGAATGATTTTAGAATAACAACGCAATATATATATATATATATATATATATATATATATATATATATATATATATATATATATATTTATTTATTCTGGTACAGAAAAATTAGTACAACATTCGTACCGTCGGTTTCAAGCACGGAAGGTCTTACCCATCCGGCTCTCTTCAGCTTCTGTTGTCATCTGTATTGGAAATATGAGGTCACATGACACTCTCGTTGGGACGCGTTATTTGCTCAGTGTGTTGTGTGTGTTTGTTTAAATTTAAATTTAGTGTAATAAGACCGTTGAGATTTAAAACACGAGGGAATTCAAGATTAAAGGGAATAAAAAATCAAAAATATATGAAAATATATATAAAAAATATATATAAATCATATATATAAAAACATTTGAATACTAAGAATAAAAGAATAAAAAAAGAGAGAGAGAGTAAAAAAGAAGAATAAAAAATATAAAAAATATAGAGAATAAAAAAGAGAGAGAGAAAGAAAGAATAAAAGAAGAAAGAATAAAAACATAATGAATAAAAATAAATTAAAAATAAATTTAAAGATTAAAAAAATAATAATAAAAAAATAATAAATTAAAAATTAAAAATTAAAAATTAAAAATTAAAAATTAAAAACAAAAATAATGAAAGGGTTTCTCTGAAATTCCCGTGAGCCAAATTATGAATTTGTATCATTAGCCGTTATATTTTTGAAGGTATGCGTTCTAAAAGGTAGGTTTGGTAGTTTTGTTTTACGGCATATCAACCCTTTTTGGGTTATTTAATGCCGAATCTGGTCTTGTTTTCTTCTCTTTTTTGTTTCTTTCCCCTTTTAATATCTGTTTCTATTTAACCCATAGTTGGGACCCTAACAGGTACTACCACTCCGGGTCAGGGTGGACCTGGGAGCAATGGTAATTAAGAGGAGGCTCCACATTCCCCAAAGTCCGTAAGCCGGATCTCACCATCGGATGTAGTTTAAGGTCATATATATTTTTGAAGGTATGCGTTCTAAAAGGAAAAACCGTTAACGTGTTAAAAATCTTTTACCCAGATTGGAGTGATTTTAATGAAGAAATTCGGATCTAAGGGAGGTAACTTAGTTGGAAATATGAAATGTTTGAGTTTGTTAAAATGGACGTGTAGATTAATCTAGTGGCTGATAAATAAATTAAATATTTTTGCATTTTTGTATTTTTGTGAAAGTCGAAGTTTTTGCTCTTGGAATTTATGTGGATATAGTTTGTTTAAATGGATTTGTAGAGTAATCTAGTGACTGATAAATAAATTAAATATTTTTGTATTTTTGTGAAGGTCGAAGTTTTTGCTCTTGAAATTTATGTGGATATAGTTTGATGAGGTGTTTGATCGTTTTCATTGTGTTTATATTTTTCTGCATTACTGGTATTCTGGTCTGTGACGGTTGCTTCATATATGATTGAATCGATTTTGCAATTTCCCTCCAGGGTTGGGGGTGTATGAGATCTCATACACCCCCAACCGAGACCAACCACAGGGGACCCGCAATAGAAGGAGATCGGTGATCTGGTTTTCCCCACCCTATTCGACCAATACCAAAACAAAGGTAGGCCAACTTTTCCTCAAATTACTCGACAAACACTTCCCACCCACAAATGAATTACACAAACTGTTTAACAGAAATTATGTTAAGGTCAGCTATTCCACTGCCCCTTCAATAAGAAAAATTATCTCTGCAGAACCCAAAACAATTACAAACGCAGGCTGCTCATGCCAAGACAAAAACAACCGCCCCCTGGAGGGAAATTGCAAAATCGATTCAATCATATATGAAGCAACCGTCACAGACCAGAATATCAGTAATGCAGAAAAATATATTGGGATGACGAAGGGAAACTTCAAACAAAGGCTATACGCACACAGAAACTCCTTCAGATACAAAAACAAAGCTAATACGACACTCGCGACCCGAATATGGCAGCTTAAAGAAGAAAATACACCCTTCACCATCAAATGGAAAATAATTGAGAGAAAACCATCTTTCTCTCCAGCCATAAACAGATGTCCTCTATGTGACGCTGAAAAATACCACATTTCAAAAGCCATCATCGATCCGAATACAGCCTGTTTAAATATCCGCGATGAAATATTTAGGGGGTGTATCCACAAGAGACAAGCATTACTTATAAACTGGTCTGACCGATTCACATAATGTCTAACTACCCCCCTCTACTAATATAAACACAATAAAAACGAACAAACACTTCATCAACCTATATCCACATAAATTTCAAGAGCAAAAACTTCGACCTTCACAAAAATACAAAAATATTTAATTCATTTATCAGTCACTAGATTACTCTACAATTCCATTTAAACAAACTATATCCACATAAATTCCAAGAGCAAAAACTTCGACTTTCACAAAAATACAAAAATGCAAAAATATTTAATTTATTTATCAGCCACTAGATTAATCTACAAATCCATTTTAACAAACTCAAACATTTCATATTTCAAACTAAGTTACCTCCCTTAGATCCGAATTTCTTCATTAAAATCACTCCAATCTGGGTAAAAGATTTTTAACACGTTAACGGTTTTTCCTTTTAGAACGCATACCTTCAAAAATATAACGGCTAATGATACAAATTCATAATTTGGCTCACGGGAATTTCAGAGAAACCCTTTCATTATTTTTGTTTTTAATTTTTAATTTTTAATTTTTAATTTATTATTTTTTATTATTATTATTTTTTTAATCTTTAAATTTATTTTTAATTTATTTTTATTCATTATGTTTTTATTCTTTCTTCTTTTATTCTTTCTTTCTCTCTCTCTTTTTTTATTCTCTATATTTTTTTATATTTTTTATTCTTCTTTTTTACTCTCTCTCTCTTTTTTATTCTTTTATTCTTAGTATTGAAATGTTTTTATATATATGATTTATATATATTTTTTATATATATTTTCATATATTTTTGATTTTTTATTCCCTTTAATCTTGAATTCCCTCGTGTTTTAAATCTTAACGGTCTTATTACACTAAATTTAAATTTAAACAAACACACACAACACACTGAGCAAATAACGCGTCCCAACGAGAGTGTCATGTGACCTCATATTTCCAATACAGATGACAGCAGAAGCTGAAGAGAGCCGGATGGGTAAGACCTTCCGTGCTTGAAACCGACGATACGAATGTTGTACTAATTTTTCCGTACCAGAATGAATAAATATTATCCTCTTAATTTTTAACTTTAATTCTTAATTAATCGAGCACTCTGCTGGGACTTTTCCTACCATTTTACAAAGAAGTATATATATATATATATATATATATATATATATATATATATATATACCATAAATAACTATTTTAAAGGGGCTTCTTTAAAGAGTTTATTGCAGTTTCTTGGAAAATCCGATTGTCAGAAGCGAACTTCTTTCTAACACCTCTAAATTCTAGCTCAAACTTCAATTTCGGCCTGAAACTCTTATTTAAGGTGTTCCATCGAAAAAAGAGTAGCATAGAAGATCCAGTCAATTGCAGGCAAATATAACCCACCTCTGTAAACAGCCGGTACTTGAATATCCTTCTAAAGTCAGCCATGATTTTCCATCTCTTTACCAAAGCATCAATTTGAACGCGGCCTCGTACCGGGAGGGATTCTGTTTATCAATCGTGTAGTTATAAAGTAGTGGGTCACTAAAATCATGAATGATAGTGATGCAGCCAACATTGCCCCCTTTTCATTATAGACTTCTGCTCAACAAGAACGGTTTATGGTTTAAAACATAAATGATGAAATGGTTCTATATATTTTTTTAGGCTGTTACTTTCGTGTGGAAGTGAGCGGGTCTGTGTCTGTTTTTTTAATGTATTTTTCGTGTCGTTTCCAATGGCTAGGTACTGAGCTGCCAGATGTTTTGTGGTCTGTTAATGACCTGCATCTCACAAAAACCTGTCCTTTTTTGTCGACGATGTAAACATCATTGATCCTTGAAGTTAATGTCTGCAGATGGTCAACTCTATGTGATTAGTTTCTAAATGTAAGCAAATGCGGCCATCGTCCAGTCGGTAATTTGTAACTTAGTTTGGAACCTGTCAGACTGACTTTGGACGGGTTGACGCAGTTCTACGGACTTGGGCGTTTATGGCGATTCCTTATATACTTTTTATGACAATTGCATTCAGTCGTAAAATAAGGCACGTGATATCCTCTTTCTCATCTCATTTTTCTTTGACACGGTGAAAACGACTGTATGCGTAGGGTATTTCTATTGAGAATCATTATTCCTAGGGAGATTTTTAAAAATTATCTCCCACAATACTTTGCAACTCCGTGTTTCTACTTCACCATTATAAGTTTGATTAAACCAACATATGGTTTATCATTGTATTAACTATTTTCAATACGATTACATATTGTCAGAGTTTGTCGATAGTCTACAGCTTATTGAATTTGAGAGTAGTTTTAAAATTGATGTTAGTAATTATATATATATATATATATATATATATATATATATATATATATATATATATATATATATAAATGTGTGTGAGGAAAAGAAAAAATGAAACATGTCTGCTTTTCATTGATAAAGGTTTGTGTAGATCAAAACATTTGATTTATTTTATATAAAAAATAAATGATGGAATCGATTTGGTTTAAAAAAATATTATTTATTACCTACAGACATCGATGTGCCATGCTAACGCAATCTTCAGTGCAGGAAGTTATTCTCGACGGTCGGCGGGCTCGAACTTCGATCACAAATCGCCACTGATTCGTAGTCAAGAAAGTTCCCCCGTTGGCCACCGAGAATTAGCTAATAATTAAGGAGGAATGTAACTTTGTAAATACCGAGTCGGAGGGTATTTTACAACGAGCAGTGAAAGTTATCTTACAACAACAAACTATATATATATATATATATATATATATATATATATATGTGTATGTGTGTCTGTATTATTATATAAGGTCATTTGCAAAAGAGACTGAATAGAACATAAAATATTAACACAAAATCATGTTGTTGATTATATATTTTGTTTCAATTATAACACGTTTTGATAGACTTATCGCTTATTTAAAATAAGTCTTATATAGGATACCGAAGATTTTACGTAGTAGGAGGAGACACATAAGGCTCGGAGGGCGCATGGGGGTGTTGGAACATGATTGGTAGGAAATAACGTAATAAGTGAGTAGTTGCAGGATGTTTGCATAGACCGATGAGTGTAAAATAGTTGTAAGGAGGAAAGTTTCTTACTCTTTTATTACACTCACCCTTCGATGCAAAAACATTCATCCTTTACACACTCACTATTTAATTTGCCACCAATAATTTTTCAACCAACTTATAATAACTACTAACTTATTTTCTTCGCGCACTACCATTTCCATCTTTTTTTATAGTGAATCTGACTTATTTTCCATAAAGCTTATGCTAATGCCAAAGGTTTGAGAAGATAGAAAAACCTAGGCAGGTAATCCGCATCCGTACATCAGTTAGAACGATTCGGGGAATACGTAGATGGTTAGAGAACATTGTAGACAGTATTAAACATGTTGAGATACTTGCGGTACCTTAAATACAGGGAATATCACCGGTTGTTATCAGCAATCACTGCGAAAGTGTCATAAGTTAAAAAAATATACCTCATGAATAATGATAGATTTGATCTGGAAACTAATTATGGTGCATTAGCTAGATTGAACGGAAACGTTCAGTCTAGCTTTGTGTGTGCAAGCACATAGGGCCTACTTTTAAGAGGATTAAGATCCCAACCCCGTCACGTATTTTAAATATTTTTATGGCTTAAGCTCGAATACTTTTTAGACAGGCCTCGTATATATATATATATATATATATATATATATATATATATATATATATATATATATATATATATAAATATAAATGTTTTGGGGTACAACATTTATAAATGCATTTAAAAAGGATGAGCGGAAAACTCTCAAAGGCCCTTTCGACTATCATCTTGTCAGGAGAAAATCGATAGTTTTTTTAATCAATAATATCGTCGGGAGAAAGAGCAAACGGGAAATTGAATGTGCCAAAATTAACGATGGGGCGATTAAAAGAAATTAATTTTATTATTTCGTTAAAAAACGAATAAAAGGCACTACGTAAGGGGGAAAAAGAAGGGAGTGGGTTCAAAGTTCCCAAAAGAGATTTAGCGATCTGACAAATTCCTTATGCCGGCATAAGGAATGGTTTGCCAATAGCGATAGAGAGAGATTGCAATATTTTCAAATGGGTCTTGGAATCTGCTCTATGTAAGACTTCAAAACCGCCTTTTGGGGAGGGAGAAATAAGGTGAAGCATAGTATAATTTAGCGGCAAGTAGAAAATAGGGGAAAAAGATTAAACAGAAACTGGGCTGATTATCCAATGAAACTGTTAAAGGCCGTTCATCTGGTGAGGAGCGGAAAAGGCACACTCACGTAATACGATAAAGGTGTGCCATTTCTTTATTTAGAAAGGCTTGAAATGATCAATGAAAATTGTTGTTGACTAACCATCATAATACGCGTCATATTCTTTAGTAAATGAATGAGTTAATTGAATTAACCGCAGATAGTGAAATTTAAGTTTAATTTATATTTTAGTATAATTTTAAGTGTGTATTGCATATACAAATTCAAACAGTTTCGACAAAAACAAAATTCAGATAAATCAAGTTGGTTTTAATTAAACAATAATGGATGTTTCTCAATTCGACATAATAATAAGATTGATAATTACAAAGCCTGAATGTTATATAGAAAATGAATGTACAGAAATGCAAAAAAAATGATTTAGCATTGTACATGTTAATCAATACATCCGTATCATGCAATGCTAAATAACGTTCCATAATCTGCTATATTTGATTTAGTTTTCCTAGAAAACTTTCAATTCATAATTGCTCTAGAATTATATATTAGAACCCGAGTATCATCTAATATCAATTATACTTTAACACTATAGTTTCACTACATTAGCAGAATGTTATATATATATATATATATATATATATATATATATATATATATATATATATAAATATAGATAAATAAATAATATAATGATGATAAAGACAAACAAAATCGGAGCCTAATGTGTTAACGACACCCACACACACATACACTACCACCACCATCATCATTGCTGACCCAAACTGAGGTTCAGACCGATTATTATTATTATTATTATTATTATTATTATTATTATTATTATTATTATTATTATTATTATTATTATTATTATTATTACCACTTATTCTGTAAACTATATAAATTTGTTAGTGAATTTGTTAGTGAACTTGTTGATAATTAGATAAATTTGAAAAAAACTATTAAAAAAAACAGTAAAAAACTAAGAATTAAATAAAATCAGTAGCCCAATGTATTAACGACCCCCACTACCACACACACACTTCCATTATTGCCGACACAAACTGAGAATCAGTCGTTAAATCATGCCTCGTGCCTAATATGACCTAGACTGATTTTGATACGTGTCGAATGTATCTTTTTCAACTCTTTCTTCCCTTCCCTCCTATCACATACTTTCTTCTCCCCTTCCTTCGCTCTATCCTAAATGATTTTATTTCTTATTTTATCTCGTACCATGTTATTTTATTTCATCTCTATCTATCTATCTATCTATCTATCTATCTATCTATCTATCTATCTATCTATGTGTCTATCTATCTATCTATCTCTTTCTATTTTATTTAATTTAATTTTATATTTCATATTTTATATTTTATATGTTTTAATTTATATCATTTTTATTATTATTTTTATTACGTGACTGTCTAAATTTTATACGGCAAAAGAGAACTTTTCAAATCATGAATATTTATTTCGTTCTTTTCGCTTTTTCATCTCTATTTACTTTTAAGTTTGTTTGGTTATATGGCATATATATTATTTTCAAATATGTATTTCTTGTGTGTCTGGTTTTGCTTAAAGAAAATATATCATCGTGAGTATGTATGTGCATAGCACCGGGTGTGGTTTCATCACTTTACCCTAACAGAATCTACTGAATCTGTAGAATGGATCCTTACACGTAATAGCATCCGGCTGTGACTACGCACACACCCATTTCTTAATGTTTTCTAGATTTGTAAAGTTAGGAATATGTACTTATTTCAACAATATATATCTATGTACAAGGTATTCTCCAAAACAAATGAACATTGAAATGTATATTCTAAAATATGGTAAAAAATATGGGCACATTATTATGATTGTAAATGTTAACATTTAATAGCGGCCATATATATATATATATATATATATAATGTTTTTGTATATATATATATATATATATATATATATATATATATATATATATATAATGTTTTTGTTTTACATTTAACTTTTAGATTTTCATGTACTGAAAATTCTGAATTTTGGAAAATATATTATCGGCAACCAGGTGGATAATATCATTGTTGTTGTAAACATTAATATTTAGAGGGTGCCTCTAACAAAACCCGCCCCCAAACTTTCAATCTCACCAACTAATGAACAGATCATAATGAATTGGTTCATTCTAAAAAAATACAGTGAGTAACATGGCCACATTGTTTTTTGGTAAATGTTAACATTTAGGGGTAGCGTATATATAAAGTTTTTATTTATTTAATTTGTGAACCGATCATTATGAATTTTGGAATATATATTCTCAGCAACACGGTGAGTAACATAGCACATTGTTTGCTTTTGTTAACTTTATCATTTAACTAGCACACCCATAAACAACTTTTAGAATAAGTTTGATACAAACATTTAATAGAGACGTAATTTCTCTACATAAAATGATGAGTTATATTAAGTAAAACATTTTTAAATGATCAGTGTGCACGAGCCTCAATGATATACATGCGATCAGTAAACTCGTAAACTAGTAACTTATTGTTATGAATTATAGAATATGAATTCTAGGTAACAGTGTATGTAACGTGAGTAGAGTATTTGTTTAACTTTGCAATTTGGGGGGGCCACCGAAACCGTACGAGACCCCCCCCCCAAGAAAAAACACCATTACATTTAAAAACTTATTTATTTTATTGATTTAAACAAAAAATCATTTGAATGTTATCTATTTTCTTATATTTATTACTTTCATTCATTTTTCTCCCTTTCCTTCTTGTTTTCGATATTTCGTTTTTTGCTTTTGTTTAGTTGTCTTCTATTTTTCTTTCAATTTTTTACTTTTAATTAATATTTTTCCCACATTATTTATATATTTTGATTTATTACGGTTTCATTTATTTCTCTCTCTCTCTATTCTGTTTGTATTTCATTTATTTTTTAATTTACAAATTAATGTTTTCTATCTTGCCCTTTTTATTTAATGGAATTATATTTTCTTTTTATCACACTCTCAGTTGTAATCTTCTATCTTTCACTTACATCCTCATTTATACCATCATTTCGTCGTATTTCTCTTTCGTAATAACTACATCAATGACTGAGATAACATACTTTCATTTAGCATTACATATAATTAAATAAGCAAATACAGCATTGGCATAGTCAGTAAAGACTCAAACTCATAATTTAGGCATTGAAAATAAAATTATAAGAATACATCAATTATTCAACATTGTAGCAGAATCAATATTATCCTATTTGGAAACCAATCATCATCTGTGGATGCGAGATGTATTGGAATTTTTGGAAACAAAATAACATACAACGTTGCAAAAATTCGTTACACATTATCAGAACTAACACTCAGATACAATATCTGGATCCAAAACAACCAGTATATCCCCTTACATTAAATGGGTACATCGTTGGTATAACTACAGAATTAACAAACCGAACAAAATCCAAAGAATCAATACAAGAAAACAACGAGAGTAATAAAAAGAATAATTATTTCCTTTTTTTACTTATGGTTGGGACTGTATGACTCATTGATACTTTATTGATATGCTATAAATTATCTCTAATAAATCAACTCAAATTATATATTTCATTTCTTCATGTTGTTGAAAACATTACCACTAGAATGTTTCCGTGCATACTATAATAGTGTCCTCTTCGAACTGAATGTCAAAAAATAATTGTTATATACTGTCCTCATAAGTAATCAAATGTTGTTTATTCAATTCTTCGTTTAAAGTCCTCTCATAATACTTTCATTATATCATTGACATGTCCATCTCATTAACCCTCATACTTGAGTTGCTTTTCGCCCTGATAGCTGATGAGTGATTAGTAAAAAATACATTCGTTTTAATTTTGTCCGTAGTTCTTTCTTATAATTTATATCTTCGTTCATTTTATTTTGATGATAATTTATTTTTATTTTTTCATTCATTCTTTCTAAATGTATACGATGTCTTTTCTTTTTGTTTCATTTTCGCTTATTTTAACTTTACTCGCTCCTTCCTTTCTTTTCTCTCCTCTTTGTCTTCTTCCTATCCTTTTAACTTCTAATCGAATTCTCCGCGACATTTATTTTGTCCACTATGAGGATTCGTGTATCTTGCCAACAGGAAGAGAAATGTCAACGGGCAGCACAACAACGCGAAGTGCGCATCCGTCCGAGGGTGAGGGCTCATGTATCAACAAGGGGGAAGCATGAGTAGGTGCAATTGAAGAAGGTAATACCAGGGTGTGAATGTGGCACGTGAAAATAGGCAACATTTCATCCGCCCACGGCTTTTATTTATTGCGTTTTGACAACGAAGGTTTCCCAACAATAAAACGAAAGCGCCCATCTTGCTCGGGCGTGAAATTAGAACAGAACTAAAGAAAACTAAAAACAACTGAAAAGAGAACTATACACACATACACACATACATATGTGCGTGTGTGTACATATGCATGAATGAATATTTACAGAATTAATATATATATATATATATATAGATATATATAATAACTTATACTATGTATCCGATATGAGCATGCCAACTTTTTTTTATCATAAACGTAGTCGCATATATATATATATATATATATATATATATATATATATATATATATATATATATATATATAATATTTATAAATAAATATTAAATTAATAATACCTACGGACGCTAGCGTTGTAAGCTTATTGCTCTCATCAGTGCAGGGAAATAAAAATTTCAGACGGTCGAGAGACGCGAACCCGGTTCACAGTGTCAGCCTAGAATCTGCAAACAGTCGCCATATCCACTCGTATGTTGAAAATAAATTAATAAATTACTCGATCGCAAAAAGTGAAAGCTAAATACGAATTATTTATTTAAAAAAAACTATACGTTAAAGAGACGTACCACGGTTTGATTCAGATGGACTGACTTTTCAAACTTGTAAAAGATGTCTATAGCTGATAAGGAATTTACCGCAAATGAAACTAAAAACAAGGAGGAATGGCGTTTGAATTCACTGTTAAACGGTGCATTGCAGAAGTGCCCCTTTTGAAGAAAGCACCGGGTTAAGGAGTCAGCGTTATATATTAATATATGGTTATAAATTGGAATAAAGTTTTATTTTCAATAATTTAATTACTAATGATGAATGTGTCCTTTTTACTGCTTTGAAAATGTGTATGCGTAGTTCTTTGGGCGGTGAATGGGTAAGGTTCTGGATTGAATTTATTAATTATTTATTAATTGGTTTACTTTATTTTAGTTTTTTTTTATTTGTTTATTTATTCATAGTTTTGTATTTTTAATGTATATTCATGGATTGTCTATATGTGAGTAGATTAATTGCTATTTGATGGATGGATGTTAAAGGAGAGTATATATTTATCAGTGAAAGGGTTTATCAAAGATATTAGAATGTGTTAGTTCATGTCAGATTCTTGTATTTGGTTAATTCTGTTATCTTTATCTAATAATGTTTACGAGTCTATTGTAGGATCTGTGTGAGACGGAAGGGGTTAAGTCTTAGTCATATATAATTTCCTTGATTTAATAGTGTTTGATAGTAATATTTCAAGGCGTTTAACTAGTAAGATTCATTTTTCAAATTTTAAAGACTATGATGGAGTATCTAATGATTTATTTTGCCTCAATTAAGTGTATACAAAAAAAATGTCAAAATGTCTCTGCGATTAACGCATCCAAAGCAGACTGATATCAATGTAACGAAATAATGCGCAGAATTACTGGAATTATCATGGTATATGCAAGGTACATTTAAACTGAGTTTCATATCGAAACAGTGAACTCCACTTAATTCATAATTGGTTGTTTTTTATCTGACGATAAAACTAGCGATGAATTTTGAATCATATATTTATGTTTAAATACATTCTGAATAAAATAGTCTTGAAACAATTGTAAAGGAAATTGCTATGATATTTCTTTTTTAATTAGCTATTATTTATTAAACACGACCTATACCAATACGTATATATATATATATATATATATATATATATATATATATATATATGAGTGCTTATTTAAAACAATAGTGCTCAATAACAACTAAGGCTGTATTATACTATGGTGTTTTTCATGTGTGGGATTACATGAGACTGAAAAGATAAAGAACACTAGAATATTGGCCATAAAGTTCAAACTTGTTAACGAAACGGCATGCATAGTGAGGGAATATACGCGCAAGTGTACGAATGTATATGTATATATATATATATATATATATATATATATATATATATATATATGTGCAACAATGTTATCGATCTCTTTCTTTTAAACTAAGTTAATATAGCTTAAAGATAGTAAGTATTGATTTAAGTCGCAACTGAAACATATATGAACATATGTAGATAGTAGTGTTTGTATAAAAAAATGATACTGCATATATATATATATATATATATATATATATATATATATATATATATATTAGTGTGTTTTATTGTAAGACGAATATTGAACTACTACATGTTGCATGTTTGACACTGAATTCTATTCGGAAAGCGTATTTTCTTAGTGAAACAATTGCTATTATCATTCACAGTGTGGGAATAATGTGCTAAAGGTAAAACTTTACCGAATCGTGACCAATTCTTGGGCTTGTCATTGATTCATTTTATCCAAACTTGATGCGGTGTATCAAGTTTGTATTATTTTGTATTTTTGGTGCAAATAAATATTGCAAAGTATCCGGTATGTTACTACACTTGATCTTCTCTGTCTTCGGGCAGTGAATAGAAATCCTTCTAGACACAGTTAATTTTCATATTTGTTACAATCCAGAGTTCCCTTTTTTAGAGATGTGGATTATCCACACATAAAACACCGACTCAGCAAAGACAAATTCAGCCAAAGAAAACTGGTAATTTTGTCAAAGAAGGCAAATTCGGTTACTTGGAAATAAATATCGATTTAAAATAGATTTTAGAACCGTTCTCATTGGGAATATAGTTGTAAATACGGGGCTAGCCCTCAACCAAAAAGAACACTTCTTGTATTATCATGTTGGTACTTTTGCAGTTTACGGACCGGTTATTAAAGTTTTATCACATTTTTACGATATGTTTTTACGATATACATTTCAAATCCAAACAAAGGGGATCTATAGTTGTTCTATCATACATGGCTCTCTTCAACCTCTGTTCATGTCTGTTTACCCGCAAAATTGCGGCTTGCGCATTACTTGTGAAGAGAAACACTAAAAACTGTGTTAATCGGTTTGTTTGTAATTGAAACTGATCGTACCGATGTTCTCCTGATCGTCAGTAATATATATGTATACATAAATATTACGCTCTTATTTTTTTATTTTTTTAGATAAGCTAGCACTTTGGTGGAGTTCTTTCCAACTAACCTCATATATATATATATTGAGGCTTGATGCACTAACTAGTCTAGCCGCACTGATGAGCTGTGAAACAGCGAAACAGTTAGTATGTGGATGACTATATATATATATATATATATATATATATATATATATAAATATATATATATATATATATATATATATATATATATATATAAGAATCAACAAATTTATATATATCATATTTTATATATACACTATAAAATTATTATGGGTCTGGGATCAAATGTTTCATGATAAGAATCTCAATTATGCTGAGGTATCAATATATTTAGTATTAATCGTTTCACAAGACACTGATAATATAAAGGATCGTACAAACCGGAACGACTGATTTACCAAATACGACGTTGTCTACCGACGTACATTTCAGTAGACCTCCGCGTCAATAACATATCACAAGAAATCCGAAATTAAGTTAAAATTTACTTGTGAAATAAACAAAATAAGTCATATGAACAGACATGAACAACCATACAAAACGAAAAGAATGATCAAGTGGCATTACGTTTCGACCTCATCTTGATTATATCATCTGAAAGTGAAAACGTTTGGTTACGAAATCGAAACAGATAACCGAAAAAACATTACTTATTTAACGTATAATAAGGGAATAAATAATGTATGTTTAAAGTCTTTGTTGAGTTTGTTTAGTAATTATCTACAATCTTGCTATAAAACATCCTTGAATGTAGTAAAGTTGAGACGTATACTTTTTTTTTAATACAGCAGTGTAGCTGGTATCATTTTCTGTTTTTCGTTTTTTCGAATGACGCGGTCACTGAGTGCAAGTGGACTGACTGTTATCTAACAATGTAATTTCTAGTATCTGCCTCAACGGTCACTAAGTTAGTCTACCAGGGTGCATATAGCGGACAGCCGTTTGTTTGGAAAGTAGCTGCCCATCAGTGCAGTTTGGCTGGCTGTATACAATCTAGGAAATTTCTTGCGATTAATTCCCCCAGCCACTATGTGAATTTACCTGCTTATTTACTTCCTTACTTACAGAATAAAGAAAGATTATTTATAAAGTAATTGCTGGGCATAATAAAAGTCAGTTCACCTGAGCAATAGACGGGCCAATAATACGGCCAGAGTACACCTACTTAAAACATTGCAACATTTTGTTTTTGGTGGTTTTATGTTGGGCTACGTGTAGTCTACATACATTGGACAAGTTCCGAGTATGGGAAATTTACAAATTACGAATATGATTTTTTTTTAGTTTACTAGTCATTTTCCATTTCCATGTGAAGCCCTAACTCGGCCGGTTTTCAAAATAAATTAATAAATCTGGGAAATTTAATTGTTTTCAGGATCAATCTTTTGCATGAAAATGGTTACCAGTGATGCCAACAAACCCCTTATACAATATCTTGGCGTACCCGACCCCTAACCCCATCATTACACCCATATTGGTATCCGTACCCTGAAACCCCTTATTGCACTCATCCAGGTTCACAAACAGGAATATGGGTGATTATTTTTATATGGGTACCAGTGGTGAATTATTACTTTCTCCAATTAATCAAGCCCCTTACCTTTGTATATAAATGAAATTGTTTTATAGGATATAAGATTCCTGAGGAAACAACTGAACTGCCCAAGGAGACCACGTTTTACCCAATCAAAAACTGCCCTCACAAACAATTTACTAGATTCATATACTAATACACATGTTTTCGTATATTTCCAGATTCAAACATGACTTCATGCGCCAGTAGATACATTTATTCCTCATGCGAACAGGATCTGGATTGTGATAAGACCGTTATGCTTCGAGAAAATGGTGATTCAGGTGTCAACCATGCAAGTACCGAAATAAGTGTCAAAGTCATTGTTGAAACCGGAACTAGTGTTCACATAAACAAAAAGAAAATGGCTTTAGTCTCAAAAAAGGATGATTCTGCTCGGCCAGTAAAAAGGGGCGCTCGTGTTTCTCTGGGACGATATGACAGTAAAACGCACTGTTTATCTGTGGAACTGATACTACGAAAAACGATTATAAACGAAACAGTGAGGGAAATATTTGCTATGTGAATGCTGATGCAATTGTTCAAACTATCCTGGTTCATGACAAAACAAAAAAGGATGAGTTGGCTGTTACGGTCGGATCGAATATTTTGGTGGAGATCTTCATGCTGTAGATAGTGTGTATCACCAATCATGTAACGTCAACTTTAATACAATGCGAATCATTACAAAACAGTTCACGTCAGCTGAATTAACCGAACAACGAAAAAGTGGAAGACCAAAAGTCACCGATCAGGATGAAGCATTCGAAAGGGTGTGTGTATTCTGGGAGGAAAACAGTGAGGAACCGATAACGATATAGGACTTGTAGCTTAAATGGGAGAATACTTACGAGGTAGTAAATCAACGGAATATGGAAATCAGTACCTCAAGGAAAGCTTATTAGTCGATATGGAAATTCTTTATTTGTGAGGAAAGGCCGTTGTGGTGTCGCAAACATTATTACATTAAGGGAAAAACCTGTGACATTCTATTTGAATGCTACAATAATAAGGAAGCATAAACACAAGCAATTCTGGAAACTGCAGCTAAATGCATCACATTTTTCTGGCACTTCAACCAGACTACTCCAAGCTGGCAAGACATGATGCACCTGATGCATTACGAGTGCACATGTATAGGACGTTACTGGATGTTCACTCAAGGAGATCACTGAGACAGTATATGGTGAAAATGTCGCCGTATAAATAATGAGCGAAAAGAAAGGGCAACAAGTGTGATGAGTATCCGCCGGCCCCACGAGAGTCAGGAACACTCTGATAGTGTACTAGTATACATTTAGTGAAAATGCTATACTGAGAAAGATCCCTACGAAATGGAGCGAAGGTATGAAACTAGTGTGAATCTAGCTTAAAATGGAATTATCAGTTCAACAAGACACGGTTCTTATGAGTCTGCGGAAACCTTGTAACCTTACATGCTCAAATTCGTAAGAGGGTCCTAGGAGATTGACCAGTTCTTCGAAAACAACGAATACATTTTTGTCGTTTCGTTTTATTTGTTTATGATTTTTCGATGATAAGTCTAAAAATAACCCTCTCCGATAAGAAAAAGTTAGAAGAATTTAATTAGTTATGACCAGACAAAGAACACTAAAGTTGTCTTAATTCGTCGTGGGCGAGCTAGAGTGAAAGAGAGAAAGAAGGGAACGAGAGACAGATATATCATATACGAGCTTTTCAATCGAAGAGTATGGGGGCTTCCGCGCACGTCAGAAAAAAAGAGTCACACAGAGAGCCAGGCAGAACCGCGAACAGGAACCGAGAAGGACTCTGCTTTCGACCACAGCTCTCCAGTCGTAAAAAAGAACGCGTGGCCGCCCGACTTAGATACATTCTTTTCACGGTCAATTAACAGCCACGGCTGTCAGTCACACAGAGAAATAGTAAGGAATTGTTTTTCGTCGAACACGAAGTGTAATTTAGCCTCTTTCTGTTTCTGTTGTACTTTTCTTTCCAGAGATAACACACAGAGTGAACTTTATGAGCACCGAACGGACTTATTTTGTATTCAACCAAGTGTAAATTGATATCGTGGTTTCTTTTGATGAATAATAATTTCTCCTAAGGAAAACGCAAAAACCTTGACCGAGTTGAATGCCATTACTCCTTGTTTTGTTCTGCTTGAATGTCCCTTCCTTCTGCAGAGATAACCGGTTAGTGTCCCCCATATGATTGATCGCTGTTATAAACAGTCACGACGTGGAAAGTGTGTTAGTTACTAGAGGAGAACCCTCCACATCGGCGGTCTTCATCCAGACAAGAAATACAGCAGATCAACGCCCAATGACCGACTGATGTCGGGGGCGGCCAGACCAGTGACGTCATCACATCGTCCGACGAGCGCAGAGGGTTGGTGTGCACACGCATTTCGTGACCAAAGTCTTTGACGATCAACTTGGTTTTCAAGACTAAGTAGAGGAACTTGAGCGGCTGTACATTCTGATGGAGACTGGTGAATGTGACTTTCACTGGTGAAGTTATTGTTGGAATTAGATTCCAACAGTCGTATTTACAACAGTCTAAATCGGATAAGGGATGAACTGGTAAGGGCATTCAAAACCAGCAATCCATGAATACACTATCAGCACATGCTAGGTATTGCTAGGGCTCCTGTTGCAGCTGATCGAATGGAGTCTTGAGAACTGGGTCTTAGTGCCGTCTTCGGTTGCCTGCCAATATTCGCAACCACTGGTCATCCAAATTATCTTAAGTCGGCCCAGAATATGTATGCTTTGAAAGAAAACAACCTTGCAGTACATCAACAATTCCTGTTTGGGTTTCACGTAATCAGACGCAATAGCCAATACTAGGCTAGTCTTGGCTCCGACTTTTTCATCGAGCAAATACTAATGCGCTCACTCAAAAGCCATGGTGGGCTCACACGGGGTAGTGGGATGTCCGAGCACCAGAGATAAGTTTGGCCTATGTCGTGCACTATGTCAGCCGCTTACAACCATGAAATATGACCGCACGAAGTTACACAAGCGATCAAAATAAGCAGTTGTCTGCCTCTCGGATGAGAAAATATGAGACAGATCTCGAGAAAGTTGCAGCGCAACTAGACAGCTTTAAGCCGTTTTAAGGCGATGTATCCTTATGACATATTATAACAGTGGTTACTGCTAACAAGGATGTCTATGTAAGGGACCTTTTAGAAATTGGAAAATACATTGTAAAGAAGATAAATGGGCAATCAGTCTTCTCCTAGTCTCACAAATGTAATTTGAAAAGAAAAGCTTTCCCATTGAGCAGGAATTTCAAAGTTTCTGCAGATCGTAGCATTGACCCAGTACTTTTATTCCAGAGTGTTTCCTGGTCTCACAGATGAGTGATCTAAGGCTAGATGATTGCATGTCCTATGAACTATGTCCGTACCCGAGGCCTTTGTCTGCAGGAAAGCGCATCTTACGGCAAGCAGACAACCCACAGCTGGCAGCAGCTCTAAGAAATTATGTTAAAACAAAATTGGGCAGTGCTGTTACACAAATCGTTCCAGTCACAGAGCACAATGTACTAGACAGATTATCTCTTCTTCACCGTTTGAAATGGAAAAAGGGGAATCCATGCAGCTCGATTGCAAATGATTATGCCTCATTCACTATTGAACACTATGGTTTGTAATGTTCATTTGTTCCTGCATTCCTTTACTTCCTGACATCTATTAGATACAATATGCTATTCAAGATAGTTGCGAGAGTTTAGACGTTCATCACGTCAGAACGACTCCCACCAACACCATTAGCCTGTAAAATTCATTTTTTGCGGACTTACTACCAGAGTATAGAGTTGATGGGATGTAGTGTGTAAATGGTGCCATCTGAGTGGGGGTTGAATCCGGAAAGGGAGCAAACTTGTTCCAGTGATGACTGACAAAAGTCCTGCTCCAATTGCACTGATTCAGATAATTCATTGCAACTGTTCAGACGGATGCAATAACCTAAGATGATCCTGCACGAAGCATGGGCCAGAATGTACAAGATCATGTGTACATTGCCAAGATAGAAATTGTGACAATAAGAAAAAATGATCAAGTGGAATATGATGAAACAGGAGTTAAATGTTTGGAAAAAGCACTGTGACGTAAGTGAATCATAGTTGACACCACAAGGGTTAATATGGCACTACTGGTAACCCTTTCATATGAAAGATTGACCTTTAAAATGTGAGTAAAAATCCGAGATATATTGATTTATCATGAAATATGACCGAGTTAGTTCTTCACATGTAAATGGAAAATGACTTGTGAACCAAAAAAAAGTTATATTCAGAATTTGAAACTTTCCCAAATACGGATCTTGTCCAACTTTTAGTATGTTGTAGACTAGACCCAACGTAGCACAAAACTATCAAAAAACAAAATGTTGCGATTTTTGGGGATCAATCAGTATATTGACCCGTCTACAAGACTAGCAACCAATAACTTGTTACGCTTTCGATTAGCGGTATACACACGCACGCATTCACAAATTAGAGAAGATACTGTCGTACTTGTAAGAGTTATCTGATTGTACTTTTTTCAATAGTAATGTGATAAAAACAACAACAAATAACGGCAATTATGTTTTGCGTTCGGTCGATTGTTCGATAAAGACGAGCAGGTAAATAAATCCTTCTCTTGCCATAAATAATTACTACGTTTGGAATACATCTAAATATTTTTTTGTGTTTTTAAGTGTTGCAATATATCCCAGACAATTGTGAAACTACGAGAGATTAATTTAATACTTTATGGTTATTTAAATATGACATTTAAAAGACAGCTGGAATATTTTTTTAATACTTATACGAAATAGAGAAATACAGAGATGACATTTACTTATTCTATGGTGTACATACTTACAAACAAAATTTTAGTTCATTCTTTTAAAACAGTTCATTCTGTTGAAACAGATCCAAGGAGTTATATTAAATTAACCAAAATACACGAGTACAAGAACATATACCTCGTGAGTATTAACGTGATGAAGTGTAAAATGTGGCGGAAGTAAGTTTAAGTATATTATTATTGGGCAACATTTATGTCAGTTAACTCTCTTGTATTTTTTTCGTCTGTTTAAAAGAACTTTGTCGGAACATTGCATATAGCTACGTGGCAGTCTATTTTTTACTACCGTAACACGGCTAAAATTTAGTTTTCTTAAAAGGGCTTATAACGATATTTATTAAAGTTAATATTAAATTATGTTTACCTAAATACACCGGCGTTTCAAGCTTACGCTATTATCAGTATGGGAGATTATAATTTCAGACGGTCTCCATCTCTCTTTCTCCATCTCTCTCTCTGTCTGTCTGTCTTTCTCTCTCTCTCTCGCTCTCTCTCTCTCTATATATATAGATATATACATATATATATATACATATAGATATGTATATATATACACACACATATATATACACATATATGTATTTATATATGTATATATATATATGTATATACATATACACACAGATATATATATCTATATATATATATATATATATATATATATATATATATATATATATATATATATATATATATATATATATATATTCATGCATTTTATTAAAAGATAAAATATCATTCAATCTAAAATTGAACGAGGAATATTTTCTTCCACTATTGTAGGATCAAAATGTATACATGTTATTTTATTCCGATATATTGTCTAACGGAATTATGATGAATACGGAGATCAATAAAAGTAAATCTGTTGACAATTCTTTTTACATTCAGAGTAATTTTTTGGTGTCTGACTTTTCAGGAATTACCACTTTTATTTCAGTTTTATTTTTATTCTATTTGATTTTTTATCGGTTTAATGATTTTTCATTCGTTTGTTATTAGAACATTTATTATTTATACTAGCAAATATATGCACCCTCCGGTCGCATATTTTTGCTAGGCTGCCGCGTCAGAAATGAGCGCTCACGCGTAAACCGATGGAGCCCCAGTAATATTTCTTGGGTGGTTAGACATTGATTTTCTTTGTTTTTGACCAAGAATTTTTTTAGTTGAAAATAAAATAAAAAAAGAAATTCGACCCTACCCCGGATTTTTGTTTTACTCTCCCCATAAATAAAAATATTTTTTTTTTATAAAGAAAGAAAAACATTTTTGCCCCCTCATTCTTTTTATTTTACCCTCCCCCTATACATAGAAATATTTTTAATTAGGAAAAAAAAAATTTTGACCGCCTTCCCCCAATGTTTTTATCCTCCCCCCCATACATATACATATTTTTAATTAAAACGATAAAAAAACAGAAAACCTAACCCTAACTCTAACTCCCACGTTGACCTTGACACTAACCCTAACGACGCGGTCAAAGTTAGCGCGGGTCCTAAAATGAAAAAGCACCAAAAAATCAAATACAGTGAACACTGTGTGTGTTTGGTCGTTTAATGACCTTGTTTTAATTAAACAATTTGATTCTGAAATCAGTTGTATAGTTTTCCAGTACAATGTGTTATTTTTTTGTTGACAGTAAAGAAAGAACATCACATCTTTTTGTTTAATAAATAAAACATGGAATCATAAATTCAGGTAAGATCGTGAAAAAATAACATTGGATATGAAAGTATTAAGAAATAAAATACGGAGAGAGGTCGTTTCAGTGGATTAACGCTGTTTAATAAGTTGGGTGTACGATGAAATAACTACGTAACTCATTAATTTTTAAATTAATTATTATTTTAACTAAACAATTTGATTCCATATATTTGTGTTTTTAAACATAATGGCTAATAAGATTAAGAAAATAACCAAACTCAGAACGTTTTAAAGTAACACGGTTAAGTGCCAAACGGTTTGTTGACATTTGAAAATACGCGCCGTCTTGCGTCCGTATTAATTTGACGGAGGGAGGTCGTTTCAATGGATTAACGCTGTTTAATCAGTTGGGCGTAAGTGAAATAACTACGTAACTCATTAATTTTTAAATAAATTATTATTTAAATTAAACAATTTGATTCAATAATTATAATTTATAAGTAAGATTATTAGCGAGCAAAATTGCGTAAATACATGTGGAAATGTGAAGATAAGAATCATGATTGTATATTTGCGAATACTAATTTATTAGAATTTCAAATGCAATTGATTATGTAAATTGAGAAACGCGCATAGTGTTTGCGGTATTTATTTTTCATAGTATATAATGAAGCTGGCGAACTTAGCAAATAATCATACAACTCTGATGGAGTTTAGGCTTCAGACAGATAGACAGACACATAAACTCCATTATTAATAGATATTTTATTTTTATTTTCATTTCAGATGAATAAATGTTCTAAGATTAAGTTTAATGTTTTTGCTTTGTTGTTATTTTACCAGCAGGAAAACGCGGTGTTACCGGGATTGAATGAGAAATTCAATGTTATTTTGCGTTCTGCCCACATCATGATATTGCCTTTAATTATTTCTATTTCTTTATATTATATAACATTAATTTTGTAAGTGGGGACGAAGGTAATGCGGTGAGTGTAAGCACAGTGACAGTAATTGAAAAAGATCTGTAAATTTCCATGAGGGAACCTGTGCATTCCTACTTTAATCCCTGACCTATGTATTCACTTTTC
Organism: Sepiola atlantica; assembly: GCA_963556195.1. Lineage (NCBI taxonomy): Eukaryota > Metazoa > Mollusca > Cephalopoda > Sepiida > Sepiolidae > Sepiola > Sepiola atlantica. The sequence goes on along the minus strand of OY744532.1, from coordinate 45,853,966 downwards.
TTAAACAATAAACAATTGCATTATTTAGGCATATGATGATGATCTATATCGTCTAGGAAATAACTAGAACGATTTAGCAAAAATAGTCTAGTGTAAGATCCGAACCCTGAAGATGTCATGAAAAAATTGAATTAAAGGCGGGCGCTTTGTCTAAAAAAAAAGAAGCACAAAAATTCCATTAAAAAAAATGCTAGAAAATACAACGATGATTTGAATAAATAATCTTTACGAAGGTAATGATCCCAAATCTGCGCTTCGCTTTACTATTACATCAATCGTGATACTGTTAACAGCATATACATATACATACAACGTTGCTTTATATATAGAGAGAGGTGGTAAAAATAGCGATCAGCTGTCTAAACTGTAGGAGTACCCCCCTTTGAAGTTATAGTCTATGTTTCTTTTAAAATATTTTCCCGCTCCATATTGCTAATTCTTTTCATGTCCTTCTAATGAAATCAGTTCAATGTGACTTTTATAGAAGATTCTGCTCGCATTTTTTTTTATATTTTGCCGCGCGATTTTATTCTTTGTCAACGGAAAGTGCCTTTTACTGGTTGAAATGGTTAAAAGAAAAGATGCCGCCAACTAATCGATGGAGAAATCTATAATCTACTTAAGTATTGACGGGTAATCTATTTTGACATGATGACAGGCGATTTAATGGGTGCAAGGTCGTGATTAAATTCAGAAGATACCCGAGGGTGGAGGCGTTAGGGCATGCGAGGAAAAATAAGGTGAGTTAAATGGAGGAAAAAGAAAAACGCTGATGAAGGTAACATTGAATGATAAAAAATAAGTACTGATATGTTGAATTAAGAAACAAAAGATCGTTTCAAAGATAAGTGTATACATATACTAAACAAAAACCCGGCGTTGCCTGGCATTCAATTGCTCCTTGTACGTATATTTAAAGATGAAAACAAAACGTTTAGTATATAAATGTTTTAGAAGTTAAAGTAGGTTCGATACAAAGTGGAAACATTTCGGAACGGAAAAAAACACGTAATATATTGTCCAATAATGAATATATTTTGAAACTTTAAAGTACTTTTCCGAGACAATATTTTCTCGAATACAGCTAACTGAAAGACGCCGTCTTAATTATCAACCAATGTCTCGAAACGAAACCTTAATCTGCCCATAACTGTGTGCCTCAATAGAGCCCTGAACGCAAGTATGATCCTGTCAATCAGCTTATCTATAATGTTTCAGTCCATACGGTTGACGTCTTTCCCAAGTGCGCCCTATTCATAACAGGCCATGAAATTAGAATCAGGCCAGTTGGTGACTGATATGTTATCAACTGTGAAGTTGTGGAATAAAACATAAACAACAACTTATTCAGTTTAAGAGAAATGTATATTGATGACTTACGGTAGAGTTACGGACTGTAACCGAACCTTCTGTTGTTCTGTGCGTTCAACAACTAGTCTTCAGAAGTATTTCATCCGTAGCTCGAGTCGAATTTTAAACCTGTTGAGGACTTTTGTAGCTTGGCGCTGAATAGTCTATCTTTGATATTACTGTATCATATTTAATCCGTTTGGTTTATGCTATTACCTCCGTTTTACACCTACACACCTTCTCAGATACAGTTCTTCATGTATAAATACATATTTCCGACTACGGTAATGGTACACTTACAAAGTCCAGTTCATTTGATGAATTCTGTTGTCTACTGCTTTTTAATTGTCCTGCTGTTTAAGGAATTATTTGTAAATTTAATTCTAGAAACCTTTTTACCTGACGTGCCCATAAATCGACCCCACTAATAAGTGAGGTTGTTTATTAGAGGAAAGGAAGTATCTCACGTTTTGAAATTTCATCTATTTGCCACTGCCCGTTGGGCAAGGTTACTGTCAGATCTGAACTCTTCACAGTTTTAGAGTCAGTATTTAATTCCAGTTAAACTGTTACTTTTAAGAGTGAGACTTAGACTTCAGAATCTAGACGTGCCTCTATAGATTACTCTTGATTTCTATATCCTCTGCCTTATCCGAAAAATGGGTTAAGAATTCAGATTTTTTAGCTGTTTTACTTTTTCTAGTTTCAAATACTTTCTAATTAATGTATGCAATTTGGGGACATCTTCTATTGCCTCTATGGCGCTTATGTCTCCGGAGATTGATATTTTCCTGTTTTCTTTTTGGTCTGAGGTTTTATGACACAATTCTGACATTAGTGGCCTGGTCTTCTTTCTTTCTGGTCGGAGTGACTTCCTTCTTTCTCGGATAAAGATAGCAATATTGTTTTCAGTCGTACCTTATGAAAGTGCAAATCGTACTTGCTGTTTTTTAAATCTTACTGAAGCCTATACACATAACTTATTTACTTTAGTTTATTTTCCCGCTGCTGCAGACATCATACCTCTCCGCAGACTATTTTAAATATACTTTCCTAAGTACGGCCTCCTTTGTACTGTTGTCAATAAACTGTGCATTGAAAAATATTTTTCAAACTACATAATTCCATAATCCGACCACCTAGAAGTCAGTCATCGATGCTTCCGCCTTCCATCGTTGATAACAAGGATTTGATAAGTTTGTCGAATTCAGCCATTTATCATCCTTAATTAATGGAGTGACTAATGCATCAATGAATACTTTAGGTAGTTGGACATGTACTGGGACACCTTCCCTTAGCGTTCCCAAATGCTAACCGAGCAAGTTGATTTATTTGCTTAACTAGTTCAAAGAGAAAAAGCTTGTTGTAGATTTTTCTTTATTTTAATGAAAGTTCCGGTGGTTGCATTACAATTTTTAAGCTTACATGTATACTCAAGTAATTTTTTACACGTCATTTTTGGCTGGTCGTCTATATATTCTTCCATAAATTCGGTTGTAATAGAATCTTAAAGCGCAATCAGCTACATTATTCAGCTGTGGCTCTGTTTTTTCGTAGATCCGTTTTTCTTTTCGAAATATTTCATCCGCTGTGATTACTCTGTTTACGGTAATTAGGGTTGGGTTGGCGATTTGGTTTTCATATTTGCTTATGAACGTAAAATTACGTCGGAACAATAATTTATCTGACAACAATTCATGAAAAAATAATTAAAGTATACATTTGCACAAAGAATAAAGTAAAAAAAACATAATTACTTACATCAAGTTGTGTTTTTTCGTTGGTGTCTTCCTTTATTTTAACTGTTGAAGTGCAAAATTGATACTTCTGCAGCTGTAATTAACTTATAAAACAAATATTAGATTTTATTCATCAGCATAATAGATTTCTCGGGTAATAAACGGATTCCAACGCTTCTCTATAACTAAGATGCATTTTTTTTCAAAAGACTTTTTTGCATCAATATGCGCCTATCTTTCCGATATCACTAATTCATTAGAGCCAAATCTCTGTCCTGGAGCATACTTGTGGAGGTTTGCAAACAGCCAGTAGTCGCTGGGTCAAAATCCGATGAATAAAGTGAGTGCGTAAGCGATTCGAAGTTCAATTTATGTAATAAATACGATGTATTTATTGTATTGATGACACAGCAGTTTTTTGTGACTTCATTTGTTTTTTTTATCGATTTCCTCGTTCAAACCGACTAATAATGCTTCATAATATGACTTATTTGTGGTTCTTATTTTCTCTTAAGGCAATCGATGTACATAAATCCTTGCACATCTTAAAAACTTTGCCTGCTGATGTGTGCTCCTTTGATCGCTTTGGACGGATTTCGCCTGCTTCTCTCTACTCAGCTGACTGTCGATTTGACTCAGATGTCAGATGGTGAATTCATGTATCATCCATTGTCAAATATTGATGAACACTGCTTTTTATTACGGTTAAACTGTTACAAACAGATACTGAATCGCCGACACGTTGTTGTGTTCGATCGACTGTGAGCAAGCATTGCTTCCTGATGGGAAAATACTGGCTTGATCCGCGGGAAACAACGGCTATAGAGTTGTATTTTGACTTGAAACGTAGTCGTACAGACACAAATAATACTCAACGCTCAATTAACACAAATTTATCTATTGGCCAGAAAAATATAAAAGTCAACAAACATTTTGAACACAGCTTTCTCATTGATGAATGGAAAATAGTGAATATTCCGCCTTCTCATATCTTCACCTCCTTAGTTATCTCACGCAACTTAAATATATGATCGGCCAAATGGAGTTTATTGACTTTTTTTGGTTTCCAGGCCAACAGCCGAATTTGTGTGCCTTGAGCCTTGAGCATGATCAGTGTCTGTATGACCGCGTTTCAAGTCAGCATACAACCCTATAACCGTTGTTTGCCACGAATGAGATTCAGAATCAAACTTATCAGGAAATTACTTTGCTTAAAAAATATTTTTCCATCAGAAAGCAATGATTATTAATACACGAAATTCAGATGTTTCTATTGTTTTTCAAATTAAAAAAAAATAGTTTCACTTAAATAACTGTAATTTGTAAACAATCTATCCGATTGGATTCATATTATTACACATGCGATTTGAAGACTTATTTAGTTATTTGTTATTGTTGTAATCTCTGAGTCACTAATGATATTGCTGTGAATACGTCTTTGCAATCTCAGAGATTTGTTTCTTGGGTGGTATGTGCTGTGGACATTTTTAAAAAAATCTGATCATGCACTTTGGCCACATAATATGGCGCTCTGTAACAATGACCACCTGCGTAATGACACTTTCTTTCTCAATAGATGTGATTATGAACATTATTACATTACGGCGCGCGTTGTCGTCATGTTCTATGCTGAAGGATTTAGAAGAGTGGGTTTAGTGTCAATTGGTTTGCTACAAATTGTCACGTGTTCCTTGTCCATAAATTGTTAAACTTTTACATGTGAGGAGTCTCTTTCATTCTACTTCATTTTCATTGCGTACATTAGTCCGATTTAGTTTGTGACTTGAACAATAGCGCAGAAAACTTTTTATACGCGTATATATATATATATATATATATATATATATATATATATATATATATATATATATAAAGATAGATGGACGAAGAGTGATAAACATGCACGAATATACAAATTTATATCAAACTTCGATTGTTCAATGCAAGGTATTTTCTGTAATAAAATTATGTTTATTATCCTTTTTATAAGCAAATGGCTTTTCAAAGATCGAGATCTTATCATCAGAGGAATTATACAGATAGATAAGATGGCACTAAAAAAGCCAAAATTCAACATTTGAAAAAATATATTTTAAAAATGATGGGTGAAAAAAGTTCGTGTAAAAAGATAGTATCATTTATTATATTTATGCTAACATAATTGGTTAAATATGTGCATACATGTTTATGCTGCGATGTTATTCAAAATCAAATGTTACATGATGTCTAACTGAACGTAAGCGCAGTTGCTTTATTAACAATTCATGTGAACAATTTAATGGTACCCATGGTTCACAATTTTTCCTGAAATACATTCTTATTGCATCAAAGATGACCTTCAGTGATAACTGCCCTCATTCCCTATTTCGGGTTCCGCTTCATATCGTCTCAGACAACTAACCCATTTGACTTTGAACGCGTCCCTTCGCCTCCTTCAATGTTTTCAGCTCACTGTTTCGACATTGCCAAATTGCTATTCTGTCAATCTTCGGCTTTTTTTTTTAAGACACAGCCGAAGGCATCAGCCAATGAGAGATGTTCCTATTCTTATCTTCCCCCATATAATACCGTCCGTCCCTCTTTCTTTTTTCGATTGTATTTATCCTCCATTAGTTTGCGTTGGGGTAAGTTGCTTTCCGTTTTACCTCTCTTTGTACTACCTAACAAATTTAAACTATCTCTGGAATGGAAACAATCTTAAAGTTAGCCTTACATATCAAATTATTTAATGAAATATATCTATCTAAACTGCGTAACTAGTAAGTGTACAAACTTCGCACTTGTCTAAGTGAAACTTCGGCACAATTATTTTTATAAATTATATAACTAAATAATTACAATTTAACAATCCTAATCTTATCCTAAAAGCGAACGCTAACGATTGTCAAATTTTCCACTGAGCAGTTCGGTGTGCCGCCCAGAAATAAATGAATAAACATTTGTCATGATGATTTAAAAAAAAATCATGGATTCACGTATTACATGAATATATTAATAGTAGGAAAATAATTCATGGATTCGCGTATTACATAAATATATTAATAGTAGGAAAATAATTCATGGATTCGCGTATAACATGAATATATATAATAGTTGGAAAATAATTCATGGATTTGCGTATTACATGAATATATTAATAGTAGGTAAATAATTCATGGATTCGCATATAACATGAATATATATAATAGTTGGAAAATAATTCATGGATTTGCGTATTACATGAATATATTAATAGTAGGACTTAATTCATAGATTCGCATATTACATGAATATATTAATAGTAGGAAAATAATTCATGGATTCGCGTATTACATGAATATATTAATACTAGGAAAATAATTCATGGATTTGCATATTACATGAATATATTAATGGTAGGAAAATAATTCATGGATTCGCGTATTACATGAATATATTAATAGTAAGAAAATAATTCATGGATTCGCGTATTACATGAATATATTAATAGTAGGAAAAGAATTCATGGATTCGCATATAACATGAATATATTAATAGTAGGTAAATAATTCATGGATTCGCGTATTACATGAATATATTAATAGTAGAAAAATAATTCATGAATTCGCATATTCCATGAATATATTAATAGTAGGAAAATAATTCATGGATTCGCGTATTACATAGATATATTAATAGTAGGAAAATAATTAATGGATTCGCATATTACATGAATATATTAATAGTAGGAAAATAATTCATGGATTCGCGTATTACATGAATATATTAATAGTAGGAAAATAATTCATGGATTCGCGTATTACATGAATATATTAATAGTAGGAAAATAATTCATGGATTCGCATATAACATGAATATATTAATAATAGGAAAATAATTCATGGATTCGCGTATTACATGAATATATTAATAGTAGGAAAATAATTCATGGATTCGCGTATTACATGAATATATTAATAGTAGGAAAAAAATTCATGAATTCGCGTATTACATGAATATATTAATAGTAGGAAAATAATTCATGGATTCGCATATTACATGAATATATTAATAGTAGGAAAATAATTCATGGATTCGCGTATTACATGAATATATTAATAGTAGGAAAATACCAAATATCCGAAGCACGTAACAATCGCCGTATTAGTTTGACACACGCTGAAGACTGTTACCTTTATATAAATTTGTCCATTAAAATATATACATTAATACAACACAACTCCGCGTGTTAGATTCAACGTACAATGCAACCCAACAGTCCGACGTGCCACTTCAAATAAATAAATAACTAATACATAAGTAAAAGTGTAACTATGAAAGATACAAACGAAACTTGCAAATTAACTTTTGAGTTCGTCCAACGCCCAATTTCCTACTAAATTCTTTACCAGGGCTCTCATCATTTCAGCCAAATCCATTTACATGCAGTCATTTCTTTATTTGTTACTTCCTTTAAAGCACGCCTCTCGCTGCTCGCCCTATGCCTATTTTGTCACTGTTCGAAATAGTCACTGACCCGAAAAATTCCTGCAAACGACTTCTAAAGCGTCATAGTAGATCTTTCATCTATTTTCCCGACATTGTTCGACCAGTTTTTGATATTTCCCTCGATGACACCGACAGTTCGCAGATTATGCATTTGTTCGTTTTTTTGCGCATACATTATCAGGTCTGGTGCTAGCGTTGTTATTGCTATGTGCCTAGTAAATTTTAGTTGTGTTTTTAGGTTTACTATCAAATTTCAGTCATCGGCGGACGATAGTAAGCTTGTATTTTACCTCTTCAGTTTCAGTGTATTGACTCGGGCCTCGACAAACTTGATCAAACTTCATGTCTTCCCCGGCCGATGTTTGTTAGCCTGAATTACATCATGCACCTTACGGCACCAGATGTGTCGCTATGCTACAATGACCACATGCGTAATGACACTTGCTTTCTCAATATATATGTGGGCGTTTATCTAGCTCCCACAAAGTAAAATGTGACACAAGGTCGGAAAGTGGGATTTGATAAGTCAACAACCTAGAGAAAGAGCACTTGTGGCCCTCAAAAATGTCTGGGCAGCCCCGTCGGCATTCCCCGGTTGAGACGCCTCAGGCGATTAGCAATAAACTAATCCTTTCCTAAAAGGTGAGAAGGCAAAGCCTGGGAGGGTGGACATCCTAGAACTGCACAGGACAAACCCACAGACCGGCGGAATCAAGCCCCAAAGGTCAAGACGATACCGGTCTATGGGGTGTAGTATCCATCGGAACAGATAATACACTTTCATTTTAGCCAAGCTGTGCTGAAATGATCAACATATTTATGAACATTTTTACGTCACGGCGCACGTTGTCGCCTTGTTCTATACTGAATGATTTAGAAGAGTAGGTTTAGTGTAAATTGGTTTCATGGATAAGGGGCACGTGACACTTTGTAAAGTGTCACGTGTCTCTTGTCAATAGATTGTTGAACTTTTAAATTTGAGGAGTCTGTTTTATTTTTGTTTACTTCATTTTCATTGGCTGCTCTAGTCCGATTTAGTTCGTGACTTAAAACGTTAGGGCAGACCACTGTTTTATATGCGCGTAAATATACTATTATTTATTATATTTATACCAACATTATTGGCTGCATATGTGCATACATGTTTCAGCCGTCGGTTCATTGAAATCAAATATTCATTAATTTTGAACTGAACGAATGCGCACCTACTTTATTAGCAATGCATGTGAACAATTACATTGAATTTATGGTTAAACATTCAATAATATAGTGCATTAACATACCGGTTAAATATCTATGGGCAAGGCATGTTATTATTTTATGTACGTGAGTTTAAATCCATCGATATTGAGTATGACACATGATACATGTATGTGTGAAGGTATCTAGATGCATATAAGTATGTGTGCGTAAGGACGAATATTTACACTATACATATCGGTATGTATTTTACACTTATTTCTTGATTTCTTGTTTAAATTATTTTAGGTAATTTATTCAGTTATATCTTAAGTGTACTTAGATTCTTACATAATCTTAACTAAATTTACAGGGCTGGCTTCCAACATCGACAAAAACACATTAAATCATGTATATTGATGATGTAGAACATTAACGCTGCCGACATACCCGATTGACTCTTTGTGTACAGTTAGTTGTATATGTGTAAATATATGCGGGTAATAGGCGTATCTGTATGTATGTGCTTGTACAAGTGTGTAATTAAGTATAGGCAGGTATATGTGAGCATATTTTTGTTTATATAAATATACATATATATATATATATATATATATATATATATATATATATATATGTGGGCATGTGGTTTTATAGGTATACACACGTATGCATAGGTATGTATGGATATGTATGTATAATATATGTATGTATAAAAGGAGGAGGAAATACTAAATCATTAGTTGTTTAGCTTTTTAGAGGTTTTATAGTTTTTATATTTGCTTGCGTGTGTTTTTATTTCTTATTGGTAAGTGTGGAATAAACATTCCTCAAGGGAATCTTGTTAAAAGTGTGCGTATATATATATATATATATATATATATATATATATATATATATATATATATATATATATATTAAGGGAAACATTTAAAAATAAAACGGATTGTTTTTTCTTTATATACTTTTTTTTCAATTTTCTGAATAGTCTATTAAGCATTTCGGTCAAATTGGTGTATATAAGTTCCGTGGGTTTCTTGTTTCAGGTTCCTTTCATTTTTTTAGAGTACTTTCGATTGGATTCGTCAAATCATCGTCAATCCTGTGTTGTTTATGGTGTCTTCACAAATATGTATTTACTGTTGATTTTTTTGTGAAACGGCTAGTAATTAACAACTTTAAACAGAGTGTCTACAATATTAAAATGTTACATGCACACGTCATTACTTTCTAAGCGCGTGCAAGATTCAAAAGTATGACACCAATTTGACTAAATGGAATATTCGGGAAATTAAAAAAAATTAAAAAGGGCTTATCAAGCAAAAACACTCCCTGTTATTTTATAATGTTTGCCTAAATCAAAATATGCTGCCTAAATGCACATATATATATATATATATATATATATATATATAATGGTCTTTTGAATACTTATTTCCGACACTTAAAATATATACGTCTCTTACTACTACTTTTACTACTCTATCGAGACGTCTGACACCAACATTCTGCTCTTTCTACTAAACTCCGAAAAAAAAATTCGCAGATAACGCCACCATATTACAACACAAAAATAACAAACAAAAACTATAAATGTTAGAAGACCTACACATAAAAAAAATTATACAATGAAATAGTTTCAAAATAAATTATCTTATAAGACTAATTCTTTATTAATACTACGATTAATCTTAAGTCTCCCGCAGAAATCTTTACGGGATCAGTTTTGAGTGGGCGAAATTTACAAAATATAATGCCGCCATGTCATTCAGTCCGTTACCTAGAATACAAACAAATATAATTACTGGTACATAAGAAAAAATAATATTAAAAACAATTATATAAACGGTGTTTCTCGCTTTATTGCCGATCATGATATTGTTAATAACTTCAATAATATAAATCGCACAAGTTTGCAATTTCGCACACTGAAAGAGTGCTCCTAATTAGGTAAGATACCAAAATATTTTGCTAATCTATACCATATTTCTAAAGTTATAGACATTTATCCATTTGTAAGTCACTTTCACTGTTTCTCGCTTTATTGCAGGTTTGTAAAAATGCCCGAAAATCGACGTTTTACTCCTACTGAAAAGCAAAGGGTTGTAGCTGGCCTTGCAGAAGGACTGACACTTCTGGATTTAGCCAAGGAACTGGGAAGGGATAAGAGAACCTTGGTTTCTTTTGTGGAGAAGCCCACCACTGCACCAAGGAAAGATAATGGTACAAAAAGAAGCATTTCCCCTCGCGATATGCGAAATATACGCAGATAGATCATTAGGGAACCAAATGGCACTTGCGCTTTCATTTTTGGCAAAGCTGGCGTTTTTTCGATGTCCAAGAAGACCACATGTAGTGTCTTAAATGAGATGGCCAGGAAAGTGAAGCCCATTTCCAGGCCCTCCTTGAACAACACCTATAAGGGAAAACGCATTGCGTGGCCAGAAAAATACATGAAAACGGACTTCCAACAACTTCTATTAACACATGAAGCTAGAGCCACACTTGATGGTCCGGATGGATGGGCTAAGGTTTGGAGTCCTACCGGAGCTGCTATCTCACATCGCGTTCGCCGCCAACAAGGTGGCGGGGGAGTTATGTTTTGGACGGATATCATAGGTGATAAATTAATTGGACATTTCTGAGTGCTAGAGTGTGTGACACTGACAAGCCAAGCATACATATCGTTCTTAGATGAGCATTTGTCACCTGTGCTGGACGACCTGCCTTTACTTCGTCTACCTCAACTGATTTTTATGCACGACAATGTTCCATCTCATGCAGCAAAGGCTACGACTACCTTCCTCGCATCTCTGGGCATCAAGAGATAGTCTAATGACTTGGCCGCCTTGTTCTCCTGACTTAAACCCGATTGAGCAGCTCTGCTCAATTTTAAAGAGGAAGGTTTATGGAGGAGGATAACAATTTACATCAAAAGATGTCATCTAGAATAAAATTGTAGATGTTGCTAGTAGCATATCACCTTCCCAAATCAACAGATTTACTTAATCTGTTGATGGGAGACTGCAGAGGGTAATTTCAAGAAATGAGAGATTTGTTGATAAATGATTCCATTTTGTGGTGCATATCTGGTGATTTCTTCCTTACATTTTATTCATGTTTTTACTTATGATTTAAATGATTCAATAATTAACCCTGCTAAGTCAATTTGTTTTCATCACCTATGGACTGTATTGTAACAAACCTGCAATAAAGCGAGAAACAGTAAAAATGGCTAACAAATACATAAATGTCTATAACTTTAGAAATATCGTATAGATTTGCAAAATATTTTGGTATCTTACCTACTTAGGAGCACTCTTTCAATTTGCAAAATTTCAAACTTATGTAATTTATATTATTGAAGTTATTAACAATATTATGATCTGCAATAAAGCGAGAAACAGTGTATATGCACCTCCTAATTGTTAACATTTACAAAAAATATGATAATGTGCTCATATAACTCAACGTATTGTTTAGAATACAGGGTTTCCAAAAAACCTGGGAATCTTTCAAGTCATCATATCATTGTAATAAGATGAAACTGGTGCCATTTTAAAGCAAAATTCATTAAGTTTCTTGTAATGCTAATGATTATTACATATATTTTCAGGCTCAGTAATGGCGTTCACTCAACCAGAAAAGACGTTTTGCGTCCTTGAAT
>OY744532.1:45731564-45836564 GCA_963556195.1 Sepiola atlantica | reverse complement strand
AACCCAAACCCCAACAAGTCTCGATGAATCTATAGATATATAACCACCCCACTAAACCATCAATAACATCAAATCTCTAGGTATTACCTATGATTCTCAGCCTCAAAAGCCTCTCAGTCATACTACCAATTCTAAAATCTCCCACCTAAACCATAACTGTGATAGCTATTAACTCCGATATCATTTAGATTAATCTAATCTCAATTACTTAATCCCTCGATTATTTAATTGAGGTCACGATAGCCCAGCCACTAGATATCACCTAACTCAACTTTCTGAAATATCACCTGTTGGGGTATCCCCCTCCCCCTTTCCTGTCCTCGCTATAGGCTGAGCCCCATCATCGTCCCCCTCCCTCTGATGCATCTTAAATTTCCGGTTGGGTTTGAATTTAAAATTTTAGGCAGTTGGATTCCGTTGACGCTTGAGGAGTTGGCGTTCATTATGAACGCTAATGAAACAACATATATTTTGTCGCAATAATGGAATAATAAAATCACCCCCCCCCCAAAAAAAAAATATATATGTGTGTGTGTATATATAGATTACTCAATTAAGTTCAAATATATTGATAACATGAACTAAATACTCTCCATACATATAAATTATATATATATATATATATATATATATATATATATATATATATATACATATATATATAAATATATATATATATATGCTAAAATCTGAGTACATTACGAGTCATTTTCTATATATTCTAATCACACACAGAGAATATTGAAATATTCGTTACTTTTGGAATTGAGTTATGTTTTGAAAAGTTCACTTCAATTGACCTAATTAGCCTATTTTAAATTTTATCAAGCAAATCACCAATCTTTCACTAGCGCTTTTTTATTACTCTCACCCTCTCTTACTATATATTGTTTTAATCGCCGCTTATATTTTATACAGTGTCTATCATTCTTGCTTCCCCTATTCTCCCCTTTATCTATATCCCCGTCCCTCTCTCTGTGTCTCTCTCTTTTCTTACAAATACTTACTATAAAACATAAGATACAAATAGTCTTCTATAGACAAAGCGAATACCATAACAATATATATCAAACAAGAAGACTAATTTGTGATTTTAACTGGCTTGTCAACTCACTTTAGAATACAAGCCAGTGAATCGTTGGTATCATTATAGTAAACGAAGGACTGCCTTTTCTTTTTGCAGACCCTTTTTATCGGAACGAACTATGGTTGAATTTGATGCAAGAAGGGGACCTATAGGTAGTAATAGTTCACGTATCAACAAGATTATAAACTTCATAATGTAGTTTTACACATGGATCTTTGGCTCAACGGATTAAGTATTGATTAACAATCAGTTTTTAGTGACAGTCTTCTGGTGTTAGAAAGCGACAATTACAAAGAAATAACACATATTTATTAATATTGCAATCTGGTCATGGCTGACAGAATGAGAATGATCTTACCCTGTGGATGAAATAAAGTGTTTAGCTCGAAATTCTACATATCCATCCAGGTCGACAAATAAATGTTTCCAAGTTCGAAAAGATATACCTGAATAATATCAGAGGTTACATCGGCCGAAACGTTATCAAAATAACAACCAAGATGAAAATAATAGTACGAACATTTAAATGATCATAAAACAAAAACAAATTAAATTCTGATAAAATATTTTGGGATTCAACAATTAGATATTATTTAAGTCAAGTGGAGCCAGTATCCTGCCGTTTCCCAGGAAAAATTACAGAACTGAGTAACTCCCACTCCTACCCCTGAACCCCATATACGTTTTTCGGTGATTTTGTTTTCTTTCTAAAATTATCGTTATATAAACCATGTTACTATAATAAGAATGCCGGTTTGGTAACGGCGATAAATCCGAGAATTAAACATGAATCGTGTTCCTTCTTAAAAGGTCGACATAGTATACGTGAATGGATTGTCAAAGTAAATTAACTTTTTAGGTATGGTAGCACATAGGAATTCTATGAAAAATGCCAGTATACTCAAATCATATGCCCTTAATAGGGTTAAGATGAAAATGCATATACACTAAATGTACAAAAGCAAGGAAATTCCCAAATGTTTACACTTTTATTGTCATTAAGTGTATGACAACATATCAACCAAACCGTTTTTATATCACATCACTACAGTATAAATCTCTATAAGGGCATATGATTTCAGTATACTGGAATTTTTCATGGAATGTCACTACTTTTGTAAAGGCTATGCCTCAATACAATGCCTTCTCATAACTGATATAGTTGGTAGTTTGACTAATCAAGGTATATGGTAAACTGAAATTAAAATCCAGAACTACACCCTAGAACCTCTATCTCTGCCAAAAATCAGCTTAATTCATCAAATAGTTAATGAGATACAGGGTGGCACATACGTACGTACGTACGTACACACAAATAACGTTATTTCATGATTGAGCTTTCTAGATCTCTGGGTTGCCTTGACTAATGATGCTGAAATTCTACACACTTATAGAACCTATCAAATAAAAATTTTGTGCAAAGTGTTAACTAATTTTGTTTATTGTCTTTTGAGTTATGATTGATCAAAGAAATAAGATTTCCAGCATAGGCCATTCCTGTGTCTATTAAGAGATAGAGCGCTCTCGCACCTCCTTTGATTGGTTGAATATTAGTAAAAGAGTATATATATATATATTGATGTATATATGTCTATATATATATATATATATATATTAGCTGTGCATTAGTAAAAAAGTGTAACACTTATTTTGAAAAGGACATGAATAAAACAAATCGGGCGCTGGTTCTATGTTTAATAAACTTGCAGATTGCATTATATCAAAGACTGAGCCTGGAAACGGTGTATACCGATATCTATCCTAGTAAATATTTGTGACGGTGTCGAGTCAAAAAGTCACTGTAGATCGTAAATAGGGAATAAAAGCTCCGCTGTTTTCCCCAGACAATGATTAAGTAAAGTAAAATATCGAGCAGGTCAAAATGCTAACATCAGAAAAAAATATAATTTAAACGATTTGGTTTGGTTTCAAACAGATATATGAGACAATATTTCTATATTCGCATGTACAAATGTATTGTAAATTTAACCTTACTTACTACATAAGATTTTTTAAATAACGAATTTTTAAATACATGGCCGATTGCTAACTATTTGAAAACTAACGATACATTTACAAGTGAATTTATTTAACAATTATCAGTCGTTAATCATCGTGCAATAAATTAACTAACAACAATATTTAGTTTAACATAAACAATTATCGATTTCATGGGAAATATTAGATTCGTTTTATATTATATTATTTTTTCCAGCGGGATGATTTCTATCTGGAAATGTACACATATTATTTTATCTGTACTTTTTGTCAGGTAAGTTTAGTATAGGCTCAACATGTCTTCGAATATTAATAATTGGAAACAAAAGACTCTACCTATTATACAAAGAAATAAAATACGTAACATATCAGTTAAATGTGTTACATTCCTGAATTTTCCAATAAATCAGAAGCCATACATAGGATACCAACTCATCATTTCTGTCAACAATAATCTTCATAAATTGTAATCATGGTAATCATCATAAATTGAACATTGTCAGCTAGTATGGGTATTGTACTGGAAAGACTGCTAGTATGAATTAACTGTGTTATGACGAGATATTATCGGTATAGATCACGACTCGAAGGCTTTTTTTCGTTGACTACTTCACCAATAAGTAAAGGACGGCGTTACGTCTTTCTCTGGGTTGCTTAATTCTCGCCTTATAATGCTGAGTGTTTACAATTTTGTAGTGTTTGATATGATTTAACTAATTATTGAACACCTATTTCCTAGCTTATTGGCGAACACTTCAACCATTCTGCCAAATACGCCGGTTTTCTCGGTATAATAACATATATTTACATTCATAAAGATGAGACTTGAGATGAATGTCAGAATTCATGACGAGAAACGCATTTGAGATGCGCCTTTATATAAGGGCCTTTTTTCCACTAGTCGCTTTGTCACGCTGAAGTTTGAATATTTCCATCGCTAAATGATCTCAGTAACTAGAATGTTTCATTACTATTTCAAATTAAAGTTTGACAAAACGCACAAATTGAATTTAAACACCTTAAGAAAATCAGGTATCTTTATAAAATAATGAGTTAGTTTCTTCATAATTTCTTTGTTATCAATAGGTATTTTCCTACGAAATCAATATTTGATTCTGTTTCGTCACCTTTTCTTAGTGACTCGTACCAGCATGTTGTTAAGAAGAATACATGTACTTTGATTTAATTCATTCCCAAACGTACATTGTCCGGATCGTAATTATTTTCTAATGGCCGCTATCTTAAAAACGTATATAACTCTATATTCGTCTATATATAATGACCTCATTTTGATTGAAATAAAAATAGGTAAACATACTACTCTGCAACGATTGGTAAATACTATTGCAATTTCAGCTATACGGCGTAAGTTTTGAGACAACTGGCACGGGAAGTTGAGAGTTAAAACAAACAATAGTCTGTTGCGGCTGGTTCGCCGAGTATAACTGAACTTGTGTAAAATATTTCTTTTTTATATTTGTAGAAATATTAACACAGCCCCAGTGGTACCACTCATCTAAGCCATCACAGAATATAAGGGTCAGTCATTCTTGTTCGTCACATTCAGGGCAAATCGCCACTACATTTTCCTGAAGATAGGTAGCCGTCTCCTCTCCTTTATCGGTTCGATCCAACTCCAAAAGTAACAGGTGCTTAATAGCGTGCGAATAAACACTCCCATTTTAATGGCAATAACACTTCACATCGAAATCAAAGCGCTACAAAATATTACTAAATTACGCATTCTACTTTTATTCTAACGATTAAAAGGACGGAATCTTTAATGGACTGGCTATTTTGAAATTATTCTTGGACCGCAAGTCTCCGTTTCACCAGTAGTCACACCTTCACGTTGTTCCCATTTTCCCATTCTTGCCATTTCCACCTGTCGATAAGTAAAGTAAAACTGGTCTATTCTCGACTTTGTCATTGATCCGTTCCTTCAAATAAAACGAATATTTCTTTTTGAATAGACTCTTATACTCATTGATCATCACACCATGTTCTTGAACAACATTAAAACATAATACACTACAATTGATTTAAGAAAATACTTTATTCGGCTAGAAATACTTCTCAGATTAAGGCTATCGTTGAACACAGCAGCAAATATAACTATTAATAGTAAAGTCGACTAATACTACATTATTGCATTTATCTATAGAATAAAAGTGAACGTATGTGTGTGTGGCTAGCTTCAATATGCAATATTAATATCAATAGCTTAGTATGCAAATGTTATTCTCAAAGAAAAATGGGAGGTTTAATCTTAATAATAACGGGTAATAACAAAAAGAAAGGATATAGTTTCCTACACTTTAATCCATGAGTTGATAATCTATTAGAGATCCCAAATGTCGGTAACTGTTAATTTTATTCTACATCTCCCCCTTCACTTTGTACATGAATATAATGGTCTTTGTGAGACAAGTAATTCCTTTTTACTTAGATGAGTTTGAGGCGTAATGCTCGGACGGATTTCGCTAACATTGTTTTAGCGATGCAGGGTGATGTTGGGTGCCTGGGCGATGTTATTATGAATCTTCCGGTTTTAGATATTAAATTGCGAAGCTATGGTGAGAAGTCGAAGCTATTAAAAGATTACACTTCACGTGTATGTTTAAATCTATGGCTGTGTAGTAATATCTATATGCAGGTGTGTAAAAAGGTAAAAATCTGAAGATTTAAGATGAATTACAAATTTAATAGGTATGTAGACACTTCCATTAACAGTTTGAAATTTTAGTGTGAAGACTACGTGGTAAAATATGGCGTTATGAGTACATGGCAGCGAATCAAATTCGAGTCTGTCTTTTTGGGTGTACGATATCAAAGTAATCAGACATCTTGTTCAAGGTAAACCACCCCTACGGTTGCAGTTTATCGAGATGGGCATTGATGCAAATTGCTGAAAAATAGTAAACTAAACTCCAGAAGAAAATGATCAGTGTCATTTGTTTTCATTTTAATTTATTTCGACTTTTAAGAGAAAAAAGAGACAACGCCGTGGACGTCACTATATAATGAGACAACTACTCCGGGGCAACAAGAGAAACGATGAACTGTTTCTGTCCACAACATAATTTCAGCTTGTTGTTTACAATGGAGAGCGAAACACACCACAATAATGCAACACGCCGCTTATTACCACGATAATGCTACATCTGTGTTGCTCACAATCTCTCTTTTCTGTGCATTTCCGCCTGTTTTGTTTTGGAGTATAATTGACTACACTTTTAAGTGTGTCGTTCCTTACAGAGTATACGATCTTAGCTACTAACCCGGACTGCACCGTATACCGCAGTAATTTATTAGCCTTCTCTCATGTTCTGATTTGGACAAGCTTTAAATCCATCTTTCCCAGTTCTTTTCTAGATTTTTCTGTGATTTACTATTGCGAAACTTGATCAACTATCAAATTCAACCCTAACTTTGCTGAGCATGACACAAAACTACATCCAGATGGTAAGCCCGAATTTTAAATATGTGGGGGAGGTCGAGCACCACTCTGTTACCACTGGCATGGTCCATTCTGACACATTATAACCTTACGAATAAATTAATCAGCAAACCAATGTTATACAAACATATATCGGGTTTGACATAACATGACCCCACTGCCGTTGACATGCCAGAAAAGCATGGTTAGAATATACACATAGGAAATGCTTCCAGGTGAGTCATCACTGAAACGATGATTTCTATCTGCGATTATCCTTCAGCTTCTTTCAGATTACGCCTGCCTACTTAGCGACAACATATTTTAATTAACATCAGAATACAACATCTTTTCTTTTCTTTTGTTAATTGCATATATTGTTAATCTCATTGTATACAATGTGCGCATGCGTGTCTCTCAGTTTATTCTCGTCTGACTACTGCGTGTGTGCGTGTGTCTGGCATATTTTTAAAAGTTCCTGACAATACTTTAATTGTATACTAATAAACGCACGACCTATTGACATACATTTTTAACTCTGCCATTTTTAATCTCGTTGTTAGAATTTTTTGATTAAAGAATGAATCTGCGAGGAGAACAATCTAAGAAAACATCTGTAATCTCCATATTTTAATGCTTTCATTATTTCGATGTCAACACATTCTATCACTATGTGTTTATTCATTAATTGAGATGCGTCGACACATAAATAACAAAAGAAAACACACTCAACGTGAATTATGATACAACGTGTCAAGAAAAGTCTTTTTTAATCGAAATTTGCAAACTTATGCACAATATGCACGCAAATAATTAATCAATCTTGCGGGCGACATATAACATCTTCTTACCCAACATTTTTAATGTTATTTATATACACTGCGATATTAACATAACAGTATAACTATTATTTGTAGTAGTTATATAATATACTTTAACCATTTAAATTTGGTGTAAATATAAACTTTTTTTCGGAGGCTATAATTATTTGTATATATATATATATACATATATATATATATATATATATATATATATATATATATGTATATACAATTAATTATTAATGACAATATATATATCAGCATATACTATCAGTGTCCTTTTAGTTTACAGTCTCCTTAAAAGATTCAGCTCGATGATTGTCAATTAATAACAACAGAACCAATATAAGTCAGGTTAAAATTATATTCCAATAACCATGTTTTTATTTTATTATTTTCATTTTTTCACATTTCCAAAAAACATAACATTTCTGTGAGTTATATTTGTTTTTACGGTCCGTTTCATTTTTCTTGAGCCAAACAACATTGTTATGTCAACGTCTCTGCAACATTACAAACACCCTCTTTTTTGTTTGGTTTCACCCAAAAATGAACCACTTTACAGTGTATGTTTGTTCAAGGTACGTTAATCCAATAACTTTTTACTTTTTGAAAATAAATAATTTCTTTGAAAATAAATAATTTATTTGTAAATATTACTTCAATTGTTTAATTTATTCCACTTTCTTATAAATCAAATTAACTTTTCGAATGAAACAATATGTAAAATGAATTTTGATATAGGATTAATAATTTCTTTACACAAATAATGTTTCAGTAATATAAACACTAATTGAGAACATTTCGTTTTCTTAGATAACAAGTCAGCCATTTTAATGATATATTTCGTGTAAAATATGGGTGTGTGTTTGAGTATAACCCTTAACTTTGGTAAATAAATGTTAACCCAAATAGACTTTTGCAGCAATATCAGTTTCCTACTCTACTCTTTAGCCCATTTTTATTGTTTATTGTTGTAACGTACTTAACTACACTTTATATGTAACTAGCGGGCACCCGTCGCACGACGTTGCACGGGATACATGTAATAGAATGAAAAAAATATGTAAACTGCCGACCAGGCGCAAATAGGTCACAACGGATAGTTTTAATGTAAATAAACAAATGTCGCTTTTTAATTGTGAAACATCTATGTGTAAGATAATGAAGAGTGGCAAAAATGAATCGTGGACGAGTCCATTGTGGATGGGACGTCGAGAAAGAAAGAACGCGATTTGATAACTCTTAAAAAGGAGAAGGTTCCGCAGTGCAAGCGAGACTTGAAAGACGTCGCTTTAAGAAACGCGAAAAGCCGGATCGGTTGGTGATCGGACTACCGAAGTACCGGGAGAATGGGAGTTTACTGATGTTTATGGCACCGATGAAGCTTTATTGGCTATGGTACCCACGTCCGTCTTGTCGTTAGGCTTTCGTGTCCGCTGACTAAAAATGCAGCTGATAAGCAAGTTTGCTCAGTGAATGAATCCCCTGACTTGTATTTCATCAAACAGACAATTGGAGTGCTTGTGGAACAATTGTTTCAGTTCACGCTCGGATAGACAATGCAGAGCAAATTGCTTTTCAATCGGATGTATATATGAACAAGTTTCTAGCGGAAAATAATTCTGTGACCTCGGCAATAAAAAGACTTTCATGAGACAAAAGTATGTCAAAAGATGTTTTTATATGTGTCTTCGTAGCCGGCGTAAACTATCCGGTGATGGGAAATAAAGAAAAGCAAAGATTTTCCATATGCGTTCTGTTCTTTGTCATTCGTGTTAGATCTTACCGGGTACTCAGAAAGAACGGATAATACAACATAATTACCCAAGAAAAGTTTTCCTTGGTGTGTACAAAAATACAAATTGCCACAGTGTAGAAGGATATATCCTTCAATGACCGCTTCTATAGAAGTTTAGGGTTATGTTAGTGTTCCCCTCAAAAACAAACTTAAAAACCCAACAGTTCGGTGCAAATTCCATAGAAGTACGATGTATTTTTTGTAAGTAAATTAAACGTAGAATTATTTTCATATTTTTAATGCTTAAGTTGTGTTTTTGTTTGTTTTTTAAGCGAATTGTTATTGCTATTTTGTTTTTAATTAAAGTTTATTTAAATAGACATTAGCCCCTACGACCCCTTTAAAACTCCAGACAATATATCTCCTCCCGAAGAAAAATTAAACGTTATAATGGTTGTTAAGTGACACCTAAAACGCTGGGATGGGCCGGGAATGGCAGAGGTATTTTACGTAAAATTTATTTGTGAAGATGATTTTCATTCTTTTTACTATTATATTACTTTTTATCTATTCTGCTAATTGTAGTAAGGTGTTTAGTGTGTACACGTAATCGCCTGACATAGAATTTAATTTTCGAATTAATAAACAGAACAAAGTTAGGTGTTTAAATATTAAAAAGAAAAATAATAATTATCTGATTTATTCTCGAAGGTTTTATTTTGTTTAAAATGTCATGTAGTGTTATGGCGAACGATTAGATGCGTAATGTCGATGTAAGCTTTGCTGTGATTGGATGTTGTAGAAATTCATAAACGGTGTAACTTCTTTGTAAAGTAGTTTTCTTAACAGTGTTTGAAGGCAGTCGGTGTTATTTATTCTTAGAGAAAGACCATAAATGAATAAGCGTGCTACCTTCTCTTTTGTTCAAATAGTTGGGGTACGGTTACATAGAGGAATGAAAGTAATATTTTTGGTTTAGCTTATTAAACTAATTTATAGACTCTTGAAACACGCTCGAAGATATTAGGCGAGTTTAGTTATGTGTTTCGATGCGTTTGAATAATTAGTTTTATAATCTTCTTTAACTAGCTCGGAAGGGGGAAAACGGTCGTCTATTTTTGCTAGGCTGCTGCGTTCTTGGGTGGTGAGACATTGATTTTCTTTGTTTGGGACCAAAACATTTTTTAGTTATGAAAATAAAATTGTCCCACACCCAAAGAAATATTTTTTGTTTAAAAAGGAAAACCATTTTATTTTTTTTTGGGGGGGGGGGGGGGGACGAAATACCTTCTTAAAAAATCTATCGCGAACGTAGAACCCACACTATATCGAGGAACTAGTTATAATACATAGCCTCGTTTTTAGATCATGCATTGCTAAGTGAAAAAAGTGAAAAAGCATTCTTTAGCATAAGTAGTTAAATCAAAATCATTCTTTAAACTTTGTGACGTTAAGGTAGCGAGTTCAAATGACGACCTCGGCGTCGAAAGTATTTATTGTTTATTTAGTTGTTAAGATGTGCCGAATGTATTTCTTATGTTTTTGACTTAGAAATTATGTAAATAAAAACGCTCACCGACGAACAGACAGACAGACAGACAGATAAGCTCTTCGTTATATTATTAGTCGTCTATTTTTGCTAGGCTGCCGCGTCAGAAATGAACGCTCACCTGTAAACCGATAGAGCCCCAGTCATATTTCTTGGGTGGGTAAAACAAAAAAAAAACATTTTTTTACCTCCAACCCCACGCAATTTTTCACCCTCCCACATGAATACTAATATTTTCAGTTAAAAAAGAAAAAAAAAATTTCGCCCCATCCCCCCGCCCCAAATTTTTTTACCCTTTCCCATGAATAGTAATATTTTCAGTTAGAAAAAGAAAAGAAAAAATGTAACCCCCCCACAAATTTTTTTTTTTACCCTTCCCCATGAATAGTAATATTTTCGGTTCGATAAAGCAAAAAAAAAAAAATTTCCCCCCCCCCCATAAATTTTTTTTTACCCTCCCCCATTCATAGTCTAACAGATTTTTTTAAATTAGGAGGCGCCTCGGTCATATCAAAGAACTAATGTTTAAATATGCTATTGAAGGCGCCTACGTCATATCAAAGAACCAGTGTTGTTATTCTTCCAAACATGTTATCCATTTAGTAATGGCCGAGATATTTGTTGCTTAACTTCAATTTACAATAAAATACCTTTTCTTATCAACGTAATTATAATATAGAATGATAATGTGGAAAAGTGCTCTCACAATGACGTCACTTCCGGACGGGCCGGAAGGATGAGTGAGCAATTTATTTTTCCAAAATGGTCACCAATTTACTAATGGCTGGGATATGCCTTGCTAAACTTTAATTTACAGTAGAACACATTGTCTTAAAAACGTAATGTAAATAATGAATGAAAACTATGAAAAAATCCTCTAACGATGACGTAACTTCCGGAAAGAACCGGAAGGATAAGTCAGTAATTTATTCTTCCAAAATAATCACCCATTAACTAATGGCTGGGATATGCCTTGTTTACTTTTAATTTACAGTAGAAAAGATTCTCTTAATAAGGTAATGTAAATAATGACTGAAAACTGAAAAAAATCCTGTCACCATGATGTCACCTCCGGAAAGAACCGGAAAGATGAGTCAGTAATTTAGTTTTCCAAAATGGTCACCGATTAACTAATGGCTGGGATATACCTTGTTTAATTTTAATTTACAGTAGAACACATTGTCTTGACAATGTACTGAAAATGAAGAATTATTATGTGAAAAGAAATCCTCTCAAAATGACGTCACTTTCGAAAGGATGACTTTGCAATTTTAACAGTAAGCGCCATTGAAAGTATGGTTCAGACAACACGCCGGTTCATGAAGAAAATGGCTTTAATTAGTTGTATGAATAATTTTTATTAATATCACCTTATCGGAAAATATCGTAAATACATATGTAAACTTGATAATAGCAGTTATAAGTGTATATTTGTAAATATGAATTTAATTGAAGGTTAAAAGGAATGTATTATGTAAATGACGAAACCCGTCTAGTGTCTGAACGACTTTCGATAACGGTATACAAGGAAGTTGAAATATATGAATTTAGGTAAGATTCTTGACACGTTTTTCGTTCTAATCGCAGCCTCGTCTTGAAATTTCGTTCTTCTTTGTGTATATGTAATCTAATGTGATTTAATGTTATCTAATGTAAATTAATTGATTACTAGTTCCCTAATTCTAAAGGAATACAAATATTATGAACGCTAACTTGAAAAGATTTACAAAAAATCTCCAGGACGGACAGACAAACAGACAGACAGACAGACAGAGAAGGTGCTCGTTATATTATAAGTGGACTAGCGAAAATAGAATCCCTAACGGTCGTCTATTTTTGCTAGGTTGTACGTTCTTGGGTGGTGAGACAAAAAAAAAAAAAAACAATTGTCTCCGAATACCATTTTGTTTAAAAAGGGATTTTTTTTCCCGCAAAAATTTTTTTTATTTTTCGCGCCAAATAGAAAAAAAATGGTGGGGGGATTTCACCCCCCCCCCCGGACCTCCCGTTAACTTGTATAATGTGCTCAGATGGTAGAGTATCGGACAAATTCGTTCAAATTACACTTTGACGTTAAGGTTACCAGTTCAAATCGCGACCTATATACAAAATACTTGACTACAGTTTATATTAAAACATAATTAGTCTGGCGCGGACGAGTGGTCATATGAAATATTTTTTTAAATAATCATAACGAATAAACATTTGCAAATAGGATGTGGTTACATAAAATTTACAAATACTCTAAAAATATAAAAAGTATAATAAAGTAACTTCACTGCATCCTCGGTAATTTTAGTTATGGTACAGCTAATATATAAATATAATTATTTAATGTATTCTGTTGCTACAGTGTCTAGTCATGCTAATTACTATATTTTCATATTTGTAATGTCCGCTTCTTTTCGTATTCGTTTTATAACAGCCAGGTCTGTTTATTTTGTTATTCTACTTTAATTTAAGTCTCGACTCGTCGGTCAACTCGCAATCGTTTTTCTCCGTCGGTATCATCTGCAGAATTATATTCTGTGAAAACGTTACGTACGTATTACAGACTGGAAGATATTGATCAATTCGACGTATCGATTGTACACTATTTGTCCATTGCCGGTGTGCCAACAGAAGACAATACCAATTTGAATAGGTTTGCACTACTAAATAAGCCAATGCGTTGCACAGCATATGTGATAGATACCGAGTACTATACGTCAGTATATATGCGTCCGGCTTTTAAAGAAGTAGAAGAACACTTTATATTCACAATCATAGGTTGGTGACTCTTGTGAGCATATTTTCATGAAAACTGTAAAAGAAGATTTAAAAATCTTAGTAAACCAAAAAATTTTAAGGAGTATAAAATCACACTTTATTTTTGATATTCTATAATACTGACCGTCAATAATTAGAATGAGGCTGCACCTAAAATATTACAAAATAATGGAAATCTAACCACAGTTATGAAAACTGAAGGATTATGACGAACTCGATAAAAATAATTAGCCTAAACACGTTTATTTACGTTAACCTATGATAAGTGTATCTTATAGTGATGGGAAATTTCACAAATTTTAAAAATCAAAATAATTATGTGTATTTGAAAACTCGTTCACATATAATCAGAGTTCAAAAAATGTAAATGCCTGAAATGTTCACAGTAAAGCATTGCTTTGTCAGTGTCAAAATGGGCCCACAATGAAGGGCTGTGATACAGCGAAACAATCTGTATGTTGATGAGTATATAAAGCCCCCTTTATTGGGTAGAGCATTTATTTATTGGTGTGGTAATCTTCAGTGCTAATTGGACAAAAAGCAAAACGCAAAAAAGCATGAAAACTGGGCGAGAAAGGCCTAAATTACAGTCAGTACTCATTATCAACGATATATATGTATATATATATTTATATAGAGAGAGAGATAGAAGAAAAAAGAGTGACAAATATGTGACGATTGTCCAAATTTATTTCAAATTTCAATTGTTCAATGCAAGGTGTATTCAGTAATAAACTAGTGTTTATTATTCTTTCCTTAAGCCAAGGCTTTTCAAAGATCGAAATCTTATCATCAGAGGAGAAATACAGATGGATAAGTTGGCTTTCGAAAAAAACAAAGTTCAAATATTTGAAAAATAACAAAATTATTATTAAAAAATATTAAAATAATTTTTGTTAAAAAAACGTATTGAATGAAAAGAGAAGTTCCGTGGAAAAAATATGCAAATTGTCCGGGTGGTAAATTTCCGTTGAAAAGAAGTCCGGTGAAATGTAGAATGTGAAGAAAAACTCTTTGCGAGGGAGCAGATTGGAGAAAGTGCTCAAAATATAGGTAAGTCCAGACGCACTTAAAGAGGGGTTAGAAGAGGAAAACAGGCCATTTTTTTATGTACTTCCAGGGCCAAATAAAACAGATGTATCTCATTCAAGGTTTAAATCCGAATGAGACAAAAAGGCAAAATTGTTAAAGATGTGGGGGGGGTATGAGGTACGGGATTGTTTAAAAAGCCGCCTTGTGAATTTGGGGGAAATAAAAAAGAAGGGAAAGGAAAAGGAGGAAGGGTTGGTATGGGGATGCAGTTAAAGTGACAGGTAGGTTAAGGGTGTGGGCGGGCGGTCAGTAGGATGTAGGTTTAGGGGGTGGGATTAAACTGAAGTGGGAAGTGGGTATAGAAATTGTTGATTTTAAACATATATATATATATATATATATATATATATATATGTATGTATTTACATATATTGTTTCAAATAGGACTATAGTCTCGTTTTATCCAGGTGCTAACATATATGTACCCTATCCTTTTATCTATTTGTATTTATTATCATTAATCACCAGCTATAATTATTTATCAAAATATTCCTGACTGAAAACATATTTCCATTGACCGTCGTTTGTTGTTTCGCCAAGCGATCTTCTTTTTTCTTCACGTTTTTACTCATCTAATTCCACATGTTCTTTTCCTTTGTTAGATTATATTAAAACATGCAATCGGTATGTGTAAGTGTGTGTGTGTTATCTAATGAAAAGAAGATTAGAGAATATGAATAAAATCTAAAGGCACATACTTAGTTTTCGAGAAAAGTTCCTCTATATAGATTTACTACAAGGTATGGTAACATTATTTGCCCGACCAGAACAGTTCGCACCACTGTTAATCCCCTTACTAAGATTAAAATCAAGATATAATGATTTTTAACTTTGTGTCTATAATAATTATTCAAATTTCGATCTTACATTATTGTTATTCTAGAAAACATGTAAACTATGAGGCATAAATTGTAGTACAAGGAAATTGATTAAATGAATTTTACTTAATGTTGGTTTAATAACTTTTAGTCAAATTATATGCAAATGTGAAATATTTGGATTTTTAAATAGGAGGTGTTACCTATATTATGTCGCCTACAACTCTTTAAATTATCACAGAAAAATGGTATATTACTTGTTGACCTTTCACAGAAATTACAGCAACCCACTCCCTTTATTACATTTAATATAGCCGTAATCACTCACCCTATCGCCTGGAAGCTGTGTTCTACAATTTCTGATTAGTATTAATTAGTTTAGGACTGAATACTTTACATAGAAAATATAAACAGATGCGCTGACATAACTTTATTTAAATTTATGTTTCACTTATAATATGTTCGGTCTGTCATTCTGTCTGTCCGTAATTTCAAAGTAAGAAATAAACAATAAATTTCGGCGCCGAACTCACTACCTTGACCCTAACTGCCGAACGCGCTACCGTCTGGGCTATGAGGTATGTGATAAAATAGTATCTAATTTTAATTGTTGCAGAAATCGTTTTTTTTTTTTCACTTCTTCCAGTTACAAATGAATGATCGTATAACTTGTTCTTCATTTTTTTTTTGGGGGGGGGGGCGGGAACATTTTTTTTCTCTATTTTAACAAACTGGTATTCAGAGACATTTTTTTGTCTCTCCACCTAAAAACGCGACAGCCTAGCAAAAATAGACGACCGGTAGGTTGTCTATTTTGGCTAGTCTATTAAAATAACACTTATGATTTGGTAGTGTTTGACCTTGGCATGATAAAAGCTATGCAGACATGTTGTATTATAAATGATTATCATTGTGTCGGACATCAAACATAGCTTCTATTAAATCAATCATGAACATATAAACAGTTTGGAACTACCGCATTCCAACCAAATAGAACCGCGAACAAAAACTGACCTACCAGACAAGAGGAATATTAATTAGAGGAGCAAAATATATTATTACGACCAAGAATGGCCTAGGAAGATACACAGCCCAGGTAACAGCATCTCTCCTCCATAAAATTCTACCTTTTCTAACCGTGCTTACATAGTAGTGTCAGAGCTATGACATCTCGTATTCCGGTTCCTTTCAGGGTCAACCATTGCAAATAGTTTGATACTACGCGATATAAGAGGCACACCTCGTCTTTATTATTTACTAATCAAAATTGAGAAAGTGTCGGCATCAGGGTATTTGGTCACCTTTGTCTTTGCGTATGGCAAGCACACACATCTCAGACGTGGAACCGTGATTCAATGGCGTGAAAGTTGCAATGTTGCTTCTGTACAATTGCTTTATTTGTTCTCGGTCAAACTTTCCCCTAGCTTCGCATGCAACTTACTGCTCTCGGGTGGGGGGTCAACTCCTAGACTCCCGCAGGTTAACGAATAGGGAGAATGGATTTATGCAGACCAGACAATACTCAAGCACGCCATTCGTGAGACTTATGCAGAAACACAACTCAGGTAACACCCTAGCAAAAAGAGAATCTATCAACAGACCAACTACTGATCACGCATCCCACACATATGAAGTTTTCCCGATAATATGGCGAATAAAGCTATTGTTGAAATAAAGTCGTAAGAAATCTCGTTTCGAGTTTACTACAATTCAAATGAAAGATACTGAAAACAAATGGAATTAGGTTCTCTGTTCGGATGAGTCTATCAGTGAACGTTTGATGTTAATGTAAACCGAGGGGATATAACAATTAGCAACACTAACCACTATCATTGTGTGCGGATGGATTACTTGAAAACGGTCAGTTTACGTTTGTTAGTTAATGAGAAACATGTCTGAACCCGGGAAAGTTAGTTGCGGCTGAAAGTTCACCGTGGCTCAGGACGACAACCATAAATATAAAAATCGAGTTATGATAAAATGGCTAGTAGAAAGCCACATTTATGTGCAATTATGGTTCATTCAAAGTCTTCATTCAGTCTGATAGAATTTAAATTCTCTTGCAACAATGAAGGAATAAACATCTCACTTTTTAAACATGACAAACGATAAAATACTCTAGCAGATTGAAGCAAATAAGTTTTCTATAAACTATTAGTTCGTGGTAGAAAATACTCATAAACAGGGATGATGAGTTACTTGATGTCCCAATTATTTTTATGTCACAATACAATTTATATTGCACCTACACAGTGATAATTAATTTTATTCTTAAATAAAGTCAATTTAAATACCAGTTTGTTACAGAACCGACGTTCAAGGAAGTGAATATTTAAGTGCATATTTATGCAAGGCCCAGTATATATTAAGCGATTTGCGAGTCGAACAATCATCCACGTTACACCAGGATTAATACAAGGAGGTGCTGAAGCTTTAGTGCAATATCTCGATGGAAAATGTGACAGGAGATTTAACCAGCAAAGTTGTGCTCCGACGGAAGCGATAATAACAACTCTAAAGTGGCATTACGATTATTTTGACGACTATATCGGCCCGACTATTAGAATTCGCATTTGCAATTCTCATGACTATTTCTCATGTTTCGCAGTTGCAGAAATAATAAACACGACTGAAAGCCACATCAAAGATGAACTGAAGCAGAACGTCGACCATGCATGTGGTAACTGCACATGTAAAACGCACCTGTTTGAACTTAACATCTTATTGGGTTTTTATTTCAAAATATGCATTCATATGACTTTCAAAAATATTATAATGTCAGCTTCAAATTGTTTTTAACAAAGCATCCAATGTCCTTATTATTATTATTATTATTATTATTATTATTAGTAGTAGTAGTAGTAGTAGTAGTAGTAGTAGTATTAGTAGTAGTAGCTATAGTAGTAGTAGTAGTAGTAGTAGTAGCCGTTGAACTAAAGCTAGTTTACTGCTAGCTTCGAAAATTGTTTCAGCAACGTATAACACCGAAGAAATGTTCGGCTGAAATTCAAACGCAGAATTAAGGGCATGTGCCAGACCTGAAATCAATAAACATCTGATAGGAATAAATGAAGAAAGGGGCAAAGAATTTTACTTGAAAAATGGGATTATTTTTCAAAACTGTGAAAAAATATGAAATAATGGAAAAATAAGATGTTGTTATGGGTTTAAAAAATACTATATATATATATATATATATATATATATATATATATATATATATATATATATATATATATAATTGTGAATAAATGTGATTAGACTCCCCGTGAAGAGTTTCGTCTTACTCAAAATGAAGGCTATTCAATGCACCTATATGTATTTATATAGTACAAAGAGTTACACAAACTTTCTCGTTTATACAAATTCATGTTATTCAGAATTTGTTTCCATGTATTTAAAATCGGCAATTAGCAAATAATGTAAACTGTAGGGTCATCTATTGAGTTTTGGTTAGACTGCTCGAATCAGAAAAATGCCTTGCAAAATTAGTTAAGTATAAACAATGAAATAAATCCATAGCTAGTCTCTTTTCTTATGGTTTTATCTCCATTTTTCATCTCCATGTCAAATAGTATCCGTATTGTAGTGATATTCTCTTTTATTTCAAATAGTCTATTTGATACATTGTATTCTTTTCTTACTTTATTATCGTAGACTGTTAATAAATAGAAAGAGGGGGAGAGAGAAAGAGGGAGTGGTAACTGCCCTATAAATTAAAAGCGGATGGGGGCACAACATATAGTGAGGAATGGTAACATTAATAGATATAAATTTAGTAAGTTAATTGTCGTTTATTCGAATATTTAAAGTGGACATTAAAAACAAAACTCAATCCCAAAACTGATGAATATTTTAGCATGTATTTTATGTAATTATCTAAATATATACAGAAAAGCCTTAAGGAAACAAATGTTCAGTATAATAATAGACAAATAATATGTTATAATCCATTCAGAAATACGCGGCAAATCACAATATTGTCAAATCAGAAAGAATGATTTAGCTTTGAACACAGATGCTATAAATTTATTGATGGTTAGAGAGAATGTGGAATTTACAGATGAATGCGTAATATCTACTGGGCAGCATGCTTAGCCAACATTCTCGGTAAGTGTTATATATATATAGCTATCCACATACATACTGTTTTGCTGTATCACCGCTTTTCAGTGCAGGTAGACCAGCTAGTGCCTAAACCCAGGATCGAAACTTCACCGTCGAGCTGACAGTCCTACGCTATCATATCAAATGTCAAATGCCCATCGCTCGAATTGGTTTAAACAAATGACCTCTGCCTTTCAGCTAGTGGCAAATGGCGACCCCCTTACGATGAGCTTTACCCGAGAGAAGGAGCTTAAATATTCATCCACATACAGACTGTTTTGCTGTATCACAGCTCTTAAGTGCAGCTAGACCAGTCCCTGATAATATCATCCAAATTAAGCTCTGCTTACTGGTTTCAGGATGGAAGCTTGAGAATCGACTTAGGCTCTGCTAGCTGGTTTGGTGTAGATTTTTCTCTGATTGACATCCTTACAGTTAGTGCTTTGTGTTCATGACTTGCCGTTTTTCTCATCTTTTTTACGCACTTTTCTTCCTATTTCTTTTGGAACAGTCTGCTTATTTTTTCTTAGTGTTAAATGATTGTATCTAAAGAGCAACATATAGGCATTCGCAAAGATAAAGAAATAAGAAATAAGAAATACATTTTTAAAATATGATCGTGGATTTATGTTGGGTCATCGGAATGCAACTAACGAGTATATATATATATATATATATATATATATATATATATATATATATATATATATGTGTGTGTGTGTGTGTGTACTTGGACGCTTAACATCGTCGTCACTTCTAGACGCCCACCGTATGCTTCACTGGACGCTTTTCTTGTTGACATGAAAGGATTTAAGCAATAAACTACATAATGAGAGTTACATTTGTGTATTTTAATCTTGGCTAATATGGCGAAAATATTTAATGAGACGTTCCTCAAAAGCCATTATCACGTGTATAGATATCTGTCTGTTTGGGCTCTTTGTTTATTAGCGTTGCAATAGCATCGTTAGTTCTTACTAACCAAATATAATTAAGCCAGACCAGAAATTAAATCAACACTTACATCATTAACAGACACCCGAAAGGGAAAGTAATAACATAAAAAAATACAAAGAAAACAGGAGATATGATCCTTATGATTGGAGCAAAGCATAGCTGATTTAAGGATGAAGAATACGTAAGTAGATAGCATCTTGAATCATGCTAGCTTTTGACGATACGTATAAATAACATTAAATGAAGTTACGCAATATAGAGAACGACAGAAGACAGATCGACATTTCCAAACAGACCTATCCATCTCGTCACCTTACCTTCTTATTTGCTAGATTTACAAATGCAGTATGTTACTCTGTAAACATGCGAAGAAACAGAGCGTTTTAGTTTAACGTCAATAGAAGAGTCAAGCGCGTACTGATTAGGAGTTCATTGGGCCGTTGAAACTAGTGACAACTTATAGGTAAGGAAACATATCTTCTAAATAGTCGTATGTTTCAAGAGTCTTCCAGTTACATGTACGAGAGGAGAGAGAGAGAGAGAGAGAGGTCGTATCCAGACGACATCGTTGACTCGGCCCCGTAGTGCGAAAAAAAAATTCCTTCTATTAAACGGCTATTCACCATTATAAAGCTCAATGAGATGAAACTCACCAGAAAAAAGAATTTCTAGAAAATAAATTGTAAAACCTTATAGTACAAAATAAATTAGAGATAATATGTTGAAAAACAACTAAAACCGAAAACACGAGAATGTTGTTGAGTCATCAAGACAGGTGCTCGATCTTTCGAATGCTGTCATTATCCGCTTGATCTTTTAACCTGTTTTATATATTTGATCTTTTTATTTGGAGGGGGTATTTTTTTTATTTAGTTTTGGCTGTTCGCCAAAACGGAAGATATTCTCCATCAAATCTGGACAGGAAGAAAAAGAGGAAAAAAGTAACCGAACTCTTAATGACATAATATGTCGATTGAAGACTCGAACCAGAAAGCTATTAATTCAGATACTAATGGAATATTCGCCAGGAAGAAAAAACGATGATAGCTTTTGACTGTCACTGATCTTTTAGCGAAGGTCAAGTGCCATTCTTTCGGTTCGTTTTTGTTCGGCTATCAACAAATCGGGTCAAATAAAAGAATCAATTGTCTACTTCGAGACGAACTCCCCGTCGATTCTTTACAGCACAAAAGAAAACAAGTCTTAACCCGAAAGAGAGAAAAATTACAGTAACTCCATATTGATAAACTTACGAAACTATGAAAGAGATGCCTGAGAAACAAAAATGCTTCTCGCCGTTTGATGAGAACCTATTTAGGTTTTTCTTATGGTATTTTCTAATTCCTCGTTTCATTTGGATACAACTGGTATCACATGTTTATATTAAGATGTAGTCTGTGACTGGCGAGAATTCATAACCATGACCTAGAAGTATACTACTTGGTGTACTGCGGTTCCCCAAACAGACCATGAAATAAGAACAAAATACATTGGAGATTATGTTACTGTTATAATTTTAGGAATTATGGATGTATTAGTAGGTTTAAATAGTCATTAGAATAATAAATTAATAAAAAAAAGGAATTTAATATAGATAAAAACTGATGTGTTTCACGCTGTTACCCGGATGTTGTTTCGGAGGCATAAAAAGAGAAAGTGCTTAATTGCGTTTTGACGAGCACAGTTAATTTATTATATGATATATATATATATATATATATATATAAAATAGTGTACACTAACAATAGGATTAAACATTGATATAAGCGTTTTCTGGTAGAATAGGGAAATCCGTCCCGTTGTACTTGGAATAAGACACATTACACTATCGTCACTCAGTCGTCTAATAATACAGATCCATGACTGACGAACGAGATGTGTGTGCTCCTAGCTGAATTAATCGGATTTAATTCCTCCTGAAACCGTCGGTATCAATGAATCTCTAATCGGATTTTAACTATACATACACACACACACACACACACACACACACACACACACACATATATATATATATATATATATATATACTTTAAATATTTTTACATATTAAAGTTTTTTTTTATACCTACGGACGATATCGTTGTTCTGGATGTTCGATTCTCATCGGTGCAGGAGTGGCAGTTGAGGCGGTCGCATAGATTCGAACACAGTTCGTTAATGCGCACGCTACCACAAAAACTCGCCACAGAAATTAGTGTGCACGTACACGAGAGGCAAGCCAAGCGTGTTGTAGTCGAAAGTGTCCGACACTCGAACGGAACTTTCCATAATTTTCTGTGACAACAACTCGTACTCCAAAGAGTACTCTACTATTAAGTCTGTTAAATGTTACAGGATAATAAACTGAACTATCTTTTAATATATATATACATATTTATATATATATACATATCTATATATCTATATATATATATATATATATATATATATATATATATATATATATATATATATATACACACACACATATATATATATGTATATATATATATATATATATATATATATATATATATGTACTTTCAGTTATGTTTAGATGAAGAGATGTATGAATTTGATTGACTTTTTCTTTATTAATGTTTTGTCTGTAAGAACACACGAACCAAAATAGACCAACTCAGTTCACAAAAATGAAGTTTCTTCTGAGGAATTAGTAAATATATTAATATTATTAAAATCGTACTTAATACTAAAACTGGTGTGATCTTATTTGGCCCCCGTACACACTTGATTACTTCATCCACTAAAACAGATTGAAGATATCGGTAATATGTTTTATGACCTCACAATGTAGTGACGTCACAGGGAGCATGTCAATTGGTGATAACATCCGCTAAAAGAGTAGCAAGACACAAGAGGTTACTTTATGATGTGATAAATGGTGAAACAGCAAAAACATGACGTCATCCATTTAAACAGAAAACATAGACAGCGCATTCTTTAAAGAGTCACGTGTCGTCTATTGATGTTTAATTAATATATCGATAACATGAACTTAAAACCAATATTTTTCCATAGTGCTAAATGTAACGTAAAGCTTTATAAATAAACTTTATATAAAGATTATAACAATCTAGACAAAATAATTTATGTTTCTGTGGTCAAGTGCACATGTCGGGACTGAATGATAATAAAACAAAATAAAATTGTCAAAGTGAAATCAGAAGTATAGACATCAGCTGCTTATAGCTATCCTTCTCTTAACCAGATATAGGTTAGAAGTATGGGTAAACATTGTGTTTGGAATACGACTCTGATTGTTTTATTAATTTCAACGTTGTACGAAAATGAAAATATGAACATTTTATTGTTTGTATTTTCTGATATGCCCAATTGAGAAATGAGTTAAACAGAATTTTCAAATTTACGTTACTGATCGAGATAATATTAGAGCAAAGAAGAGAGCGACAGTTTCGCTCGAAGTGAGCAGACGTTCGATTTTTGGCTCTGCCCAGCTACAATTAATAGTTTACGGCATCTATTAGGCAGGAATCTACCAAGAAAATGGCGAGATTTTCTACCAGAAAATAATCTATAAAAACCTGATTGTGTTTTTATTCTTCAATTTTGCTGCAACGCTTTTCACATGTTGGTACTAGTTAAAGACGGTGCATAACACAACACCTGCTTACTTGCCTCTACATGATGTGAATTGTTTAGATAGTTTTAATGTAGAGAAGTTGAGCTCCTGTCTCTAATAAACCATAATATATTATTATTATTAGTCTTAGTTTTGTAAAAGTAATACTATATGTGAATAATTGCTTATGCACCAAAACTATTCAGCTTTCTCGATAAGTCGGAATTGTTACCACGTATCATACTTGATATCCGGAAACAATAAATAAGAAGAAATGAAAAAAAATGATTTAATAAAATCCATCCTGAATTTACCTGAAAAAAGCTGTCGCAAAAATCGATAACTTCTACATTATTAGATTATAATAACTCTACACGTGTTACGTTTAAAGTTTTTCTTGTATTTGCAGATGTATATAACATAGAAATATTGTTAAATCTATGCAACTACTGATAGAAATGCAATTATCCGAATTGAACTGGGCACATTCAAGAGAAAAGTGAACATAAAAGTTAAGGTCGTATATTTCTCCAGGAAAAAGACAATTATAAGAATTTGTATTTCCTAAAGAAGTTGAACTTCATTTACTGGAAATGTTGCAGACATTTGATCTCCCTCAATTCTTTTGTCACGACGTTAAATTGAAAATCGCGCTCTACACGGAAATCAACCTTATGAACGATCGTCAATATTAGTCTAATTACAGGGGATATTTTTCACTGTACTTGAGAGAGATATAGATGTAGAGATTTTGAGGATAGAGATGGTTGAGGTGTAATGCAGTGTGATTTAAGATATTAGCGTTGCTAGAAGATGATTCGTTTGATTCAATCTCGTTTTTCCTGAGAAATATAGCCAGCTATTGGCCTATTCGAGTTTTAAATCAATGTGCATTTTTCTTCTGACTTTTCTGTTTTTGTTTATAGATGCATTTTCTATTAGATGTTTTGCCGTTTGTCAGTTTTTGTAGAATTGTGAAATCACATTTTAATGGTTTAACACGCAGATGGAATAAACACATCTGATCTCTACTTATATATAAAGTTCGGTGTGTGTATATTTTATATACTAGTATGTACAGGAGTAACTCTTCAACTAATTAACCGATCATTATTACCTTTGGAACACAGCTGCTAGACAAAAGGATTGTAATATGGGCGATTTGTAGTTTATGTTACTGTCATGCAATGGGGAAAAGGGGATAGAAACCCTTCGGAAAAACTCAGATACTTCCAAGTTTTGTGAAATATTTACACTAGGTATTCGAAATCAATTAAAAAATATTCAACAAATTTCTACTTTATTTGGACTAATCTGAAAAGTTTAAGAGTGCAGAGTAGAGGCACACCCTCTCAGTTGAAAAGTCTAAATTTAAAATGTTCATAGAATTGTGTCCATAGTCCTTAGACACTAGCTGAACAAGATTCCCTGAGTTTTTATTTTTTCTAATAACCCCTTAAACTTTATCGTTAAATTGTAGACATTTTCGAGAATCAAAATGGTGTAATGAATGTTAATGAATATTGGAAACAAGATTCTAAACATTAGGTTTAGTATTATTATAACTTGATTTGAATCTGCGCAACCGAACATTAAGTGGTAGCAAACAGTTTTCTTCGGGGAATTATTGCTTATATATATATATATATATATATATATATATATATATATATATATATATATATATATATATATACATATATATATATATATACATATATTTATATATATATATATGTATATATAGATATATAGATAGATAGATAGATAGATAGATAGATAGATATAGATATATATATATATATATAGATATAAATATCTATATGTATAGAATCTGTATGGCTGTTGGTTCATGCATGTGAATTCAATTAGAATACGGTGTTATTAGATAGTGCTCAATAATGAGTAGAGCTGTATTTTAGTATAAATTCTTAGTTATATAAACCTTTTTTACTAAGCGTGTGCATACATGTTTCAGTCACGATTTTATTTTAGATCAGCTTCTTTAGACTACAGTAAAAGTACATATAAATGTATATTTACTGTAAACTGAGGAAGCTGAAGTTAAAATAAAGTCACAGCTAGAACATGTAGACAACAATATTTGTATAAAAAATTAATACTATTATATAAACAATATAATACAGATCCGAACGATTATACATTTATTTATCAGTTAAGAGATTAATTCATTTCGGTCGTTCACTAAGATACACTACGTATAAAATCATATCCTTACTTTTCTAAAAAGATGATTCATCAGAGAAAAAGACATGAACAGCATAAAAAAGCCTTAAATAAACAATAGCATTTGTAAACATTTCTTTGATTAGATAATTTTCAAAACAAATTACGTGTTCATAGTCAGGTGTAGCACCAGCTTTATTCCTTACAAATAAATAAGAATATACCTATATATCACCTTAAAAGTCAGAACATTCTTTCTTATCTAAATAATCAAAATTTGAATTAAAAAAGTAAATTCAGTAAAGTAAAATAAAATAAAATAGCAGAAAAACTCGAATTCGAAAAAAATAAATAGTTTTATATTTGTAAATACGCCTTTAGTTTGAATGCATTTAAAATCAATTAAAATCAATGCAAATAACTCCGATTATTTTCACCACGAGTTACTACTTGTTCATTTGTTGAACAAATTAATTTTATTGCATGAGTTTTTTTATTGTAAAAAAATATTTAATTGTGGAATTGAAGATTATGATTTTATTATTGCTTAACTTCAATTACTATAGACTTTAAAAATATGAAAATAAATATGAACATCTGACTATATACATGTATTTTTTTTACTAAATTATTAAGCAACACAAATGTATGATGTAGTGGTCTTTTCTATATTATGTATTTTTTAAAATCTTTGCGAAATGTTTTAATACCTTCCTTATTTGTCTAAATATATGATCAAATGGTCGTAAAGAATGAATCTCTTCAGCAATAAATAACATATAGTCGAGTAAATATGCACACATGCTGTGGAATTTGATATTAATATCTATTGAACTTAAACTTTGAATGTTTGACTACAAATAAAAAAAATATATACATATATATGCATCTATAGCGAGAGAGAAAGAAAGAGAGAAGGAGAATTTCTTTCTTCATATGAATCGCTCCAGACTTGATTTAAAGAGCAAGAAATACTACTTAAAAGTCAAATACAAGCCAACGATATGTCTTATATGGATAGATTCAGACCCAGAAAACAACACTTTTCTACCTTTCTCGGAAATATCGCTTATGGAATATGAAGTTCGCAATCAGAAATTGCATATGCCTATAACATTTAAATTTGAAATCAAAATTGCATCTGTCTTTAACAGTAAAGTTTGACCTCTGAATTCCATCTGTCATTAATATGAAAGTTTGAAACCAAAATTGCATATGTCTTTAAAATTTACCTTTGGAATCAAAATTGCATATGTCTATAACATTACAGTTTTCGATCAAAATTACATGTATCTATAACATTACAGTTTGAAATCAAAATTGCATCTTTCTTTAACGTTAAAATTTGAAATCAAAATTGCATTTGTTACAAACCTTTATGTTTTAACTCAAAATTGCACCTGCCGTTAAAATTACAGTTTGAAATCAAAGTTGCATCTGACTATAACATTAAATTTTAAAATCAATATTGCATTGTTTATAAACATTTAAAATTCAAATAAAAAATGCATCTGGCGTTCAACAATAACAATAGAAATAACACCATAATCTGTCCTTAACATTAAAGTTTGAAATCAAAATTGCATCTGTCTTAAACATGAACGTTTCAACTCAAAAGTGCATCCGTTTTTAAGTGTATTGTTTGTTTAATAATTGCATCTGTCTATAACAGTAAAGTTTTAAATCAAAATTGCGTATGTAATTAACGTTAAATTTCGAAAGAATAATTACATATGTCCATGACATTAAAGTTTGAAATTAAAAAATGCATCTATGTATAACAGTAATGTTTTTAATAAAAATTGCATTTGGTTAAATAATTTAAGTTGTAAATAAAAATTGCATCTGTATTTATCATTCTAGTTCATAAAATCAAACTCCGTCTAAAACATTAAAGTTTTAAATCAGAATTGCATGTCTTTAACATTAAAGTACATGAAATTTAAAATTGCATTTATCTTTTATATTAAAGTTTCAAATCAAAATTACGTCGGTCTATAACAATAACGTATGAAATCAAAATTGAATCTTAACATTAAAGTTTTAAATAAAAAATACATATGTCTTTAACATTAACGTCTGAAATAAATATTGCATCCGTCTATTAGATTAGTTTGAAATAAAAATTGAATCTGTCTTTAACATTAAAGTTTAAAATCAAAAATACATATGTCTTTAACATTAACGTCTGAAATAAATATTGCATCCGTCTATTAAATTAGTTTGAAATAAAAATTGAATCTGTCTTTTACATTAAAGTTTTAAATCAAAAATACATATGTCTTTAACATTAACGTCTGAAATAAATATTGCATCCGTCTATTAGATTAGTTTGAAATAAAAATTGAATCTGTCTTTAGCATTAAAGTTTTAAATTAAATATACATATGTCTTTAACATTAACGTCTGAAATAAATATTGCATCCGTCTATTAGATTAGTTTGAAATAAAATTGTATCTGTCTTTAACATTAAAGTTTTAAATTAAAATTGTATATGGGTATAACATTATATTTCAAAATATCATTGTAGTTAGTTACACACACGTCAGTGTAAAATGACATTTTCGTTAGTGTGTCACGCTTATGTTAAACATAAAGCGTCTGCGTTTTTATTATTTGGAAGTTTTATAATACACATATGTCAGTTTGCCATCTTGTACTTAGAAAATTAATGTTCGTCGGTCTCTCATGATAAAGTGTGAAATAAAATTGTTTTTATTTGTCATGCTTAGATTTAAAATCAAATATATGTTTGTGTTTTACATCAAATTCGAAATAGCAATGTTTTCGGTCACCCATGCTTACATTTGAAATGACATATACTGTTGCGTTTGAGTTCGAAATAGCAATGTTTTCGGTCCGCCATGCTTACATTTGAAATGACATATACTGTTGCGTTTAAGTACTAAATAGCAATGTTTTCGGTCCGCCATGCTTACATTTGAAATGACATATACTGTTGCGTTTAAGTTCGAAATAGCTTGTTTCCATCTGCCACGATTAAGTTCTCAATATACTGTTTGTTGATTTGTCGGATTTGATTTCTGAATAGCATTTTATTTGTCTATCGAGGTTAAGTTTAAAATAACATTCCATGTCTATATGGTAGGCTTAAGTTTCAAATAACATTCCATGTCTATATGGTCGGCTTAAGTTTCAAATAACATTCCATGTCTATATTGTCGGCTTAAGTTTCAAATAACATTCGATGTCTATACGGTCGGCTTAAGTTTCAAATAACATTCCATGTCTATATAGTAGCCTTAAGTTTCAAATAACATTCCATGTCTATATGGTAGGCTTAAGTTTCAAATAACATTCCATGTCTATATGGTCGGCTTAAGTTTCGAATAACATTCCATGTCTATATGGACGGCTTAAGTTTCAAATAACATTCCATGTCTATATGGTCGGCTTAAGTTTCAAATAACATTCGATGTCTATATAGTCGGCTTAAGTTTCAAATAATATTCCATGTCTATATGGTCGGCTTAAGTTTCAAATAACATTCCATGTCTATATGGTCGGCTTAAGTTTCAAATAACATTCCATGTCTATATGGTCGGCTTAAGTTTCAAATAACATTCCATGTCTATATGGTAGGCTTAAGTTTCAAATAACATTCTATGTCTATATAGTAGGCTTAAGTTTCAAATAACATTCCATGTCTATATAGTAGGCTTAAGTTTCAAATAACATTCGATTTCTAAATGGTAGGCTTAAGTTTCAAATAACATTCGATGTCTATATGGTCGGCTTAAGTTTCAAATAACATTCCATGTCTATATGGTCGGCTTAAGTTTCAAATAACATTCGATGTCTATATGGTAGGCTTAAGTTTCAAATAATATTCCATGTCTATATGGTCGGCTTAAGTTTCAAATAACATTCCATGTCTATATGGTCGGCTTAAGTTTCAAATAACATTCCATGTCTATATGGTCGGCTTAAGTTTCAAATAACATTCCATGTCTATATGGTCGGCTTAAGTTTCAAATAACATTCGATGTCTATATGGTAGCCTTAAGTTTCAAATAACATTCGATGTCTATATGGTCGGCTTAAGTTTCAAATAACATTCGATGTCTATATGGTCGGCTTAAGTTTCAAATAACATTCCATGTCTATATGGTCGGCTTAAGTTTCAAATAACATTCCATGTCTGTATGGTCGGCTTAAGTTTCAAATAACATTCGATGTCTATATGGTAGGCTTAAGTTTCAAATAACATTCGATGTCTATATGGTCGGCTTAAGTTTCAAATAACATTCCATGTCTATATTGTAGGCTTAAGTTTCAAATAACATTCCATGTCTATATAGTAGGCTTAAGTTTCAAATAACATTCCATGTCTATATGGTCGGCTTAAGTTTCAAATAACATTCCATGTCTATATGGTCGGCTTAAGTTTCAAATAACTATCCATGTCTATATGGTCGGCTTAAGTTTCAAATAACATTCGATGTCTATATGGTCGGCTTAAGTTTCAAATAACATTCCATGTCTATATGGTCGGCTTAAGTTCTAAATAACATTCCATGTCTATATGGTCGGCTTAAGTTTCAAATAACATTCCATGTCTATATGGTCGGCTTAAGTTTCAAATAACATTCCATGTCTATATGGTAGGCTTAAGTTTCGAATAACATTCCTTGTCTATATGGTCGGCTTAAGTTTCAAATAACATTCCATATCTATCTGGTCGGCTTAAGTTTCAAATAACATTCCATGTCTATATGGTAGGCTTACGTTTCAAATAACATTCAATGTCTATATGGTAGGCTTAAGTTTCAAATAACATTCCATGTCTATATGGTCGGCTTTAGTTTGTAAAAACATCTGTTACAATGGAGTTGGGCAAATAATTTTATTCGCTCTTCCAGATTTCAATTTGAAATGTTATTTTGTCAGTCTGTCACGTTTTAGTTTAAAATAGCATTTTTGTCGGTTCGTGACGTTTTTCTTTTTAAAAGTATGTGTGACATTGATCACGTTTTAGTGTTAAATATTATTTTAAAAGGTCCGTCACGTTTTCGGTTTAGATAGCATTTTGTCGGTCTGTAAGGTATTACTTTGAAATTGTATTTCTGTAGGTCTGTCACTCTTTAGTTTGAAATAACATCTTCATCAATAAAAGGGTAAATTAAGTAGATTCATCTTGGAAACGCTCGATTCTGTGTATTGCTTTTTCTTGTTTATTTAAGTTTTATTCTCAAGACGGATAAATTTCTTCATTTCGCTTGTTGTAATTAATACGGACATTAATGAAAAGTCGAGTAGGGCATCCGGTAGGCATTAACGACTATTTAGCAATTAAATTATGTGTTGAATTAACAATTAAGTGAGATCTCATACAAGCGAACATGGCGTGAGATTCCATTATGAAGCAATGTGTGTCATTTTCAATTTGGGTTGGAACTGGCGTAAAATACATTAAGCAATCACCAGGCAACGTTCTCACGAGGAAATACCGTATGAAACAATGAAAACTTGTAAATTTGTAAAAAATTAAATATGCAAGATGACGAGTAGGATGTGTCAAAAAGATGGGAAATATTTTGTATTCAATTCAAATAGTCTTTTTAGTACAATAAACGCATAAAAGCGTCTTTGCTCGGACAGCTGGCTTTGGGAATCCCCTCCCTGCTCCTTGTTACACCGACTCTACAAACATGCAGCAATTAAATGTCATGAAAACATACATTTTGCTGTCCAACTAATCATTTAGTATGCCCTTTATAATTATGTGCCTTAATTACAGTAATATATAATTTCTTAGTGGAATGTGTCATGTTACTTGAGAATTAAACTTTTAAAATAGCCAATATTATATTGCTCTAGAGACGTTCAAACGTAAATTTTATAGATGCATCATAATACATCGTTAGTGATACGCTGCCCTTATCACAGTTTCGTGTACGTTCACATCATATCGACTCAGAGAGCTACTTCGATCTGAGACCGCAATATCCATGGTCGCCTACTTAAACGATACATGATAACATGAAATATTTTAAACTACAAAACTATTTCCTCATAACTCCCCAGCCTCAGCAAATCAGAATACACTACATATAAACATTACACATGAAAAAGATAACATTAGAGAGATATACTGAAAGAGAAATGAAAATGCTTCGTATGAAGTACTGATAGTAAACATATGTAATTTTAATCAATTAATAATGGATTAAAAATGGCTGACATGTGTCTACTATCGTGAGTTTTTATGCAAA
The DNA here is from genome assembly GCA_963556195.1 of Sepiola atlantica. Classification (NCBI taxonomy): domain Eukaryota; kingdom Metazoa; phylum Mollusca; class Cephalopoda; order Sepiida; family Sepiolidae; genus Sepiola; species Sepiola atlantica. The sequence goes on along the minus strand of OY744532.1, from coordinate 45,804,176 downwards.
TTTATTTCTTATTTCAAAATGTTTGGACAGAGAGAAATTAAATATTAGTTTTTTTTTGTCTACTAAACCAAACAAAAACAGTTATTTTCTTCGAAGCTGCTGTGCAAATAGTTTGTAACCTATTTTCTAACCAGACACCCCTGATATTTGAGCGTCGGAAGAAATGAGCGACGTGAATTGCCATCCGCTGGATCACGAGATCAGCAGCCACATCCTTACGAAAGCTGTAGCTAAAATAGGATTAATATAGAGTCATAATAACTAGCCATCTAGAAAGTGTCAGATTGAACTGGAGAAAGGTGTATGATGTTCAAACACTCGATCATTTCAGAAACATCACTGATGATGCGCGTTGATGGACCAGAAGATATATACTCACATCAACTTTTCTGTTCTCCAACCTAGGAACATAAAATATGATAAGAATGATTCCTTACCAATATAAATTCTACTAACAAAGGCATGTGCTTATTCGTTTTAGTAAGCCATTTCTCATTTTCTATTATACTTACCACGAATATGGATGAACGGTAGATTAAAAAAACGCTAAGCTCAATTTTTTATAGCATTATCGGATACATAACGTGCACTAATTCAATTAAATTGAATACAATTATCAAAAATGTTGTGACTTTATTCTAAAATTAAGGACAACACTCATGAGAAAATAAAGTAAATCGAAAAGCAAACATAAATTTTACGTGGTTTTAGATGAAGCAGGAATTCTCAGTAAGTCCGTTTTAATATTTATCGTTCAGAAATTAAACAGTAAGCGGTGAATATTAAAATATCAACTTTAAAACTACTTATATGTGATTGTAAAGACATATAGAATACGAATAATTCAGAAATTGGGATATCTTCTTATATATAAAGTAAAGACGTTTTTTCCCCTGTACCTTCGCGTCGAATAGGAAAATAACCACATACATAACAGGCTACTAAACTCACCGCTATACTACACTTATTCACTCGAGCGTGTTTTAGTAAAGTTGTTATTATTTTTTCCAACCTAACACTAAATATTATATTTGGCCCACTATCAACGTCTCTCCGAAAAACCAACTCCATATAGGTGGTAGCAAAGACTTTTCCCCCTAACAATTGTGTACTGTGACTACACTCATCGACACCGGGTACTATTAAACACAGTTTACTTTTCACTAAACAGTCCGTCCTTATTTATTATTTGCCTGGTATTAATTTACTACATAATATAAAGCAATACGCAAACAAATAATGACCGCTCCCGTTCAATCCGATGATATTCCGCGAATATCAGATTACGTTTTTCCTATTTCTAACTATGATTTCCACATTTACATTCATTCCGGAATTAAGCGAATGACCTTAACGAACACAGTACCTGCAACATTTATTCTTCAAACATGACGGCTAAAATTCCTTCATTAAATCGACTTCCTACTTAATTCAATAGCCGCCAAGATACTACATAATAACAAATATATTACATTTCATCTCTAAAAAATAATATAAAAAAATTACGTTTTCCATACTAAAACAAAACAAATAAACTTACTTCTACCGATTTTGCCTCACCGTAATACTTTACGAAACAAAAATAACAACAGATTACGTTAAGAAAAAAAACACGGTTAAAGAATAACCGAATTACATTCCCAAATTCCTGCTTCGCACAGATTCTTCCCATTCTTTTTATGTCTATTCATTTAAATGATAACTGTTCATTTCCAAAAATAACTGTTGACTATTTTGAGAAACTTTTAATTCGTACAATAACAAAAAAACAAATATTCTTTTTATAAATTATTACTAACTAAAATACAATAAACATTTCTTCTTTGGGAAAACTTCCCTAACCGTAAAATACTTTGATAAAATAAACAAAACATAAACAAACCGAAAAGATACATTTTTCCTTTACGTTTTTCTCATTATTACACTTAAAGGACAGCGATTACATAATAACAAACATGGAAACTTCCAACTATAAAAAATAAGATAAAACACTTACGTATTTACTTACTAAAATAAAAACAAAAAACTTTACTTCTACAGAATTTGACCCAACGTAATACGTTCGGAAAAAAAAAATTATACATTAGCCAAATGACATTACCTACTTCTTCCTTCGCACGTATTTTTCCCATTCTCTTAATGGCTATTCATTTAAATGATAACTTTTTATTTTCACAATAACTATTCACTATTTTGATACAGTTTATTTCATATAATAAAAATAAATATTATTATTTTTATAAATTATTTATAAATACATTACACTAACAATTGCTTCCTTGTGAAAAGTTCCCTCAACGTTAAATACTTTCAGAAAATTAACAAAACATACACAAACACCATAGATACATTTTTTTTAATCCAATGTTAAGGGGGGGGGAGAATTGAAATCTCAGCGATTAATTAAAGAGGCCTACTGATCTTTGTATAGAAATTCCATTTTCTTTGCCTGAAAAGACAATTTGAAAATGAGCATTACAAATTGTATTCGAATGGTCGGGGGGAAATAAAATGACGATTATATGATTATTTTCAATAAGGAAGACTATTCGCTATGTTTTTAATTGACTGCGATTGAGTGACATGAGTCAAATGCCTAGCAGCGGGGTGTGGCGGGATTGATAGGTTGATGTGGTGGATCTGTTTTGAAAAGTAACAAAATATAAATAAACCGAAAAGAAAAATATCGTATTCGAGGGAGGGGGGGATAAAACACCGAATTGTACAATATATTTAAATCGACAGAAGAATCAGGAATGTGCGGAAAATCCATTAACGTTACTTCTACTAATTCGAAAAGTAAAACAAATAAAACTAAACCAAAATAAAAAAACATGTATTGGGAGGGGGGAAATTGCCTATTATATGATTATTTATAATAATAAAGACTATTCTCTATTTTTAAATGAATGCGATTGAGTCACATGAGCAAAATCCCTGGTGGCGGACGATGGTGGTCGTGAAAAGTGCTGCCCGTTTTATGTTACGATTCACCTTCTGGCGAGCAAATGTATGGGGCGATTAGATATAACTCTTTCTCAAACACTAAATTAGATATTGTTCTTGCATTGCAAAGCATGCTTCACAGAGAAAATGTATACATCCAACAATTTCAGATGGCGATGGAGCATAATGGAGGTGCAACAAAAATTGAGATCCTATGACATAGATTCAGTTATCAGTGTGGAACTTCCGGATCAGTAGGCACCATATGATTCATGGACCATGTGGAAACATAAACAGATGTTCACTCTGTCTCAAAGATGGACACTGTAGTAAGAGATATCCCAGACACTTCTTGAGTGAAACTCAATCGGATACAAATGGCTACCCACAATATCGACGACTATCTCCTTTAGCTGGAGGTTTTGAGACGACAGTTACCCTACCTGGCAACATAACAGTTCCTGTAGATAACCGATGGGTTGTACCACATAATAAACTTCTTTGTGAGATTTTTGATGCACATATCAATGTTGAATATTGCAACAGCATGAAATCAATAAAATACATTTGTAAATATGTAAATAAAGGTAGTGATCAAGATACCTTCACAATTGAAAGTAATGCTCATGATGAAGTTAATGGATACGAAATGGGACGTTACATATCAACCAATGAAACCATTTGGAGAATACTTAACTTTCACATACATGTATATCATCCCCCAGTTATTCACCTATCAGTTCATCTAGAAAATGGACAGTGGATATACTTTACTGAAAGTACTGCGGCATATAGAGTTGCTTCTGTTTGAGAATACTTCTACACAATGTTAGAGGTACACAGAGCTTTAATGACCTAAAAACGATCAATGGTCAAGTTATGACTACATTCTGGGATGCATGTAGTGCACCTGGACTACTTGAAGATGATAACCATTGGAATGCTACACTACAGGAAGCATCTATATCTGATTCTGCAAACAATTTGAGACATTCGTTTGCGATCATGTGCAGTGTATCATCCAAAACGACTTCGGGATGCACACAAAAACACTTTTAGACGACATCTTCAATATGGCTTTAGTACATATAGAAGCTATGACTTATAGGATGAATGGTAAAACACTGACAAAATTGGGTCTTACCTCACCTAATCGATCTAATACACATCCGGTCATTACTGCATGGACGCGTGAAATTAGTTATCAAACTCATGAGCAAGCATCAATTGTTCGAGATGGTATGGCACAACTAAATAATGATAGTTAATACTGTAGAAGATCAGCAAGGTGGCCTGATATTCCTTGATGCACCCGGAGGTACAGGAAAGACATTTGTTACCAAGTTAATTCTTGCTAAAGTTAGGTCAGAAAGCAAAATAGCTGTGCCAGTGGCATCATCGGGCATTGCAACCACTATTCTTCCTGATGGTAGGACAGCTCACTCCACATTTAAGTTGCCATTATTCTTAACAAAAGATGCTGATCCAATTTGTCAAATAGAAAGAGGATCAGATCCAGCTAAGTTTTACAGAATTCTTCCTTGATCGTATGAGATGAATGCACAATGGCACATAAACAAGCGTTCGAGGCTCTAGATAAAACATTGCGTATCTCAAGAAACGTGATGTTGTTATGCGTGGCATAACACTTTTATTATCAGGTGACTTCCGACAAACGCTTCCTATTTTTCCACGTGGAAGTCCCGCTGACGAGCTAAATGCTTGCATTAAATTGTCATATTTGTGGAAGTACATTAAGACTGTAACGTTATTTACAAACATGCGTGTACATCTCAATAGTGACCAAATGGCTGGTGAGTGTGCCTCCCTACTCCTAAAAATAGGTGATGGCAAGCTTGCAACAACCAATAATGGCACGATTGTTATTACTCCAGGTATTGGCTCAATTGTTTCATCACTCACAGAACTTAGTAGCAAAGTTTATCCAAATATAGCCGAAAACTATGTGCATCCTGAATGGCTAACGGAGAGAGCAATTCTAGCTACTAAAAATGACATGGTACATGTCGTCAATCAACAACTCCTTGATGAAATTCCAACGCATGAAACCTCATGTGATAGAAGCTGTAATACTAACTGGTGTGGCAAGGAGCAAACTGACATTCTTTCCCAGAATACCCATTATTCCGTCGGATTCTGCAATAGAATTTAAAAGGCTTCAGTTCCCAGTTACACTGTGTTTTGTCATGACAATTAACAAGTCCCAAGGACAATCATTGGCAGTGGTTGGTCTAAACTTGACTTCACCTTGCTTTAGCCATGGGCAGTTTTATGTAGGATGTTCAAGGGTAGGCTCTCCACAATGTCTATACATAATTGCACCAGAAGGTAAAACATCAATCCTATTTTAATTACTTAAATTACTTCCAGTGAAATGATTTATTTTCTGAATCTATTTATTTAACTTATAAATTAAAATCAGGCTGTTATATTTCCCCGGGTAACGCCGGGACACGGGTCCTGCTAGTATCTATTACTAATGGAAATTATGTATCTGTCTGTATGTCTGTCTGTCTGAAGCCTAAACTCTATCAGACTAATATTACTATTTATTTAGTCTGCCAGTTTCTATATATAGTACTACAAAAACCGTCGTAATCATAAACATAAAGTAGAAAGAAATTTCAAAACAAGACTGCGATTAGAACAGAAACCGTGTAAAGAATCTTAAACTAATACTGTTTCAACTTCCTTATACACTTTACAAAAACACGCTCAGACACCAGACGGGTTTTACAATTTACATAATTCATTTCTTTTAAACTTCTAATAAATTGATATTTACAAATATACACTTATGACTCCTATTATCAAATTTACATATGTATTTACAATATTTTCCGATAAGGTGATATTAATAAAAATTATTCATACAATTAATTAAACACATTTCATTAAGAAACCGGCGTGTTTTTAAACCACACTTTGATTGGCAAGTACAATTAAAATTGCCAAGTCATCCTTTCGGAAGTGACGTCGTTTTGAGAGGATTTTTTTTTTCACATTATGATTCTTTATTTTCATTAAGTTGTTAAGACAAGGTGTTTTGTTGTAAATTGAAGTTAAGCAATACATATCCCGGCCATTACTAAATGGGTGACCATTTTGGAAGAATTAATTGCTGACTCATCCTTCCGGAAGTGACGTCATTGTGAGAGGATTTTTTAGATTATCATACTTTATTTTCATTACGTTGTTAAGACAAGTTGTTTTGTAGTAAATTGAAGATAAGCAACAAATATCTCGCTAATATCTGAGTAACCATTTTGGAAGAATAACAACACTGGTTCTTTGATACGACGTAGGCGGCTTCAATAGCATATAAAACATGAGTCCTTTGGTATGACCGAGGCGCCTCCTAATTTTGTTTTCTTTTCTCAACTATGTATGAAGGAGGGTAAAAAAACATTTCTTTGTTTTCCTTCTAAACTAAAAATATTTCTAATTATAGGGGAAAGTTAAAAAATATTGGGGTGAGGTCGAACTTTTTTTCTTCTTTATTTTTAACTAAAATATTCTTGGTCGGAAACAAAGAAAATCAATGTCTAATCACCCATGAAATATGACTGGGGCTCCATCGGTTTACGAGTGAGCGTTCATTTCTGACGCGGTAGCTTAGCAAAAATATGCGACCGGAGGGATATATATTTGCTAGTATATATATATATATATATATATATATATATATATATATATATATATATATATATATATATATATATACTGTAGTAAAGTAAACATACACAAGATAAAAATCCAAAGAATTACAACTGGTCTTATAAGTAGTGCCTACTATAAAATGAAACCATTACATATAATTATATGTTATTTTCACAGACATGTACATAATCCGCGACACTGTTAGAAGCTGATATCTTATCAGGGGGAAAGAAAATCTGATCCTTCCCTCAGTTCATATTTGGAAAAAATGAAGTGGAAAAAGAAGGAAAAACACGGAATTTTAAAATTTAATAGTGGAGGATCACGTGGTCAAATTTGAAACGTTCGAAAAACGTTTTTTCGAATGAAGTATTTTACGCATCTTTTATGAGAGATTCTAGGAAACATTAGACATTTCTTTTCATAAATTAGACATCATTATTGAAAAGCTATTGATGACCAAGAAATGTGTAACTTTTCCAAATATTCATTCATTATTGTTTCCTCCTATTAACCGTACAGCTGATGGCGTAATACTTTCCAAAAGCTTAATCAATTAATTCCTTTCTCCATTTTCCTACGCCTAAATGCGCTCTTCATCACTGTCGTTTCAGTCTGACACAACTTTTATATTTGTTTTTCACATACTTGAATTAAAAATCCGTGCGCCTGAAAGGCCAGGGATTTATGTTTGAGCAGAACTATGAAAAGAGATGCTCTTAAAGCAAGTCACAGTTGCTTGATACTTCCTTGATAATATTTTAATTGGGTTCCCCTATGAAATCAGAAACTCATAGAAGAGACACATCGAATGTGGGCAACACACTGAGTAAATGTGATAATATAGATCCCGCAAGAGTCGATTATTTACGATGAATTAGTATTTAGACATTATCGGTATCCATTTTACTACACACACTTACATGAGTGATTAATAATAAGAAGTTGTGTGAAAAGTAACAGGACTTGTGCCATTACCAATTTTTATTCAACGAACATACTACTCCCTCACAAGGACAACTTCAAATCTAATGCACTTTGCGATATCTCGATACATTGCTACATGTATTATTCTGAGATACTAATCCCCGTTTTTCTTCATCGCTCTCTTTATAAATTCTCCGATGTAAACATGAGTCACATTGTTTCCTACTGTGTATTTCATACGAGCCGAAGCTTTACTCAACAATAATTCTGACGAAACAGGGTCTGACTTGACAACTCCAGTCTCTCTTTAGTCGGGATGAAGTAAGGTCAAGCTCAATTCTAGGAGAACCTTCTTAGACATTACCTCCATTTTCTGTAGGGCGTTTTGTTTATTGTCGGTAGCTTGAGGAATGTCAACGTGTCTGTACTCAGCTATTTTTGCAGTCAACTAGAGTACCTGCTTAGGTAAGCTGATTTTAATCACCTTCTTGCCTCATGCCACATCATGCTGCAGTTGAAAGCATTAGAATCCACACCAACATTCAGTAAAATAGCACGCTAGATAAAAACACAAGTCGTGTAGCCATTAGTTGTCCAATGTGACACAAGACATTTCTTTTAGTTTCACATAGCTGTATAAACCGTAAACTCTAAATCAGCTAGCCCTGAGATAAATCTGTTCGCTCGGCGTGGATGAAGAGAGAACCACAAAAAGGAAAATGAGTCGAGTAAAAACAGCATTCAAATATAAGCAAAAACAATTAATGTGCTCATCAATAATGCATTGTTTAAGTAAATATTGAGAGCATCTATTTTAGAAAAAGCATGTTATTGGTGAGGATTTTACGTTGTATTTAATTTTTATGTAAAAAGATAAATTGTGAATGCAACATTTTCTATTATTTTTATAATGTACACATGATCTATATCATTTTAAACGTATTCCAAGGAAAAAAATTAATGCTTTATACAAACACACACGCAACCACACACACACATACACACACACACACACACACACACACACATATATATATGTATATATATATATATATGTATATATATATATATATATATATATATATATATATATATATATATATATATATATATATATGTATATATATATTAAAGCAAATTATATAGATGTCGGTGATGTTTTCAGGGGGAAATGAAATTTAAAAAAATGTTAAAAACGAGAGAAAATATATAATTACATGAATCTACCAAGCCGGCTACCGCCCACACTCATCAAAGTAAATACGTGGAAGTAAAATGCATGCACTACGATCAAAACTATAAATATCGAGTAAAATGGAGACCAGTAAAAAAATTGGGGGGATCACAAAAGAGATCAAATAAAGTCCTAGAAACCACTCTTTTTGTTTAAACAGTGAAAGTTTACATGACTTAATTGTTTACAGGACTTTAAGATAGAATAGGGAATGTGATCTACTTATGACAGAGAAAGTGTCAGTAGTGTAAGCTGGCGCACATTCGGCGCTATTTATAAGATTGCGAGTAATTTATGATACGGATGTGTTGACTAAATTATGTAAATTATTTAGTCGGCCCTGGCGTATTGCAGGGGTATGTGTTGTTTTGTTCTCGATTCATACCTTTGCTACATATATGACATCGCACCGACATTGAAATTAATAAATGATATTACTAATTTTGTGGGGTAGGAGAACATTTTTGTACACGGATTTTAACAAAGGTCGAGCAGAATAAAACGATTCTAGGGTTCGAATAACATCGACGTACGGCTACATGAATTTGGTTCGCAAATGTAATGCTAACATTACTTTACCAAGGTAATCAGAGGTACGTAGGACATTTTGGAGTACCACAAAGTTCAGGCTTATTAAAGTGTGGTATCTTAGCAGCGATATTTGAAATAACAAGATCGAGAGGGTAACTATTATCGATGAGAAACTCTTTAATAAATTGAATATCCGAATTAATCAGGGGTTCACAGCAAATCGGTAAGGCACCATGAACCTAATATTTTATCACACGTATTTCTCTTCCCAGTTGCAATATAAGCGGTACACAGATGTAAGAAACAATGAATCAGATTTATGTACCAAGATATCTAGGAACGGATAGGTGGCATTATGCTCCTTCTCACATGTGAACTGTAAGACTCTGTGTAATTGATTGAATGCACTAAGAAATACTATGGAATATGACTTGTAGTTAAATACGTAAACTGTATTAGTTACGTATCGGAAATAAGTAAGTTGTTTATGAATACGAGACACACATTATGCTCATGAAAACCCACGAAGATATTGTAACGCAGGGCCAATAGAGGACCCCATAGAAATGCCGTCAGTTTACTGATCGATGACATTATAAAAACTGAATTCGACAGACATGGTAGCAAATCGCATAAGTTCCACGAAAACCTCGTCAGAGGTAGTGGGACAGATTGAGAAACCACGATATAGTACATCATCACAAATATCGATGGTTTCTCGTAAAGGAACGCATGTAAATAGACTGCTGATGTCGAAAGAACACATACACTTTCTTTTCCAGCAGAAAAGTTAAAGTTCTGTATGTATTCAGCTTAAGTGAATGCCTCTTTAATAAAGTGGACCGAATATACATCAAGGATAGGTTGAAGCAATACAGCCAACCATTTAGCTAACATATACTTAACAGTACCAACTATAGAGAGAATATGTAATACGTGTATATTGTTCTCATGTGTTTTTGCAAACTCATCAAGACGTTGTATTATAGACTTAATTGGTCGGATCAGATCGTATGTTTTCTCAGGAAAACACTAAACTTAACAAATTTAAGTAATCTTTTTTGAAAATAACTTTCAATATAAAGGGGCTTATCATGCGTACTAACATGTTTTTTAAAAATTTATAAACCTCATCCAAGATCACTATCATTTTTGCAACATCATCGGCATAATCTAGAATCCCCACTCACGAACACTCATCTGGTTTGGTAATGATAAGGGACTGATGCGACCGAATAGATTTGATAGCAAGAAAATATTCATTTTGCCAATTGAAATTAAAATAGTCAATGGGAGTACCTGCATAAGCGTAGGGAAGATCATTAAGTCTTGCCTACAACCAAAAAGCTGGTAGACTGCATACGGAGATACTAAAAATATGTTTTCTCCTTTTATGTATACGGGTGGAATACAGAATTCCAAGCAATGAGACAATACAAATTGCTCAGTATCCGTCATTTGGTATGTAGAAAGATAATAGTCCAGTCAATGTAGCTGATTTTGTAGCTGAACCTCAAACAAATTGCTAACAAAGGTTTTCAACTTGGATATTGGGCCTGAATTACGTCTCTTTCAGATAGAAAGGTTTACCAGAATTAGCCTTGCTGAAAGGGGTCAACGACTTCCATCTTTAAAGATTGCCGCCGATTCTAGCCTCCCCTGTCTTCACTCAGTTTCTGTAAATTCATCTTCCAAAAATACCAAATATAGCAATGTGAAATTGGATAAAACCAATATTTTACATAAAGTTAAATATAATTATCACTTTTCATGCCTTATTTTTGTCTCTTTTCATGTATTACTGCAGGAGCTTAATATACTGTTATATTCTAATATCAGATTGACTAAAGTGAAGTACCAATAACTATGGATGCTGACAGGTGTGCTATCTGACACAATGAACTGTCAGGTAATGAAGAAACATTCATCCTCAGCCAGAAAGGCATCGATTCCATTCACACAGCTTCTGAAAAAACGTGGAAAGAAGATCATAATTCAGATTAGTCAACGTCTTCACAAGAAATGCAGACAGCGTTGGCTCAACTGCACATACATAGAAATTGACCGTAAGAACAGGTCCACCCATGATAAAATGCTATCCCGTGCATTATGCTATTTGTGTGTGTTTAACTTTAAAGAACATTGTCTTATTTGTGGTTCTGGAGCAAAATCTGATAGAAAGAAAAAAGATGTTTATGTTTCCCATGTAGAAGCTATTTAGTTTAACGACAGGGTGTTAAAAGTTTGTGAGAAAGTCCGAGAAAATGATGGCTGGGCATCCACTGTTAAAGGTAGAATATGTTATGTAGCTGACCTTGTTTCAGAAGAAGCACGTTATCACAGAACATGTTTTGCAAACTTTGCTTCCAATAAAAAACATTCCTAAAGCATTCTCTTCTGCTGAGTCTTCTAAGAAACAAAACCTTGGTAGACCAGAGGATTCAGAGAGAATGCAGTCATTTCTGGAAGTTGCTAAATATTTGCAGCAAAATGACGAGGAGCAACTCACCATTGTTGATATTGTTAGAAAAATAGAGGAAATACTCGAAGACACTGGTGTTCGAACCATACAGTTTCTTATACATGACATCTGGATTGTTAGAACATTTTAAAGACAAATGATTGTGATTGGAATTAATTGGAAACAAAATGTATTTATATTCTTACGTACAGCAAAACGTATTCTCCATAAATTCGAGGCACAGAGCCGCTCAACAGACAATTCAGAATCAGAGGCTATTAGAATAATAGAGACGGTAGCCAAGCTTATAAAGAATGACAGTAAAGGTATCCAGACAAGTTCAAAATATTACACGTCTAAGAATGATCTTGAACAGGATGTGATTTTTGAATATGTTCCTAAAACATTGTTAATTTTTATCAGGAAGATATTTGCAGGCAAATACAATGATTTGGAACTTGCATCAGTTGGTCAAGCGATAATAAAAGTTGCAAGACCCAGAATTTTCCATGCACCGTTGCAGTTTTATTTAGAAGTCGAAATGCATGACCAATTTGGATTGAGGTTCTTAATTGACAATCTGAATAAGCATGGTTTCTCTTCATCTTACTCGAAAGTCCAAGTATTCGAAAACAGTGGTGCTCTTGTACATGGCGTCGAAACTCTCTCCCCTGTTGAAACTGAATTTGTGCAGTTCTTTGCTGATACTGTTGATCATAATCAAAGAAGTATTTATGGATGCAACACATTCCACAGTATGGGCATCATATCATCTTTTACGCCCGGGGAAATAACAGTAACAAGTATTAAGATCCTTTTGGACGAAATAATACGGGTTGGAAGGATCAATATCAAGTACCTAGATTCATAGCACACCAACAAACAACCAGTGACATTTAAAAAGCTTCTGCCCAAGACTGTTGCCGAATCCACTGCTAATGTTGACATCATTTCGGAGATTTCACTAATGTCACATCCGTCCAGACCCGCATGGTCAGACCTTATGCAGTCAGTGCACAACGGAACATATCCTGGGAAATCAGCCACAGTTTTTTTGGCAATGATCGACATGTACCCTGGTAACCTGACTTGCGTGTATTCAACGTTATGTTACATTATTGATTTACTTTAGAAAACCACATTACACATATTTTAACATTCGATCAACCACTTTGGTACAAATCAATGATGATAGTCGAATCACAGCATTAGTTCTAGTCCTCTGAAATCATTTGTCTTGCAACTTGGTGGGCTCCATACACAGATGAACTTTCTGGGTTCAATTGGTCATATGATGACAGGTTCTGGATAGCAAGAACGATTTTAACTGATGGATGCTGCAAACACAGGCAAGCACATACTAAGTGGCAAAGCAATTGCAAGAGCCATTCGTGCTCACATCTTAGTTGATGCTGCTCTGAATGCTATTTTGTTAGCGAAAGCCTATCATTCGACAGTTTCACATGTCACTGAGGATGATCAATCCAACACTGATGCAGAAGAGTCATTTCCTCAAAATTAAGTCCTTCTAGGGGTTATTGAAAGGTTTACTTGATGGGATTGAGACATTGAATAATGTTCTGTCATCAGAGTCTATGAGCAGGATTGTCCAGGGAATCTACCATCTGAAGGATGCGATGGTTGACCAGCGAACAGCAAAATCGTGGATTCTATACCTCGATATGGTGAAGATCCTGCAATTGTTTATCAAGGCAGAGCGCATCGGGAACTGGAAATTGTACCGTCACGCTGTAAGGAAAATGCTGCCAATATTCACTGCAACAGGACACATCCTATATGCAAAGTCGGCCTACTTGTACTTGCAGCAAATGGAGGAGTGTCGAAAAGCTATCCTGAAGTGTACAAGAAATTTTCTGAAGGATTCCGTGTTATTAGACAGAGTAACTGCTACTTGGCTTGTTGGCGACAGATCTGGTTATTAAGCAGGGGCTAATGAGAAGCATGACGACGTCTGGAGGTTTTACTCATGGCAGAGGAATTAACGAAATTCAACGATTAGTTTAGACGCGTGTGCTGAAATTAGGTGTACAATGCAAGAACTAGCAGGCATTCGTTATGGTACTAGTGACTTTAGCAAGAAAAGAGCAGGATGTGAGGGATACATGGAAGCTCCTTGCGTTTCCCAATACATATGTGCCTTTCACGGAAGATCCGTCCATTCACAGCATTTTAAGTGGAGTAACTGGAGAATAAAAGGGGAATGTGGACAAGGCAAACACCATAGGAGAGACAATCATAGCTTCAATGGTTTAAGTAAATGTGTACGAGTATACTTTAAAAAAAAAATCAGATAATTACACTTGGGTCAAAAGTTTCGCTCAGCAAAGATGAAGCATTTGAGACTGATCCACAACTTATTCGAGAGACTTGCGTGTGTGATCTACCAATGAAACTTCAACGCAGCAGCAGCAAAACTATTTCCTGTATGAGTTTTGTGGTTACCCACCTTCACTTTTTTATTCTTTCGGACTACCGCGAGAGGCAAGAAAACGGTAATATGGGTACTGACTTCCCCTTTACAATCAGGGCGACAGTTTTCAGATCCACAGTATCTCTTAGATGGTGGATCACTACTTTAACGCCTCCCATGGCAAAAAGCTCACATATTTGATAAGATCTGTGCACAATACCACAGATATGTCCCAACTAAATATGGAAAAGCATGCATTGTCTTTGATGGGTATGAAAGTGGTCCATACATTAAAGACCCGACTCACTGACGCCGAGCAGGGAGCTATGTTCGTGTTAATGTGTCACTGACCTCTTTAGTTGTGTTCAAATTAAAAAAAGATGTTTTCTTAGCTAATCAAGAAAACAAACAATTGTTCATCATCTTGCTGGGAAAGAGTTTTGTGGGAGCAGGTTGTACAGTAGTCAATGCATCTTGAGACGCTGACGTATTGATTGTGAAGACGGTTCTAGAACGGGCACAGACAAGAGAAACCATTTTGATAGCAGATGACACTGACCTATTTGCCTTTCTATGTCATCATGCCAATAGAGCTGATGCTTGCAACATCTTCTTCACGCCACAACCAAAGGATAGTGCAAAGGTGTTTAAGTCTGGAGCATCAAAGAGATAAAGAAAATCTTTGAGGGATGTAGACTGTTCCAATATTTTTTCATCTGTGCACTACTGGGTTGTGATTCTACATCCAGTGTTTATGGAATTGGGAAAACGGCATTCCTTCGAAAGGTGATAAAAAATAGAAACTTCCTAAAACTAGCAGAAGTGTTTCGTAAAGACAGCAGCACAGAAAAGGTTATTGAAGCTGGCGAGAAGGCTTTATTGTGCCTGTACAATGGTAATTATGGAAAACATAAGTGTGCGTTTAAATTAAGTTTAAAGTGTAAAGGACTAGCAGGCATTCGTTATGGAACTAGTAACCAGCGCAAAGATGCTACTTCAGCAAGAAAAGAGCGTGATGTGAGGGATACATGGAAGCTCCTTGCGTTTCTCCAGACATATGACCCTTTCACGGAATATCCGCCCATTCATAGCATTTCAAGTAGAGTTACTGGCGATAAAAAGATGAATGTGGACAGAGCAAACTCCACAGGAGAAGAAATCATAGCTTCCATAGTTGGGGAAAATGTCCACGAGTAAACTTTAACAAAAAAGGATCAGGCAATTACACTTGAGTCAACAGTTTTGTTCAGCAAAGATGAAGCAGTTGAGACTGATCTACAACTCATATTCCAGAGACTGTGTGTGTTATCTACCAATGAACCTTCAACTCCGCAGCAGCAAGAATATTTTCAAGTATGAACTTTGTGGTTACACACCTGCACCTTTTTATTCTTTCGGACTACTGTGAGAGGCAAAACACGGCTTTGTAAGACGCAATATGGGAACTGACTTCCGCTGTACAATCAGGTCCACAGTCTTCAGATTCACAGTATCTCTTACATAGTGGGGCACTACTTCAACGCTGCTCATTGCAAAAAAGTAACATATTTGATGAGATCTGTGCGCAATACCGCAGATATGTCAGAACTAGATATGGAAAAGCATACATTGTCATTGATATGTATGAAAGTGGTCCATCCATTAAAGACGCGACTCACCGACGTCGAGCAGGGGCTCTGTTGGCGTTAATGTCACTGCTTTTTTTAATGGTGTTCAAATTAAAACAGGATGTTTTCCTAGCTAATCCAGAAAACAAACAACTGAACATCATCTTGCTGGGAAATAGTTTGGAAGAAGCAGGTTGTACATTAGTCCATATATCTAGAGACGCTGACGTATTGATTGTGAAGACTGCTTTAGAACTGGCACAGACACGAGATACTATTTTGATAGCAGCTGACACTGACCTACTGGCCTATCTATGTTATCATGCAAATAGAGATGATGATTACATCTTCATCACACCACAACCAAGGGATGGTGCAAAAATTGTGAAAGTTAGGAACATCAAAGAGATGAGGAAATATTTTGGAGATGTGGTTTGTTCCAGCATTCTGTTCACCCATGCACTACTGGGTAGTGATTCTACATCCAGTATTTATGGAATTAGGATGGCATCATCCTTTCTAAAGCTGACGGACAATAGAAACATCCTAAAACTGGTAGAAGTGTTTGGCAAGGATAGCAGTGCATAAGAGGTTATCGAAGCTGGGGAGAAAGCTTTAGTGTGCCTGTACAATGGTAATGATGGAGAAAACATTAATGATCTATGACTGAGGCGCTTTAAGGAAAAGGTTACAAACAGCTCAAAGTATGTTCAGGTCAAATCATTGCAACCAACCAGAGCAACTGCGAAATTCCTCAGCCTTCGAGTTTACTTCTAAATTAAGGAATGGAAATATGGAAACCAACTAAAACCTGACGAGTTGGGATAGAACCTTTTAGATGGTAAATTAAACTAATCAAGACTGACATACCAGCTGGTCCTGTCAAATTGTTGGCTATAATAAAGTTTAACTGCGCTTCAGTTGCGGGAAACATGACATTGACTGTTCAAACTTGTGTTGTGATTGCAAAGGCCTCCACTGCAGCAACTCAACACACCCAGATCTTGATGATGATGAAGTTACCTTTGACTAGTGTTTAACAAAAAATGTTCTTTGGCCAGTTACTGAACTTGCTGTTTGGTGGTTATGCAAGAGCCTAGAATTCAACAAACTGGCAATACCTTTATTGTAAATTGAACTTATTTTATACCTATCTTTAGGAAATGTTAGGAATTAATGTGACAATTGTTGCTTTGAAAACTTACTTTTGTACATTTTCTGTTCATATTCGTATCAGAAAAAAAAACTCAAAGCAATGACAGAGGATAGTAATTTTCTGGTGTTAGTTTATTATTAAGCATATGATTAAAATTTAAAACTCCATGAACATGTCAAGCTGGCTTGGGGTGGGCCTGTGTGGGTTTTCCTGCAAATTTCTTTTTTTTTTTAAATTTAATAAAGTTTTTATTTTGTGAGGAAAACCGTTTGTTTTTTTCAATAATTATCAGGAATAATTATCAGGAAGTGTCAGGAATTTTATGTCTTTAAATTTTTATATTGTTAAGTTGGATTTAAAAAAATCGCGCTCATTTACCCCCGTTTCTGCAAAAACTTTTTTTTTATCTGAAACAGTCGTTATTTATGCCCAATATTCAAGTTAAAAAACTTTGTTTGCAATTTGTTTGAGATTCAGCCACATTTTGACAAAACTAATAAACGATATGTTTTATATTAGTCGTTTAACGATCTAATCTCTTCATAATAAGAAACGGAAATTATTTTATAATAGTTGGTATTAGAAAAAGAAATGTGAAGTAACATAACAGAATAAACGCATGTAATCAAGAAGAGATGAGGTATTTTTACCAAATTTCCATAGAGAACGAAAATGTCTTAACATTTCGCTCATGGAAGTGGATAGCTTATCAATTTTATTCCGTAAAAATATTTTATCAACTCGTGAACTAACTTAACCTTAGCAATATGAAAACTTGATTCGTTAAATATAAATTTAAAATGTAGTTTTCGATCGACTTAAAGTAATTTCTGCTTTGAATCTCACTAACTGATTCATTTTTTAATGAAACTTAAAGGGTACCGGGTCCTAAAATATTTAAATACATTTTCGAATTAAAAAAAAAACTCATTAAATCAAATAAATATAGACGTTCGTGCCATTATGGGGGGATGAAATTGAAAAGTGTTAAAAACAAGATAAAAAAAGTTATAATTACATAAATATTCCAAGTCGTATAAGTAAAAATCATGCACTACGGTTAAAACTAAAAATATCGCGTGAAATAGAGACCAGTGACAGTTTAGGGGCGAAAAAAGTTGAGGCTTGTTGCAAGTGGATCACATTAAGTCCTAGAGTCCACTCCTTTTGTTTACATAGAGATACTTTTAATAATTGTTTAGAGTGTTTTCAGAAATGTAAGATGGAACAACGAATGTGATCTAATTATGAGTTCGTGTCAGTAATGTAAGACGACACACATTCGGCGCTATTTATAAGATGCTGAGCGATAGCTGACCCGAATGTGTGGACAAAATTATGTAAATTATTTTGTCTGCCCTTGCGTGTTGCATGTGAATATCGATCATCATAAGAATTGATGTGACATTACCTAACGCACAAGCAACATGGCTATACGCACATAACTGGGTTAGCGTAGGGGGCACAAAACATACGCTCAACCGTCTGGGCTTAATATGGTTTACCTGAGACCCGCGTATGAACACACACACACATCTTTACATGCACATGGGCACGCACAAATAGCATTTGAAAGGAAATACGTAATCCACAAACCAAAGTGGAAAACACAGAATATAAATATATTTCAAACAAGCAAGACCGGGTCCCGGCGTTTAATGAGTCAACAAAGAAGAAACATATCTGCGAAAAACAGAGATGAAGAAAACAAACATTTTAAAGTTTTTTTCTTACGATACAATGAAGTGGAGAACCCATATTTAATGTTTTATATGACATTTCCTTCTGTCACCGAACTTTTTTTTTAATAAGTAAGGTTGTCCTTGTTTTAGAACGCATTATTTATATGGTAATAATAATTAATAAAATAATAATGAGCAATTAGAACGCTATATAATGCATTTTAGTTTTATTAACATTTTTTTCCAATTTAATTTTCGAAGATATACTTTATTATCAGAATTTTAAAAAAATATATATTTAAAATACCTTTTTTATTCCTTTTTATTACTCGTTTTTTGTGCTATCAATTCGGTGATTTTGAAACGAATTTGAGATGAAAGTCTATTTTGTTAAGCACGGCACGTGGCAGTGCAAATTGAATAAGAAATGTTGCCCTTGTTTAAGAAAGCATTGTTTATATGGTAATATGAATTATTAAAAATAATAATTAGCTATTTAAACGCCATACAATGTATTTCAGTTTTATTAACTTGAAAAAAAAATTTTTTGCAATTTAATTTTCGAATTTTTTAAAATGTTTTCTAGGAATATGTATGTAGAAATTTGCAGTCGCGACGTACGCAGTTTCGACTTTTCGGAGAAATCCGAAGAAAATTCCGATGCTTCTCCACAATACGAACTGAAGTAAAAAGACTTTTGAAACTAAAACTTAGTTTAGCATAAGATTATAGTTATGTTAAAATAAACATTTTACAAACACATTTTCGTTCGTATTGTTATATTGTTTGGTTAACTTTACGATCATCAATTTTACTCAGTCAAACACGGTTATTTTAATCATGGTCAATATTTTTGATAGATAATCGCAGATTTCATGAATTGTACCTCTCTCTCTCTCTTCCACAAGTTGCAAAAATCGAAAATATTTAAAAAGTAAAGTCCTCACTCGCATTTTACGCACTCACCATTTTTTACGCATGGGCGGCATCATTTCTGTTCGTGCATCACTGTACTCATTACCGACGAACAAATAAAAATCGACATCTTTTTTATGCTTCAACAACCACTCACTCATCATTATATATATATAAACATATATATACATATATGTTTGCATGTATATACATACATATTTTTATATTTATATATATATATATATATACAAATATTCATGTCTATACATATATATATATACGTATATTAATATATATGTACATACATTTATATATATATACATATATTTATATATATATATATATATACATATATATACATATTAATATATATGTCTATTGTTATATATATGCATATTTATATATATACATATATGTATATATATACATATATATAAACATATGTATACATATTTATATATATATAAATACATTTATATATATACATACATTTATATATATATACATATATTTGAATATATATTTACGCATACACACACACTCGTGTGTCGCCCCTACATTTTATGCATGTGGGCGCCCACACGCACATGCGCATATGTCCAAGCGTGTTCATGTACGTGGGCTCCGTCCATATATGTGTGCACCCCGCCCCATATGCATATAGATGTGTGTTGTCTATATTGTGTGTAGTTTTTGTTTCGATCTGTTTAATGCTGGGTTGAATTTAAATATAAAGTGTTTTTTCTTGTGTTAGTAAGTATGTGTAATCTTGGTTTTGGAAGATTTGCATTTTAAAAATGTTATTCCGCTGCATAATTGCACATGTTGGAAATCGAATAATTTATAGTTTACTTTGATTTTAATGTTTCTTTTATGAAAAGATTGGTTGAGTTTGGATGAGGGTAATATTTGCTTGAGGTTTTTTGGTTAGCGTTTGCCTTT
The DNA here is from genome assembly GCA_963556195.1 of Sepiola atlantica. Lineage (NCBI taxonomy): Eukaryota > Metazoa > Mollusca > Cephalopoda > Sepiida > Sepiolidae > Sepiola > Sepiola atlantica. Next base: position 45,783,663 of record OY744532.1, on the reverse strand, counting down.
TGTCATTTTCGTTGTTTTTTATATGTTGTTTAGTTTGTTGTTTTGGTTGAGTAGGGTTAGATTTGCTATTTCTGTAAATAATTCTGGATTATTTTTGTTGTGTTGAGATGCATGCTTATATTTGTTCTTTTTTTCGTTTCTTTGGGATTCATAATTGTCCTAATGGTATGTTTTATTCTAGTTCTATACCTTTTTGTATTATTTGTAGGGGGTATACCTTTCTTGTTTAAGTTTTCCGTAGTTCCTCCACTCGGACAATCCGGAAGTCTTTGTCATGTTCTATAGTACATATCTTTCGTGCTAGGGAGTAGGGTATTAATGCTACCTAGTGCTTGGTTTAGTTTAGATGTTAGGTTTCTGGTATGGTTTAGTTTTACTCTAAGGGTTCATGTTTCAGAGGTTTTCAAAGAAGGTCTTTAGTTCTTTTGTATTGTTGTGTTTGTTAGGGAAATATGTTTATTTGTTTCTCACTAAGGAATCATTTGTTTTGTTTTCGTTATTGTTTAGTGTTTCTATTAGTCTAAATTTGCGTTCAAATTCTTCAGTTCCGTGATATTACTTTTTGGACTTGGGCAGAATTTGAGACCTGATTTTAGTATTTCTATTTCCTCTTTTGTAAATGTGTATGTAGATAAATAGATGAGTTGGGGTTTTATTTTGTCTAATCTGGGATTGTTGTTCGTGGAAGAGTTTCTAAACAATGATGAGTATTGTTTGTTCCGTTGATTTGAAGAGTTGTTGAAGGGTGACTTAATTTAATAAAATGTCCATTTTTAAAATTTGAATTGAGCGACGAATTGAATTGCATCGCTGCACTATATTAAACTAGGCTAAGCATTTTAAAATGGTTTTACTAGTCAGATATGTAATATTAATTTTAGGCATAGTGTTTTCTAGGAGAAGGAGGAGATTCTTTTTAGCGCGGATTAGTATTTTTCCGATATCTATTTTGTAGCGGTTGAGATACTACCTCTTAGAATTTAGCAGACTAGAATTTTCGCTGGTAGAGGTGCCAAACGTATTATTAGAGGTGTCAATAAGTACATCTAGAACTTGGATTGTATTATGCTCGTGTAGTTCAATGGTGAATTTAAATACACAGTTTTTGTTAGAAAAGTCTTGATGATTATGTAATTGTTCATTGTTATTAGCTAGAATAAGTATATTCTCAAAATAATGTACGTAGATAGGAGGTTTTGTAATTTAGTTAAATATTATGTTTTCTAGGTTTGACATGTAGAATTTACTAACAAATCGGGTCGATAACTGAACCAATTGAAACTCAATCAATTTGCGTGTACACGTTTCCCTTCAAGTCATAAAAATGTACTTAAGTGGTGCAAATTAATAGTATTTCTTTTAGTATTTTTTTTAGTATTTTTTTTATTTATTTAAAGTAGAGACAGAGATGGGGTATTATATATATTATTGATGATAATGTCTATTGTTTTCTTTACAGGTACATTCGTTAATATGCTATCTACGTATTAAGAATCAATAATTTTGTTATCGAGTTGTTTGCTTTGTAAAATGTGTAATAGTTCTTGCGTGGACTTAACATTGTATTTGCTAGGTAAATAATGGCTGATGAGTTCATGTAGGGTCTTTGTAAGGGATTACATACGAGTAGTGATTTTGGATATGATAGGTCGCAGAGGGAAATATGGTTTATTTATTTTAGCGTTTCCATATAAATAACAGGGTTTGTAATCTCCGATTATTTTTGTTAATTGTCAATTTTGGCATTATTGCCAGTGATGAGCTTGTTAACATGTGTTTTTAAAATATTTGTAGATTATTTGTTAATTTTCTTAACTTTAGTGTTGCCATCAATAATTGTTTGACGTTTAGTCTAATAGTCTAGTTTATTAAGTACTACAAATATGTTTGTTTTGTAAGCTATTTTATTATGATGTTTGAATGATTGCGGAGTTTATTAGCAGCATTTTTGTTTTAGATCATCAGTTAGTAATGAATTTGATTGTTATTTATCATGTCGAATTTGTAAAGCTTCTACTTTAAGGAGATCAGATCAGCCGGGATGTGATGTAATTTTATTTTGTGTTTCTAGTTTAGTTATGTTTTCATATAGTAGTACTATGCCATTTCTTTCATGTTTAAATCGATTGATAAGGTGGTAGTACGGTCCAAGGTTTCAGAATTCTTTTTGGTGTTCTGTAAGTTCGTAACAAACGAAACAATATTTTATTTTTCAGATGGGGGATCACTTTCCTATATAAATTATAGTCTCAACAGCTTTTTGTTGAACCGTTCCCGTAAAAAATATATTTCTACCCTACTACAGCCATCGATCGGCTGAACGCGAAGTTGCCTGACTACCAACCAATCAACCTCTTTAACCCCTATCCTCGAGTCAAAGTATTTAAGCCTTATCCTTGAGTGGCCTTTGGGCATTGATAAGTGGTAACATTTAATGTATAAAACACAAGTTAACGAGTAATGAGCACTCACTTCCCGCCAACTTAGCGGTAAATCGATATGTACAACAGAATGATTTCTCAAATTTTGCGAATGGAAATTTGGGAGGAGGCACTTTTTTTTACTGATCCAATCTTTTAAATTTCGCTGGTGTTCCGGTTATGGCCGATCAAAATAGAAAAGAATAATTGAAATTTAAAGAAATAAGTATTTGTTTCGTAGTCAACTACGATTAAAATTTTTGATTGAATTTAAATCTGTAAATTGAAATTTAACGGTTTTATAATCTCAGATGTTCTGTGATGATAGAACCTGTGAGCTATTGTTTTTTTAATTCCTTTGTAGTCGATTTTGCATAATAATTGTTCATTTTTTCCTGTTTTTACTCAAGTGACACAGAAACAATCCACTTAACTTTTATTGATATAGAGATAAATTAAGATCAATAGTATAACAGTTTTAAGATAATATTTCATGGAAACTACCCAAATACACAAAATATAAATACATATATACACAAAATAGAATATGGGCATCTATATAAGCACACCCACAAACACACACACACACGTATATATATATATATATATATATTTTAATTTTCGAGGGTATCCCTCATCCTCAGAATAAAATAAATACTACCACTCGTTGGAGTGTGTTTTTTTGTCAAAATATATATATATATATATATATATATATATATATATATATATATAGATATATGCTTGAAACACTACTCGTCCTCCGGACAACGATTACTGAGGTTGTAGTCTTATTTATAGACAATAAAGAAATACTTCGCAATTGAGATTTAAGTAATTTGGAGGAAAACAACAAAATGATGATTGTCGAAGTGTTATTTGATATGATATATTCCAATGTGGAACAAATTTACTGTGCTGTTTATTATTTTGGAGAAAACGTATAAAGAAGATAATGTATATGGTCTTCAAGATATTCAAAGTCGAGGAATTTTATTTTGTTTTAGCATAAAAATGAAAACGTATTACCCATTAAAAACTGGTTATATAATTAAATGAATAAACATAAAGGTGGAACATCGATTTGTCAAATAACCCAATTTTATATTGCTGAGTAATTCGAAATGGTTTTGTACTTTTTGACTTTAACGAAAAAAAAGACTTAATAAATATGAAAGAAGACAAATCTATATTCGTTTTGTAATTTAAAAATATAAGAGGAATTTTTTTCTTTTCTATGACAAATGTTACTGTTATCATCATCATCATCGTCACTACAAACATGTTAAATCTTTGTCATTTAAGCTAGGGGCAAAATGTAGTATCTGTTCTGATACTGCACTTAGTTTTTCCTGTGCTCACTTAGTGAAAAATACATTCTTCTAGACCAAGAATATTAACAATTTTGTTCCAATTAGAGTGTCCCTTTTGGAGGAGCTGGATTTTCCCCACGTTAAATACTGGCATTGTGCTCTACTCCACTCGTGGTAGGAAGTGAATAGAAACAACAACAACAACACATTTATTTAAACAAATAAATGCATGTATTTAATTATTACTAGAAAATGTTGTTAATAATTGCGTTTAATGCAAACTTGATTTGTAAAAGTAATTATTTCAAACTTATCTACGTGTAAATATAGGTGTGCGAAAACGTAACCGAAAGAAATGAAACAGAAATAATTATTTTGAAATTTAAACTTAATTCAGTACATTGCTTAAAATAAGATCAATACTGGTAATCATTAAGATATTAATATCAAGAAAAGATGTTCGTATATATAACAAAATAGCAAAATCAAATTATAAATAAATTGTACTAAATATGAATTGATTACACAATGTTAAAAAATACATATGCAAATAATGTATAACCTTCAGAGCGTTTAGTAAGGTTTTCTGTCAGTTTATATATTGTATTTTAAAATACTTTTGTGTATATTTAAAATAGATGCATGTAAGCTATTTCGAAATGGATATAGTCAAGATGAATAAAATAAAACTTTCGCATTTATTAATGTATATTTATTAATTAATATATATATATATATATATATATATAGTAGAGAATGATTGTTTGCTTGAAGCAAAAACTTACTACTACTATAGTAGTAAGTTTTTGAAAAGCTGTGGGCAATGCAAATTCCGGGTAAGATGCAAGTTGTAAGGAACAAAAACAATAACAATAAATCGAATACGAAATATGACTTACTATTTATTTTTCTATTTTTCCTAAAATCTTACATAACAGCAAGAGTGGTTTTAGCTGTTCGTGTGATGTCCGGGTGATTAAAAATCACTATTTAATATTTCGGGAAAAGAGATTTCCCTTTGTCAAAAATAATTAAACCAGAAGAAAAAATATTCGAAGGAGCCCCCTCCCCCACCATGGTCACTGACCTCACCGGCTCCCTTACTACTGCCGAGACTGAGCTTCGCAGCCTTGGCCCCAAATTCATCACCACCCAAAAGCTAAACGACTACACAAAACTTCAGATCAAGACTCAATTGTGTAGAACAGCTTATCACCTCAAATGGCTCACAGCATTTAATCTACCTACCCAAGACATCCCTAAAAATACAACCAACGCTACTAATTCCTACCCTGTCTACCACCTTGACCACCCACTACACCCACCACCTAGTAACACCCTACTTAATCAAACACTTTCTAGATTAAAACGGAGGATCCTTGATATACTCCAACAAGAACAACCCCACATCACCCCTAACATCACCAGATCCCAAGGCCTTACCCTAGAAAACCTGAAAAATAAAGACCTAGTGTACTTACCCTCTGATAAAGGTAAGGAATTGTGTATCATCTCTCAAGACTCGTACAACACACTCGTCTCGAACACCTTAACAACAACAACCTATACACCCCGCCCCCAACATTTCAGCCACATTAGTCCAAAACTCCATTAACAACACCTGGTCCCAAATCTGTCTCACACGTAACCTCCCCAAAAAATACAAAATCAACTTCACCACCAAAAACAACAGACTTCCCACCTTCTACCACCTCATTAAAACACACAAGACCAACACACACACACACAAATGTGACCTATAGTCTCTAGTATTGAAGGACCACTCTATAAAATCTCCTGGCTTCTCTCTCAACTACTCAAACTACTACTCTCCACCTTCCCCGCACATGTCAGCAGCTCCGACCAAGTAATTAGCAGACTACACTCACTCCAACGCCAACAACTACAAACAAACAACTATATATTTAGCCAAGACGTAATCTCCCTCTACACCTCTATACCCGCACACCCAGCCATATACCTCATCACTTATCACATATCTTCCTCTTACAACCTAGAGCTCTTCGGACTAACACCTACTGACATTCACAATCTCTTATGCATCATAATCGACACCACATACTTTACCTTTCAGCAGCACACTTTCAATCAAATCTCCGGCCTCCCCATGGGTTCTAGCCTTTCCGGTCTCTAAGCCATCACCTACATGAACCGGTTAGAGCAACGAACACTTAACTCCTGCCTCTCCTATACATTCTTCTCCAGATATATAGATGACATTCTAATCCTTACATCTTCTCAAGACGAAGCCACACAAATATTCAACATCTTCAACAACACCGAAACCCACATACAATTCACCATAGAACACCCCAACGAGTCCGGCTCACTCCCTCTCCTTGATTTCAACCTTACCATCACAAAATACGGCCCTATAATACTAACTTCTATAGGAAACCTGTCTGCAAAAACCTTTTTATACACTTTAAGTCTGCCCTGCCCACAAAAGCTAAATTAAGTTATGCCCATAATGAAATCACCCGAATACAAAATAAATCCTCTTTTGCTGCTGACAATATATTACACACTAAAAACTTCCACCAAACCCTCCAAACTAATGGCTACCCTGCCCCCGCCATAGCGCACCTAAATAAGCCCAAAACACGTAGACACCGCACCCTCTCTAACACATGCTTTTTAAAACTCCCTTTCTTCAGCGATAAGATCACCACCTCCATCCGCAAGGCAATACATAAGGAAAACCTTAACATACAACAAACACATACTGGCACCTCCTTACGCCAACATCTATCTAATAAACGTACTAACCACACACCCAAACCCTGCTCCCTGACAAATTTCCCTATCCCCAACACAGGTCTGGGCCATCGCACTAACTGTGTTTACAAACTAAAGTGCAATAAATGCAACAAACTTTACATCGGTAACACTACAAGACCGATACACTTGCGCATAAAGGAGCACTTGAATACCCGTATATCCTCTTGCCACAAACACAGAGATTTGCTCGAACACTCAGCGTGATATTCATGTCTCCATCTTAGCGTCTGTCAGAAACATTGGTGACCTTAGAATCACATAATCAATCCTCATCTTCAGATTAAACCTCTCACTCAATCAGCGTCACGAGCTCCACTCACCGTTCATTCTATAATATCTACCCCTCATCCACCGACCAACCCTCATATCTTACACTCATCATACTCCGTTCCCACTACTTCACTCATTACTTACCTCTTAATATAAATCATCACACACCCAAACAATCAAATAGGCCCCTCCCCATATGAACTTTCATCCTAACACACATTCAACCACAAACCAAAAACCATATTCAACATACCCTTCTAACCCATCAAAATAAGTCACCCCATAACCTAGCATTATTAATTAATTAATCCAAACACATATAAAATGTATACAAATAACATGCAAATATTAAATAAATTAATAATAAAATAAATAAAAATAAATAAATAAAGATAAATAAATAAAGAAAATAATAATAATAAATGTATAAATAAATAAATAAATAATGAATAAATAAATAAATGATATACTAATATAAAAAATTAAAAAATATATAAAAAAATAATAAAAAAATATGTAAACAAGATGAAAATGAAGAATATATAAATAAACAATTAAACAAACAATAATACATAAATATATATATATGTATGTATGTATGTGTATATATGTTTTATATATATATATATATATATATATATATATGTATATATATACTAATATTTTTATACAGATGTCTACCTAAAAAATTTATAAAATAAATTAATTCGCATAACAGAGTGATTCCCCTTTATCTTATAGTAAATATATCAAGTTAATTCGATAAACTAATTTGACGAAACTCACAATTAGTAACACTTCTTAAATAGATGATAATCAATAAATTTAATAAATCTAGAATATTTAAAATGAGAGATTAATTACTTTACTTTATATTAAAATTCTTAAAATACGAAAGAAAGATAAAAAAATAAAAAATATGAAGGTAAAACACACTGAAATAAAAGTAAATGATCAAATATAAACTTAATTAAAAAAATTATTAAAAAAAATATATATATATATATTATTAAAACTAACAGTTTATCGAGCACCATACACTTAACCAACATTACACAAATATTTTTGAACACCAAATAATATATGTAACATAACCTTAGAATAAAATTTAATTTACATTCCCTGCGAGACTGTTTTCGCTTTCGCTGCGGTTCTACATCTGGCAGCCATTTTGTTTTGTAGGATTCTCTGCATAGTCGGAGAAATCTTTCTTCTGGTTTAATTATTTTGAAAAAGGGAAGTCTATTTTCCCGAAATATTAAATAGTGATTTTTAATCACCCGGACATCACACCAACAGCTAAAAACACTCTTGCTGTTATGTAAGAGTTTAGGAAAATAGGAAAAATAAATAGTAAGTCATATTTCGTATTCGATTTATTGTTATTGTTTTTGTTCCTTAAAACTTGCATCTTACCCGGGATTTGCATTGCCCACAGCCTTTCAAAAACTTACTATATATATATATATATATATATATATATATACTGAGAACACACGCACTAAAATATATACGTCTAAACACAGACGTATAAGCTAGTCAAATACGCCCCAAGTTTTTATTTAAGTTCTTTTTTCTCCTTCTTCTTAGTTTTCTTTTTCGTCTTCAGTGTGATGGTATTAAACCTGATGGGTCGAATGAACGGTAGAGTCAGAAAACCACGTCTAATTGTTAGAGATGTTAGTTAAAAGTGATATCTGGTCGATGTTTCGCGCAGGTGGCGCTTTTTGAAGAAGGAAATTAATAACATCTTTGAAGCACACATGAACATGTGTTTAAATTATTTTTTTGAAAAACCAACAATCATTTATTAATTTTTGTTTGCAAGCTTCTGATGAATAACATATTTGTCAGGCGCTTTTCCTTCACCTCCTCTTTCTTCTTCTTCTGCTTCTTTTTCTTCTTCTTCTTCTTCTTCTTCTTCTTCTTCTTCTTCTTCTTCTTCTTCTTCTTCTTCTTCTTCTTTTTCTTCTCCTTCTTCTTCTTTTTCTTCTTCTTCTAGTCTTCTTCTCCTTCTTCGTCTTCTTTTTTATTTCGATGGTATTTATCCCGAGGGGTAGAATCAACGATAGAGTCAGAAAAACACGTCTAATTGTTTGGGATAGTAAAGCTGACATCAAAGTTTCGATCCCTGTTGCGTTTCCTTCGTATATGTTTTAATCACACAACATATATGCTAAAATTGTCTTTTAATTTCACAACATTACAGAGGGAAAGAGAGTGAGAGAGAGAGACAGACAGACAGACAGACAGACAGAGGGATGCATTAGAATAGAATTCACCAGTATATAAACGGTAAATAAAAAACAAATGTTATTCAATATTAATTTAATAACGATTAAAAATGAACAGAAATTATTTTTTTAAATCGTTGAGCAAAGTTCTTCGAAGAGATTTGACGATCTGACAAATTTCGTTTGCGTTTACGAATGATAGAGCACGCCGGTTAAAGCTAGTCGATAATATAACTACTCTCGTTCAAACGTGTACATCCTCTCTCTCATATCGACGCTTCAAACGCAAGGCAAATACGGTTCTGTTATGCAGTCGATAATGTAAGACTATTTCCACCACTCGATCCTATTCTAGCTCATTAGTTTCGACGCATTGAACTCTGAAACTGAAGACAGTATGCGCAGCTAAACCAACAATATGATTTCATGTGTTTTGTATAGACATATAATTTGAGTTCTAAATTAAACATTTCACCGGAACCTACAGTGCCGAATATTTAAACCATTGTTTGTCGATAGAAGTCATTGAAATCATCGAACTGTCGGTGGTGAGTGTAGAAAGGTCAGCGTCTTTTGATTAACCTACATTCCATAAATAGTCGGACTTCATCGGTTGTCAAAATGTCTCCCGTTTTAATGGCTTCTCTTAAATCAAAATCCATTATTAATAAATTGGCAGACGATTATTTGACCTGAGTCAGCAGCGTCTAACCTATTTGGTAGAATTCCAAGCGGGTCAAATTGTTAAAGAGCCATATCTTCGCGAACATTCATCTTTTGTCAAAATAATTCGCATGTATAGTTTTTGAGGATACATACCATAGAAATAGGTTTTACTTGTTTAAAATGCCTGGTGATTTATATCGATGCGTGATTGTTTTTAAGAGGTTGTCTCGGTCGGTTTATCTGTCACTCTTTAGTTAGAACTAATAACTGCATCCAATAACGCATCGATTACAAAGACTCATGTTATGTTTATGCGTCCAGAATTTCTATTATTATTTTCTGTCCGTATTTAAGTTTGAAATGTAATTTTACTTTTCCAATCACACTTAATGTGTTGGAATTGTTGAGATGATGATTCATGATTTCGAATTATGCGCATTATTTTTCTCATTCTCGATGTTATTTTGACAATGTTTTAGTCGATATAACCTCTGATCTTCTTCATTTACGTCTTCTTAAAATCGGGGCTCTATAGATAAGTTTACTTAACTCACCTAACATAAAGAATACGTTCAAAAGTATAACATTGGCAATACGCAAGGGTTCGTGGTGCAACGAAAAAATTGCTAACTGACAATTTTCTGGTGATTGAAGCTTCAATCCGTAGTACGGTCGATACTAAGAATACAATAGTGAAATACTAAATGTTATTTCCCAGTTATGAGTGCGAGAACGAGAGTAAGCTTCCACTATGATTCAAAAAAAGATTCCGTTCGAAATATCGTGCAGATTAGCGAGTTCGACATAAAGCTTAAGTCCGACACAACGCACCTGAAAAAAGTCATAAAAGTCCACGATGAGAACCCTACAAATGATCACACTTACATTTGAATAAACATATTCGTCGGTTATTGATAATAAAATATGAAACAACTGACACCCTGCTCTGTCAAGCTTAATTTCTAAATATATTTTTCACGTTATCTGCCACGCTCAAGGGTTTATTAGAATATATTTGTCTCGGCCACACTTAGGTTTTAAGCAGAATTTTCATCGTTCACCAACTGTCATGCATAAAATTGAAATAATATTTAATCGATCGTCTGTCAAGATTAAAATTAAAATTGCATTTTCACCTGTCAGTCAGGGCATGTTACAAATGACATATTTATATCAGGCTTAATTTAGAACTAGCATTTGTGTCGGGAGGCCATGCTTGAGTTAAACTAACACATGCATACAAATAGAAATCCTTATGATATAACCTTTTATTGAGATTAACGAACTCATATTATACTTAATCTAGAAATGCTCACAATATTTGGTGACGTCTATCTCATTAATTCGTTGTCTTTGCTCTCATTGTTGCGTTTTACGTATAACATTGAGTTTCCACATTCTATTAAAGGATTTACAATTCGCTCAGAACTTATTTATTTATAAGTAGTTTCTTCCGCTAGAAATGTTAGCGGGGAATACGCTTCGTAAGGGGAATACGCTTCGTAAGGGGAATACTCTTCGTAAGGGAACAACTATCCGTAACTCTTTTTACGCCATCTCCGTGACGTTATTCTCAACTGACCAGCTGTGAAGTAAAAATTAAAAACTGATTAGATGCGTTAGACACAATCATTCGTTTAGATTAAACTGTAACGTTTTTTACAACCACAAATATATTACATGCAATTTAGCCAATGGGTGGTGAAGTTTTATAGACAAAGAATGTTACATCCGTATTCGTTAAACAAACAATGTTTCACATATATATTACTGATGAAATACACACGATGTTAAACAAAATAATCGGTATACATGTGAGTCGAGCTAAATATGAAAATAATAACCCGTAGTCAATCATCTCTAATGAAACTCTCATAGTTAATATAGTTCGCAAAGAAGAATAATGTTTTTAATCGAAAGTCGCTTTCTGATTTTTTTCCGGGGATGAAAATAGATCTCATGAACTACTTCTTGTTTACTAATCCAGTGAATTCTCGTAAATACAAGCTGCTGATTCTAACGTCTAAACATAGAAAGTGTTACATGGTGGTTTACATGTATATGTAGAGCGTATTAGCATGTATACTCTCGGCAATGTTCCTATATTATAACATATCAAATACTTAAGGCACTTATTTATTTGCAGATATTAGTGCTGAAATATTTTTATTTTTCTAACTAAACATTGCAGAAAATCAAATCAATATTGTTTTCGCGAACAAAATAATAATAGTTGCAACCTCATTTGAAATAGTTGTATAATTTCACCTGATATGCCATGTGTTACTATGATATATATATATATATATATATATATATATATATATATATATATATATATATATGTGTGTATATATATAAGTCAGGTGCATATTATATTCCATTAACCATGTTTTTATTTCATAATTTTTATTTTTATGTTTTCACACTTTTTCAAAAAACATAACAATCTAGAAATGCTCATAAGTACTTATATATATATATATATATATATATATATATATATATATATATATATATATATATATATATATTTACTTTTTGCAAAACCATAGCTCTGCACCCTTTGATAATTCAGCATGAAAATAGTGCATTTGTGCAGAATCAACATCCAAGAATGTAACAGATTCCTGAGTTTTGTCGAGAAATTCCAGACTTTGCCGAAATATGCAGAAAATTTATTTTGATGACGTGAAAGGAAACAGCCAATCCTTCCCAAGTTCCTAAAATTTATGAACGTAATCAACATCACTTACCTTTTTTCTTGTTATTCTTTTGTTTTGGCAATATCGCTTCCTACTACTTCTCTGCTAACTCTTTCTTCTCCTTCTTCTGCGTCTTCTTTTTTTCATTATCTTCTTCTTCTCTTACTTCTTCTGCTTATTATTATTTTCCTTCTTGGTCTCATCCTTCTTCTTCTTCTTCTTCTTCTTCTTATTATTATTATTATTATTATTATTATTATTATTATTATTATTATATTTTTCATAAATATCCGTAATTCGAATTTTACGGCAGCCGTCCACAATTTGCAGTCTTTTGTAGCCCACGTAAAACACGGGAAACAGTTCGGGTGACAACAGCCTCCCTAAAAAAAACAAAGTTTTAATAACAAAAAAAGAGCAAAAGTTTCATAACAAAAAAGACCCATAGGTATAGGTCCCAGCACCGGTGGTGCTTCTACAATATAGGACCTGGATACTTCTGCAATTTATTTTTTTCATTCTTTTTTAAACAAAAAATATTTCTATGTATGGGGGGAAAACAAATTTTTTTCCGGGGGGGTTAAAAAATTTTACTTTTTTTTTTTTTTCTTTTAAATCAAAAATATTTCTAAGTATGAGGGAGGATGAAAAAAATTTTTTATGGGGGGGCAAAACAAATTTCTTTTTTTCTTTTTTTTCTTTTTTATAAATATTTATAATTATGATAGTGACAATACATGAATGAACACTATTTTTTTTTCTGACACGACAGGGGCGCATATTAATGAGTTATTAGGTATGCGAACTCGGCTGGATATGGGGACATGTAAAGTATGTGCACCCTTGCAGAGATAGGTAAGTATATAGTATGCACACCAGGGAGACGATAGGTACAAATATAGTATGTACACCGAGCCGGCGATAGGAATATATATAGTTTCTGCACCGGTGTGTCAATAGGTACTTATATAGTAGTGAATAGGGGTGGCGATAGGTACTATTTAGCATTTTCACCGGGGTGGCGATATGTACATATTTAGTATTCCCACTGGGGCAGCGATAGGTACATATGTAGTATGCACACCGGGGCGACGATAGGTACGTATAAAGCATGTGCACATGGGCGGCAATAAATACGTATAAAGCATGCGCACCGGGGCGGTGATAGGTATGTATTTAGCACGCGAACCGGGGCGGCGATACGTATGTATATAGCACGCGCACTGGCGCGGCGAAAGGTACATATTTAGCATCAGAACCGGGGCGGCGATAGGTACGTATTCAGCATTCGCACCGGGACGGTGATAGGTACGTATTTAGCATTCATATGTGGCGATAGGTACGTATATAGCATGTGCACATGGACGGCAATAAGTATGTATATAGCATGCGCACCGGGCCGGTGATATGTATGTATTTAGCATGCGATCTGGGGCGGCGATCGGTACGTATATAGCACGCGAACCGGGGCGGCGATAAATACGTATATAGCACGCGCACCGGGGCGGCGAAAAGTACGCATTTAGCATTCGCACCGGGGCGGCGATAAGTACGTATTTAGCATTCGCACCGGGGCGGCGATAGGTACGTATTTAGAATTCGCACCAGGGCTGCGATAGGTACGTACTTAGCATTCGCACCAGGGCGGCGATATGTACATATTTAGTATTCGCATTGGGGCAGCGATAGTTACTTTATTAGTATGCACACCAGGGCGGCAATAGGTACGTATTTAGCATTCGCACCGGGGCGGATATAGGTACGTACTTAGCATTCACACCTGAGCTGCGATAGGTACGTATTTAGCATCTACACCGGGGCGGCGATAGGTACTTATATAGTATCTGCACCCAGGGCGGCGATGGCTTCTTATATAGTATCTGCGCCCAGGCGGCGATAGGTACTTATATAGTATCTGCACCGGGGTTGCGATAGGTATGTATATAGTATGTGCACTGGGGAGGCGATAGATACGTATATAGTATGAACACCGGAGCGGGGATAAGTACCCATATAGAAGGCGCAGACAGAGGTGGTACTTTTCATAGAAATATGTCATACTATTGCCCTAGGAAACATAGGATTAAATGGTGGGGAAGAAACAGCTTTCGCAAAAGGCAAAATTAGAAAGTAGCGGTGAAATGGGACGACCAGGGAAGAGAAAGGTAGAAAGATAAAGAGACAGTTATAGAGAGAGAGAGAGAGAGAAATAGAAGTTCGAATATAAAGATGTTACACACGCGATTTTTCTTCAATTATATGCTTTTATGACCCTAAGCAACGCCGGTTTGCCCCGCTTATCTTACATATTTAGCCTTTACCCCTCACAACAAAAACTGTAAAATAAAATAAATTAAAACATTGCACACTTCTAGCCAATCAAGTAAATATCCACAATAAATGGTTTACAAAATTATTTGTCGGGTTCGGCGAGATTTTGGATAGAACATAAATGCTCGAGAATCTTTGTGAGTTCTGACATTTATTGGATGTCTATTTGGCGCAAGAACCAAAATAAGATTCTACCTTTTTAGGCGATTAAAGGTAAACTGTCTTAAAGGTTAGCGATAAAAAGTAATAAAATAAATAAAAACGTTAAACTTTAAAATGGGGTACAACATTTGTATATTAATTTAACGAAGAACTACATGTATTCCCTGCCACTAGGCAGTAATAATTACGCACATCCGGACAAGACAGCATTGTAGGACTGTCTTTTAAAACGCTATATATGCTAGCATAAAAAAGACGTTAGGAGAACATTTATAATTTGTCTCTAAAAACTTGCAATTATTGAAACTATCTAAAATCTCGTTTATTATCATTTGCTGAAAATGCATCAAACCTTAAAATTACTAGTCATTTGCATGAAACACGAACTGGAAAACGACCGTTAAATTAGCAAGTATTTTACTTTTTCAAAAAATACCTATAAGTACACTTATTTATCTTTTCTAAGAATACAAGAAAAAGTTGTGATCACTGGTTATTCACATTCTTTAATTGATTAACGCTGAGGAGATCATTCATGTTTAGTTAGTTTTTTGGTTAAGTTTTCCATATTTTTCCTAGTCATATGTTAATTGAAAGTTTTTACTTTTAAGAACCTATGTGAAACGTAAGTTAAACCTTCTATTTGCATCCAAGCATCGCAACATGGGTCACGTGTTCCTGTCTAATATTGCATTCTAAACAATTTACACTATTAGCAAAACATCATCCCGTCATCTTTTGACGTGCAGGCACAACATTCAGACTGTCACTCGTACGTATCTTGACTTCTTCATAACTACCGAATCAGCTTGGTCACTTTCATATTTTAAACTGGTTGAAATAATTACACTGGTTTTAAAGAAATTGTTTGAGTGATAGATGTGTTTTTCTAATTTGTGTGTGCTGAATTCAAATATATAAATAGTTTTGCTCTATCACCTCTAGTTTCCGGCTTTTTAATCGTCTAATTTCTGTATAAACAGAAAATAAATGTGCATATTTAAAAAGTTGCAGCAGCGTATAACAGAAGTAAACAAGATAGATAAAGAACACTGATTGAAGATATATACTTGGATGACACAATTACACAATCCATAGTACCAGAGACAGGCAAAAATGTGTTTTCTTAGAAGATATAGTGTGTTTTGCATCTGGGATGTCACGCAAGAGCATCCAGCAGAAATCTCCCATCATGTAAGTGTTCCATTTGCCTTGATAGTTGCTCTCCATCTTCGTAAAGTCTTGGTGGAATCTTTCTCCATGCTCATCACTCACTGCTCCAAGGTTTGACGGGAAGAAGTTGAGGTGGGAATGGAGAAAATGAATATTGGGTGGCATTCGGCACCCCATATACTCGTAAGACTTTAACAACTTCTTAACAGCCAAAATCCGTCTTGATATATAACTATATATTTATATAATGTAATGCCATATCTTACATTTAGTGCATAATAACTAAACAAAGTCATAGGTCTCACAATATTTGTATTAGCCGTGAATGGATATACGCCTTTATGTACCGTATATGAACAAAATGCACAGTATGCATATTTAACAGATCTCGGATTTGAATTCAGCAACCCCAAATTATGTAAAAACGGGTATTTTGTGCTTGCCTCAATTTCTTTCTAAATCAGTGTTATTGCATCGATCTTGTTACTAAATTTGTTTTTTACTGACAAAGAAAAATCGCGAGTTTTAGTAAGTCGTTGTAATCTTCATCTAATAAACTGAAGAAAGCAAAACTGCTTTTTGTCGAAAGAACGAACACGAATTTACGCTTGGTTAATAATGGTGGTTATATTATTGTAAATATAAATATAATTATTTTAAGAATGTTTAATTAGGCTCAACATCTGTTGTTGGAGGTAGCGATTTCGAACATCTTGAAGTACATGCTCGGATGATGGAAACGGCGTGTGTGTATCGATTAAACGATTTCAATTGTGTGTCGGTACCCCTATTTACTTCTCTATGTTTATGTAACCTCTGCCTCAAGACAGTTTTATATATTGAGATGTACACCTTCTTTTCAAGATTGACAAGTTCAGTCGGAACGGTTACTTTCTCTAATTACTAGAAGCAATGGTATTTTTTTATTTTCAAGAGTAGTCATATTTTACATATCGGTAAAACATCACGACTATTAATATTCACAATAACAATTCCTGGCGTCCGTTGCCGAGGACAGAGGCTCAATAAGAACTTAGCGTAGACAAAATATAATTTTCCTCTGACCATTTTAGTAGGAAATCATACCTCATAGCAAAATAAACCTATTAGTTTATTCTTTCTGTTTGAAATTGTTTAACCCTTTCCTTTTAAATTCGAAATATTATTTGACATTTCCCTAACAAGTCTAGTTTCTATGTTACACTGTATTTAAATATATTTTTCCATCTGTCTGTCTCTCTTTTTCTCTTTGTCCCTCTCCTTTTTGTCTAGAAGATGGAATTGAAAATAAAGCCCTAATCGGAGGTAAAACCCAATTTAATTCGCTCAAAAGTGTACGAGGAATTCGAGTGGTAGTATGAGTTCTTTTCAAAAAGTATATTGCGGGTGTGAGTTCGCGTCGAACATCCATGAAAAGCACATACGATGTTTTACTTTATTTCGTTTGTTTTCGTTTTTTAATAGAAAAGTAAAAAAAATTGTAAAAATTAAAATAAATAAGGATGAAATGGTTATATTAGATCGGGTGATGAGGGAAAATTGATGCAAGAGTCTTTATTTACTCCAGGGTGTGTCTGGTGTGTCTCGTAGTTAGAAATATTCTTCTATTTAGAAGTTATCACAGCCTATTGGGAGACTCTGTCCGTTGGGCAGTTGGCATCTTACGTTTATATTTGAAATAGCATTTTCATCGCAGATTGAATGGAGCAATCTTATAAATGGGCCTTTCTTGTTTATTAGCCGTACAAGTGGGACTAGGGCACACCTGTACGAACATAAATATTATGTTAGCTAAGAACAAAAGGTGACGGTAAAGACAGCAAACTGTGTTGAAAATGAAAAATAAAAGATCTAATCTCTCAACGACAGAAACTCTTCGCATACCGAATGAATTGCTTCCCGGTAATTAAATCACTTTTTAAAAGACAAAAACCTATTCAAAATGAGAAGAACCTTCTAATCAGTCTGAGCATAAAAAAAGCGAATCAAGTTGCAAAACATCTGTTTTTATGTTGGTTTGAGAATCTGAAGAAAATGTCATCTTATATTTCTATAAGAAATGTTGTCTGTCGGGGTGGCTGTGAGTGGGTCTATCACGCTCAGTGTCGGTTGCAATGTTTAGTGCAATATAATATTAAAAACAGTATTTTTCATATACGGTTAAATTAGTTTAAAATTAGTAAGACTATGTGTCAGGAGATACCATCTGAGAGGAAGTAGCAATATACACGTAGTGGTTGAGCTGAGAAAATATTCCTCCATATTTAGACAGCTTTGTGGAGCTTCTTGGTGAGCTGCTCCAATTCCCTTGAATTATGAATTATATTTATGTTTACTGTATGCTGGAGTGGAAATCTAGAGATATAAAAGTATTGTGAATAATTTTGTACTGTGTTTTAATAACTTTACAACCGCTGTTTTAATGAGAAGACGCGAACGAAAAATAAGAGGAGAAATAATGTACTGCTGCTACGTGTCATGAAACCAACAACACAAATCTGCCTACATGATGAACCGCTGTACAGATTATCTGATGGGATAGAATTCATGTTTACTGCTGTTCAACATGTGATGTGGTATTCTTATTACTAAACCCTCAGATTGAAGAGGTGCATTTTCTGTTTAATGCGTATCTCTAAGAAACGCTGATACTGAATTAGTATGATAGGCTTCTGTTCAAAATGGGGTTTCCTTTGTTCTTTAATCTTTAAGTTTCTCATCTTGTGCTACGGTGATGCATACCATTTTAATAACATAAACCGCAGATTTGAATTAACGCAACTTATATTAGATGCGCCCAAACGAATCAATAAATTATTTTGTCCGTCGGTTCGTCTCATTTAAGTTTTAAAAAGCATCTCACATTCAAAATCTAATATTTATTTGCTCGCTGGGTGAGCTTGTTGGATCGCATCGTCTTAGCGAGCATAAACTCCTACTTGACAGACATCGGCCTGGGTTCTTACATACACAGTTTGATTTATCTGTGTTAGTTAATAAAACTTTCTTGTATGATGCGAGGTGGCTCAGTGGCAGAGTACTCACCTCGCAGGCAAGTGACTCGGGTTTCGAATCCTGAGTTCGGATATTAGGGGGAAACTCGAGTCTAGTACATCTGGTTTGTGGCTTTCATGGTTTGTGTGGACTTCGGCGTTGTCTGATTGTGGAAATAATTATATATATATATATATATATATATATATATATATATATATATATATATATATAACTCAATCTCTTTAGTTATGTTTGTGTTATGGTTGTGAATTTCTAGCGAATGCAATGGAAACGGTGCAAAGTCTGTAAGTTCCATCCTTACTCTTTCGGTACCCATTATGTGCCGAATATCTACTTGCCTTAATCTATAAGCAGACAGAAGTTAAAACTTGAAACAAGAAATACGATTTTATTGAAATTTAAATAATTAATTCATTCAATAGGATACTTTTTCAGCATTTCAGCATGTATAGACTAGTAAGGGGTCGAAAAGTTAGAGGGGTGAAGTAATAACAAAATATAGTAATATGGGGTTAGTGAAAAAGTATATTGCAGTCATTCTCATTTAATACAGAACAACGTCGGGTCTGCTAGTATATATATATATATATATATATATATATATATATATATAGTATTTAGTAATTTATAGTAAACATTCTATTTTTTTAAAAAGCCTCTGAACACAGTTATTTCTTAACAGAAATGAAAAAAGGATGCTTGACTCACATAAAATATAAAATACCATCTTGGATTTGAAATATAATACAGGGTGCGGAAAAATATGAAACAAATTTGAAAGCATGAAAAAAAGGAAGTAACACAATATTAATGAAAAAATAAGTTTTCTTTATAGTTAACTACATGATAACCATATTGTATATTTTATTTTAAAAATTACATCCTATAAATGTTTAAATCTGTTTGCTATACACTGTTTAGGAGGGTTTCTGTAGTTAACCATCATTTGAAGGATAATTGCATACAGAATTTCTGCAATATATTGTTGAATAACATCCTTTAAATCTTTAATGCTACCCGGTCAACCTTGTAGACCTCAGTTTTACACTAACTTCAGACAACAACAAAAAATACATAACAGCGGTTGAGATCGGGTGAGCGTACCTGATCTGGCCAATGAATGTCACACGTCCTAAAATATTTATTTCAGAGCTTCCATTCGGTCTTAATAGTAGATCCTTTCATAGCAATATATATATATATATAAATATATATATATATATATATATATATATATATATATATATATATATATGGGTAAGGTACACGATATATCATGAACTAGTATAGGGGTATAGGCAGGGGGTACATATATATATATATATATATATATATAAATATATATATATATATATATATATATTGCTATGAAAAGATCTACTATTAATACCAATATTTTAGGGCGTGTGTAAAAAGAAAATAGATAAAAATATAAAAAAGAATAAGAAATAAAGAAGAATATGTTACCCACTTACCAAATAATATTTAAATGTAACTAAATGTCTTCTTATATGGTACAATCGGATAATCTTTTTCTTCTCCCATGTCTGTGCCTTCCAAATAAAATTGTTTCCAAATCTTCATTTTTTCTGAAGACGTTTGCTAACACGAACGAAACCGGTTGAATCTCTTACTTTTGTGTTTTCCTGCATTAGGAATGTTTTTCGATTTAAAAAGAGATTAATGTAATTAGTATTTGACATCAGAATGATGTGTGTATAGGCTTTTCTTGCAAATTACTGTACTTTGTTCAAAGAAACAAAGCGGCTGTGAGTTTGATGAACTGACAATATGCAAGATGAAAAGTGTGAAAATTGTACGCATAAGGTTGTTAATAGCTACTTTATAGATATTAGACACCTTCAATGTCTAACTCTCCTACTTAATAAACGTAAAATTGCCGGTATGTATGTGAGATGAGAGTAAATAAGTATTTTTTCCGCAAATCAAAGTAAAAGAATAGTTGTGTATGCTCGTATGTAAAGCATGATCATTTTGAGAAGGATAATAAACAAGTGTGTTTCAATATGATAGCTATTTACGGCTGATCTACTCCTTCACCAACGTGATTGACGAGATATCCGAGAACGAGGTTGTCATCTGGAGCACAGGTTAAAAGTGAGATGCATTGCAAATATGCAATTAACAGAAAAGGCAAGAATAGGAAAACCAGGTAGGACTGTGTAATCATGTTCTGGGTGATTTTATTTCGAGTTTCAACAAAGGAGAGGTGAGCAGAAGAAGTCCTAATTTGTGAGAAATTAGAAAGTGTTAAAAGTCATAGAAGAGACCTCCAATAACTATCGTCTCTTAAACTCTCCGTATCTATCTGGTTAAAGTATATGTTCTTCAATGTAATAAAAATGACACATAAGTTTTATACAAATCTGTTCTTCTTTTTTCATTGGCGATAATGACGATCTGGCCATAAAGAGCAGTATATGCCTCACGACGAAATTATACATCATACAATATCCAGACAAGCAGAAACAGAAGACGAACCGCATAATCTGTTCAGATATTCATCACCAAAAGACACATAAGACGCTTATTATTTCATCATTCATTCCCCAAGTGAACCATGTTACCAGAGGAATGCACGCACAATTTGCAAAATGGATCTATGAGAGAGAATGGAAAAATAAAAGCAAGACGAAATGGTAAAAAAAAAAATCAAAACTGATATTCTTATTAGTGTTGCTTTTTTATACCAATTGCTTGATCAACGTTTAACAGTTTACCTATAACTTTAGAGGGGGGGATTAGATGTATTAGTTTTCAATACGTAATCATTGAACTGATGAAATAGCGTGTATTGTTGCAGCACATACATATCCCAGGTGAATCATTATATTTTGAAACCTCACCATTAGCAGAAAACATTTGCACGTCTTAGTCTTGAAATACATTTGTCAAAATAACCTTCCCGATTGGCAAATGAATAAAACGTGCTTGAAAAACGATATAAATGAATGGAATGAATTGCTTTCTTAAACATAAAAGCCATAGAGGCATCTAAGACATAATAAAGAATGATTAACCAGAAATTAGGCCAAGAGACCAAGTATAAACCTATGATAAATTTACCGTTAAGCAAGTGTTCCAAACACAAGCCAGTCTTTTAAAACTGAAATGTTTGAGGAACTATAGTAAGGAGAAATAAAAAAAGTATCCATACATTAACAATTTTATAGTAGTAGAACATCTTTAAAGTATAATATATACATAAGTAATAATAGTTATAATATCAAATACATGTATATATAATATATATAATAGTTGTTACATTATATATATATATATATATATATATATATATATATATATATATATATATATATATATATATATATTCCAAGCTAATTCTGGTGGCCAAATTACGAATCACTTATGATTTGTGATCGGAGTTCGCGCCTGCCGACCGTCAGGACTTAGCTTGCTGCACTGAAGATTGCGTAAGAATGAAACATCGATTTATGTAGGTAATACATAATTAATATTTATTCGTAAATATTATTATATAGACCTCTTTACTAAGGTTGGGCACTGTGAGTGAATTTAATACTAGCTTCATTGCTAGTTCCAACGTTGTTGTTGATCACTGTTCGTCGCTTGCTGTGAATAACAGCCGACTTGCTATTTACAAAGTAAGATTCCTCCAAAATTCCAATCTAATTTCTGGTGGCCAACTGGTAAGTCTCTTGACTGCGAATCAGTGATGATTTGTGATCAGAGTTCGCACCTGGCGACCGTCGGGAATTAGCTTCCTGCACTGATGATTGCGTAAGCATGAAACACCGATGTCTGTAGGTAATAAATAATTAACAGCTATTCATGAATATTATATATATATATATATATATATATATGTACATAGAGAATATATATATATATATATATATATATATATATATATATATATATTCATATGTATGTATTATGTATGTGTGTCTATGTGTGGGTCGTTCCAGTGTAGTTTCATATTAGGTGTTCATCTTTATTAAAGCCACATCGTGATTTTCGATTGGAGTTGTGACTTGGGATTTGACTCTAAGATATTTCGCATGACCTTTGCAGACACTCGTTTCCTGCGGCTTCAAATTAAAGAGCATGGTTCAAATCTTAAATAATCACATTTCTCCCTCATAATTTGCAACCATCGAAATGCTGTGGTTCGACACACAAAATAAAATGGTGCCCTTTCCATCCGATTCGATAAGACTATCCTGGATCTTGTAGTCACGAATGAACTGAGTCATTTATCAATTGCGAAATATACGGTCTTGTTGACTTCCATACTTTTCTCTATTAATCCTTCTTTATTATTGGTAACCTTTCATATATAAGCAGATACTGCTTCGATTTATAAGACTTACAGTGCATTTAAGTTTCTAAATCAACCAGCACCTTCCGCAGCATATTATGTATTTCCTATATTTCGTAGTCACCCTTTTTGATTGTAGTTGCTTATTGAGATTTCATCGCTCCATGCTAACAACAGAAATGTGTTGTTTGTATAAATCGCTTTAGAAAAGGCACAGAGACACTTGATGCAAGGAACAAAAATACTACTTCAAAGTTAAAAACAAACCAACGTTAGATAAATAGATTCCGACCCCAATAGTAGCAATGTTTCCCCCCTTTTCAGAAACATCGGTCATTAAATAAAGGACAAAAAAGAAAGCAAGAGTTATGAGGCTGCTGAAAGTAAACCCAAGGTCTACTTTCTACTTTCTTATGTACATGCTTATGTTACGCTTTAAACTGACACCAAATAATTCAATCACTCCGCCGATCAATACAATTATAACTAATTAATTAACATTATTTTTGTCCTTCTTAGTATTTATCTGCTATAGATTCACAAACACATTTCTGTGATCGAACCAAACTAAATATGCCGAGTCTGAATAATATGTTCAGCTACACACTAATACAAATTTATCGCCCGGTTATAGATAATATAGCAGCTTCTGTTCTATTGGTCGTAAGTGTTTATTTTCTACAAATGTTTAAGTGAATGTCAATTTTCGACTTAATCCTCACGTTTTCAACTAAAAAAAAGATTCTCGTCAGAAATGTAGCTATCCCGTGATTTTATACAAGGGTACTTGAAATATTTTTGAACATAAGTTTTCAAATGATTCAAACACTTTGAAGTAACGTAGAAATTCGAGACAACTTCAATTGCTTTTCCCCGAGAATTTTGTACATATGATATACATTTACTTTAAATAAGATATTTTTGAGGTTTTCAAATTAGTTCAGAGCCCATAGCTCCTTTTCTATAGAAGAGTAATTGTCTTACTTATAACATGTTTTACATAGAATTTAAATTTAATAAAAATAAGATATATTTGAGGTGCTAAGAATGTTATGCCCTCATAGCCTCCTTAGAGATCATCGTAGAGATTCAGGAACACTCCCATTGTCTTGCCGGGAAATTTTACATGAGAATAGACTTTTAGATATATAGATTCTTTAACCTTTATTTCTACGCTGTTACACCACATACAGACATTTTTGATATAATCTAACAATATATATTAATTTTGTATTTTGATATTATTATTTCTATTTACTTAGAATATCGAAGATGGCGTTTATATAGAAAATGTTCTCGCTATTCGACTGTAGTTATCAAGTTACTAAGTTTAGTAGGATAATATAAACTCCTGCTTCCTCTTAATATCATAAAGGAAAATACAATATCAATCAAGATTAGGTCAGTTATCGATAGAATTGATTCGAAATACTAAAAAAAACGAACATGGTCCGATCTGCTCCAGTTGTTGATGGCTAATAAAATTCAATGTAGAGCGTGGCTATAATCTGTTTACAGGTCGACAAAATAATCTGCGTTACTTACTATTTCGTATTTACAATGGTTAATTACGTAGGTATACGCATTCGGTTCGGTTGTGGGTAAAATACACACTTATATTCAATAAGTCGTATATCATAAACCGCTTACAATAAATATTGCCTGTTTTCATATAAAATAACAAACACACCTAACCTTAATATTTAATTAGTTACGTTTTCTGCATATGAAGATCAGTATATACCTACATATCTACCTCCGTTACGTACGATGAAAACACTTGTTCATCTTGAATGATCCGTTTACAATATATAGTGTTTCAGTATAACACGATAAAGAGTTGATATGCCGCATGAAGACGAAACTGAACATTGCTGTTTATCTATTAGAAAAATCATCGCAGACTCTGTGTACATTAAATCGTCGAAACAATTACTACGTAAGTTAAACATATATTTATTAATGAGTCCTCAGGATCGCTAAAAAGCACGCAAACATTAGCAGTTGCATTTTTAAGATAATGAATGGGTTGAACAAACTTTGATGCGTTATGTTGACGTTTGATTTTAAGATCACTTCGTTGTAGCTCTCATGGAAATAACCTTACAGATACGTGTTCCACAGAGGGAATATTTAGAACGAAACTCTATTCATAAATGGGATGTTCTTGCAACTTTTTAATTACGGTGTATTTTGGTAGAGTAACACAGGGCAACACGGTGCAATAAGCTATTATTTGTTTACCTTGCTGACTGGGCACTCTAACGCTGTCAAAACGTAACAGTAACGTTAATCAGTGGTGAAGATGAAATGCTCAGCATGGTTCAATCAACATCACACTAGTTTCTTACGCATAACTCTATGAAAGAAATGTATTTTCATCTATTTTCTACTTATATTCTGATAGTATGATTATCTTGTTGCTGTGCACACACCACTTGTACATGTTATGCCCCTTGGAAGCCCTATAAAATACTCTAACGATATCGAAATTTGTATGAATATTTATTAATTTATGTTTAATAGTAATTGTAAACATTTAATCAACGTCGGAATTATCTGAAATTTAAGAAGAGTTTCGATTCTTACCCTTTTTGAATAAAACTAAATTAAACTAAATAATCTACAGTATGGCCCTTCAAGTCTAGCAGCCATGTTCTACAATATATAATAATATTGTTATTAGGTAAGGAGTTAACCCTGTACATACAAATATATAAACATATACACATACTTAACTTTATATAAATATATATATATATATATATATATATATATATATATATATATATATATATATATATATATGTGCGTGTGCTCATTTATACACATATTTAATTTATGATTTTTCTACTCTTTCCCCCTCATTGCCTGGGAAAACCTCCCACCGTACACACGCAAACCCCAAACACCGATGAAGACTGAAGGATCAGTCGAAAATTTTGTTCTCCATACCATCAACAAGAAAAAACTATTTTTCTTTACAGAACAATTTATATTCCTACACGTCACAAAATAAATAAATAGAAAAATAAATAATAAAAAGTTATAACACAATATAAACTTTTTTTAATTTTATTTTTTTATATACATACTTATATATATATATATATACTGACCGATCGAACGTGTTACGTATTGTCTAGTATGTTCAAACATTACACATCACTTTGATTATGATAACACCTCATAGATGTTTTCCATTTTAATCACCGTTATTTACTTATTTAGATTTTCCTGGCGCAATCTTGAAATTTCTGCCATAAACAAATGTATTCATTTAATTTTTTGTTTTGTTTTTTTATTTCACGTGTTTCTTCGTTTTATCTCAATTTTAAACATATATTTGTCTATCTTCGAGATGATACATCGCGATGGCTAGAGAAAGTCAAACGGTTACATATGCGTGAGGTAAGAATGGACGTCGTAGTTAATATTTGTAGATTAACAACGACATTTTGGCAACTTCTATTCGTTATAAATGTCTTCGCTTGAGATAACAGAAGATAAATTCATGTACAACAAGGTTGTAACGATGTTTGACTATGGATGGTAAAATAGTATTTAAAATATCTATTCTAAGATAAAAATTAAATTAAATGGATGAATAGAAAATCACAGTAGAAGTTAAAATAGATGTAGGTTTCCGTGCCAAGATCAGACTTTATGGGCAGTAAGTCACAGATGCGAAGTTTATAAACAGAATAGAAAAGAATCTGTCGCTTTAGCTGATAGTATTTGGTCTCTCTTTCGGAACTCTCTTTCTCTGTCTCTTTCTCTAACTCTCTCTCTCTCTTTCTCTCTCTTTCTCTTTCTCTCTCTCTCTCTCTCTATCTCTCTTATCGTTACTTCCTTTAAGGAGAGGGGCTAATGAGACCTTATTACTTTACTGTGATGTAAAAAATCTTAAAAAATACAACATCAAAGAGAATTTCGCCATTTGAGAAAAGATTCGAATATAAAATAAACAGTCAGATATATAGGGTCATTGCTGACTTCCTGTCGATTCTTGCATCGATAAAAGGGCGGCAAACGACCTGATAGCCTGACGATGTTTCCCCTTGCAACCGGCAACTCACTTATATGGATGCGACTTCTGTCGACACTTTTGCGCCCTCGTCAGTAACAGAATCGGCAACTAACCCTTCAGCAAAGTAACCGCTAGCAATAAAAAATATGCCGGTTGTCTTGACACATCTGTGTTCCAACTCATCACTGTCGAAACGAATGTAGCGATAGGCTGACACCCGCGACTTATTCGACAACTTTGGTCTTTTGAAGACGCGCCATACCGGAAACTATCATGAAATGACTTGCATTCTACGATCTCCTATCCATCGCCACTATTGGTGGAAACGCCTTGATCCTGCTATTTGCCTGCCAAGACTGAAGCAGATCTGAATATGTCTTGTTAAAAAATACATTTATTAATTAACTATTCAACTTGTACACAATATAAATGGTCAAAAAATACTTTGACTGAAATCTAAGGAACTGAATGCATGTTAACTTCATTTATTTATATTCAAATATTAGTAATTACCAACTAGTTATGTTAAATACTGGCGTTAAAATATATCTTATTTACTTAAGTAAACAAATCTCAAATTTATTTACTAGTATTTCCTTCTGGAAATTTTGTATAGGAGTAATGTAGCGATAAACGTTACTATTACCAAAATCATGAATTATGCATATAGTTAACATTCTGACACTAACATAATTCTATTTCAAACATCTCCCACTTTACGTGGTTATGTTAACAAATCCAATTCTACCATTCATATCGCCCATATGAACGGTAAAATTTGATTTGCAGCTTCCCCTGCGATTAACCCTCTCTTGTAATATTCGGGATAAACAATTTTATTCGAGTAACTACATGTACTGGATTGCTTCATTTGAATGTGCAATAGAAATCATCTGTAAACAACATTAGGAAGAAGTAAATCTATATCTTTAAGGTTTTATGGGCATTTCATTTAAGTTTCCGCATTCCCTCTATCATTAGCAATACAAAAGGTGATATGATTTATCAGTTCACGAAAAACATATGTCAACTAACTTACAGTGATGCCAAACATCATTATTTTACCTTTCAGATATCATCATTTTACTTTTCAAATATCATAATTTTACCTTTCAAATATCATAATGAACTGGATTTCGTTGCATACACTATTGGTTTTACATATAACCATGAAAAAATCTTATTTCAATCCAGTTCAACCAACCAAAAGACACAGTTTACTTTTTTACCATGTTGAGCCTATGAATCTAATTAGTTCTGAAAAAAGAAAATATATGTTTACTCATCTAAAATTTGTTTCAAATTTTGTGGGAAGACTTATTCAATAACTATATTTAAAGCTAAGTACATGAAACTTAATAACATATTCTATAGAGTATTTCAATCGCGAATACAAAGAAAACTATATTTTTTAAGTGCATACGGACTTAAAGGGCGCCCTGTATTATTGTTGCCCAAGTAAAACCTCTCATCAAGAAATTTGCGGATGAACAAATCGGCGTTTCGAGTTCGAATCCTGTCGAATTCATGTCGTACTGTACTAAACATTGTGTAAACCTTACTGTGATCCATCTGATGAGTACTTTATTACCTCTGATGAGATAAATAAAAGCTGTCATTTTTTTGGAAATTCGTGAAGATAAATTCACGCAAGTCTGCAAGAATCTCTGTCAAACACTCTCTGTTCTTATGTTTGTTTTGTAAAGCTTAAGTTTGAAATACTCTTTCTATTCTTAAGAGAAAAGATGTTGCTATGATAACACATGAAGAACAATTAGTCGCTCCCGAATTCGATAATTTTGCTAAGTTATTATGCTACAAGTTATTTAGATCTTCACATATTCATTCATGGTATTTAGTTTTGATGTTTTGTTTTACGGCATATCAACCCTTTTATGATTACTTAATGCGAGATCCGGTCATTTTGGTAAAAGTTATCATGCTTAAAGTTCTTTATATCTTCAAATATTTATTGATGGTTTTTGGTTTTGTTTTTTTGTTTAACAGCATACTAACTCTTTTCGCGTAATTTAATACCGAATTTGGTAATTTTAGTAAAAGTTGTTATGCTTCAAGTTCTTTCATACCTGTAACTATTTATTTTTGATATTTTGTTTGGTTGTTTTTTTTACGACATATCAACCAATTTCGGCATATTTACTTCCAAATCTAGTTATTGTAATAAAAGCTTTAATACCTTAAGTTTTTTATCTTTTCAAACATTTATTAATGGTCTTTGATGTATTTATTTCGTTTTCCGGACTATCAACATTTATTCTTCAAGTTCTTCATGTCTTTAAATCTGAATTCACAGTGTTTGCCTTGTTTTTCTTTTCGTTTAACGGCATATCAACTCTTTTCGTGTTATTTAGTGCCGAATATGGTCATTTTGGTGAAGGTTTTTATCGATCAAGTTCTTTATATCTTCAAATATGTATTCATGGCAATTGGTTTTGTTGTTTTGTACAGAAAATTGTTTTCCTTTTTTGGCCTTGCATAACATGATTAAGTTTTGCAAAAGGGAAAAGAAAAAAACAATAACATAAATGTTTGGTGCATTTTTGATCGAGACGCTGGTATCTACAGACAGAATGTACTACAACGGAATATCCTCTGATCAACTTACTGCACCTGTACACCAAACTGAAATAACTCAGGCCCACCCGACTGACGGTAAAATGCCACCCCTTTTCTTTAGTCGTCTCTAAATGCCAGAAGAGTTCATACTCTAATAGCTTCTATCTTCGCACTGCTTATTAGTAGAATTCTTTTATTTTTCGGACTGTACTAACATGCATAAATTTAAATGCAATGTGAGCAAACATTTTGCTTTCCAACTACGCACTTCATTTGCCATATATATATATATATATATATATATATATATATATATATATATATATATGACAACTATCGCAATAGCCCTTTTACGTTTCAGTTATAATATGCATTCTTTGAGGCAACAAAAGTTGTTTTTTTAAGTTAATACCGGTTATCGAAAAACGATAAGTTGCCACTGATTTTATTCTCTAAACCTGGCGTCATTATCATTGCTGCGCGTTGTCTCTTTTCTGAACGCACTATCTCTATTGATTTGAACGTCTATTCTAATTTGTTTACACAATTATGGCGACGAATTCCCCAATCACTTATTTAGCAGTTCGCAAGAGACAGAAGAAAAGGCGAACGTTCAATCAGGTGTTCGTTCGTATCATTAGAGAATGATTTCTACTTTCTTCCATTAACATTCGCTGGTAAGAGAAAGGAGTTCCAATTAGACACCAAGGTAATAATTTGCATTTACAAGTGGGTGGATTTGAATTCAACTCTCGACGCTGGTATTCAAGTTGGGTTGGGAATAGAAGTTACAAAGACGTAATGAAAACAAGACGTCAAATTAATCGGTTCGGTTTGTTACTTATTTTTTTATCTAGTTATTTCTCTATCCCTCTTTATTATAATAATTATTATTATTATTATTATTATTATTATAATTATTATTATTATTATTGTGTTAGTTGTATTGTTAGTATTCGTATGGTTATAGTTTATTGTTATATAGGTGTGTCGCAAATATATCAAGTTTGGTAAATATAAATGAAAACACATCATATAATAAGTTTTTAATATGATGTTATATAAATGGTGTTACCAGGTTTGATCGAAGACATTTGTACTTCAAAGATTTGTATTTTTCTGAAGAGTAACATAAACTAATATGAGAGAGGGGCCAGATTTCTATGAATCTACTGTCTACTGTATACACTTGTAATTGTTTGGGCACATAACTTATCTTATTAGAAGATAAATAAGTGAACACAACGAACATATTTGGCGGGCTTATATTACGCCTCCGGCTATTTAAACTGTTTCAATATTTTGATTTCACGTCCGCCTTGATTAAACACCCACATACAACTTTTCTAAACAGCCTCTCTTTCCTCCCAACGACAAAAGAAGACGTCATCGTCATATCCGCACACATCCTTTTTTGTCTTACTCAACTTGATCCCATACTTTAAGATTTGACCCTCAAGTCATCCTATCTGATGATTTACTTAGTGGGAACATATTCATTTCGCAAAGTTTATCATTATAACTTTTACTTAGATCGACACTTCTCAAAATTCATAATGGTTGATTTACTCTTATCCAACATAGGGCCCTCCATAATGTTAAATAACTTTTTTCTCACTTCACTCACCACAACTAGGAATAGAACTGGGCTAGTTTTCTTCTACGACACTACTCTCGGGTTTTAATGTGGCTAGCATATCTAATCTGCCTACATAAAATGTATTCTAGGATGTAAGCATGGTCTACTTACGATCAATATCGGTTTCCTATGCCATCCCATGCCATCATTCGATTACGAGGCGTCCTTCACCCACTCTCACTAAGCAGCTTTTTTCATTCACATCATAGTACACACCCAGAGTTCCACTATTTCAAAGTGGTCTAAATATGTTGTCTCACGGGGCATCTGCATGTTGTCCCTAGAAATTCATCTAACACCAATGCACATTTTTCTAATGAATCGATATACAACCGATTGGAATTTAGACAACTTACGCATATTAAATATATTGAGATTTGACCCTCGGGTCATCCTATCTGATGAGTCATTCTCTGGGAACATATTTATTTCCCAAAGTTTATCATTCTACTCCGTACTTAGATCGATCCATGTCAAAATCTATACTAGTTGGTTTACTCTTATCCGGCATAGGACCATCAATAATGTACACTCATATATATGTGTGGTGTTGCATAGCCCCTTAATAATTCATACTTTTGTTTCTTCTCAGTTTGCTCTGTCGTCTAGTGGTGGAGTACTTTCTTCTCCTCTGCACTGTAGTGGCCATCTCCGTGAGTTGTCTGTAACAAAAGACCTTTCTCACATGCTTCATGAGACAACAATGTTTTCATTTTAATTACTTTTTATTCGGCGTCAGTTTCTATTGCCCGTGGATATGTTTTGCTATCGTTGAGAGAGAGAGAGAGAGAGATAGAGAGAGAGGGAGAGAGAGAGTAAGAGATTTACGAATATCGTGGTTACTTCTTAGCTAGCTTATTGTCTAATAAGTCCTTTGTTATTTGAGGAGACAGGGAGAAGAAGGACATCTTGTACACCAGTATTCTTTCTTAGGGAATAACATTTCCCGTTCTGACTTGGCTACATCTTAATTCCTTCGTCCGACTTCTGCGCTTCCCAAGTCCGAACTAGTTTAAAAACTCAAATTTTCTCACATATCAAAACTGTGACGTAATATCACGTGCTCACCACACAGGTGCCGGATGACTTTTTGAACTAGGGTAATCCATTGTCTCGTCACTTGTCACGTTTCGATTCCCGGAAACAGCATCACACTCTATGCACTCGGCGGCACGCACTAAATCGCACAAGCAAAACTAACGAATCCACACCCGTTCTCCACCACATTCGTCCATTATCATATAACATTCTTATAAAGGTTTTTATAATCCCACAAGTTACGCCCATCATTATATAACAGTGGTAACCGGTGCTTGACCTTCCATAGAGATTGCTTTGTTAGAAAAAGGTAAATTACCAAATTGGAAGCTCAAATCTTTGGTTCCTCTTTGTCAGAGATTCACATCAGAGAACTTGTATTGGTGACAAAAGAAGTAAAAATGTTCCTTCTTCCCTAGTGTGCCGTGTGTCAGGTTAAATTTCTACGAACAAAGTTATTTCGGGAAGGCTTTTGTCTGTGGAACACATTGCTACGTGTTTTCTGCCCTGCAGGTTACATCTTTACCGTTTTCAAAACCAATGATAACAGATTCCTATAGAAAACAATCGCCACAATTATTTGAACTTTTTCTGACAATCATTTCATCTTATTGCAGCTTATCTTCGAATGGCATCTTGTCTTTGATAAGTTGTGACCATTATAGTAAAAAATATTGTATAACTTTTTCTGGATGAATAATACATAACTGTCCTTCAAAATGAATAACAGTGACTCTAAGATTATTCGGCACAAAATATGTAGACCTTCATTTGGATTCCCACGTAAGGGTGGCACGGCGAGCGAGGAACAGGGACGCTATTATCCAAGTTGGTGTAGAAGCCCATCTTAAGTAGTTTGAACTCGTTAACTCATCTAGCAAATCTCTTCTCCGATTCATCATCCGATTTCCTTTTCTTTTCTCACGTTATAGGTCATCTGACCCTTTAACTCTACCAGACAGCTTGTTTTCAACAATTATTATTGCAGCGAAACGTAAAATAACAATGATGGTAAGCTTGTTTACACACAAAACATCCAATGTATAAGAGTGAGCTATTAAAAGCAATAACGATGCCAGGAATGGATATCCCATGACTCCATTAAACCTGATATTTAAGTGAATTAAATCTTATTTCCAACGTAACAAAACATAGAGATACACGCCCATTGGGTAGATGTGTGTATGAGTTAAATGTTATATCAAGGAATTAATTTTTGTTAGGAAAGCAGACGAAAATCGACATAAGCAATAATCATGCTATGATTATCACGCGACAATAACGTGGCAATAAAGTAAGTAAGGAGTTCTGATGCACCCGTTTTAGTGCACTTACTGTTTCTCTAACGTAGTAATGATGTATAGTCAGCATAATTACATTGTAAATAATTTGGTTCTATGATATTCCTCGCTGATAATTGCCGGTCAGGAACAGGGGACGAAGGTGATCTCCAAACTGAAAAAGAATATATTCAACCATTCTTTTCCAAACAAAAGGAGTCCAAGACTCATCATAATAATATATACGTTGAATCATCATCATTTTCTAATGCAGTATTGTTATTTAAATTAAATAAGTCAAGAACGATGGCGGCCATTCTAAAAAATAACTGTCACCTGTTGTTTTGACGTCATCAGTAAATGACATATTTCCGGTTATCAGCACTAAAATCGGGGATATGCCATCGACAATCAGTGCAACAGTGGCTTTGTTGTTGTCGGGCTGTATTGTTGTGTTCAGTTTTAGGAGGTCTATTCTTCATGGTTTTGCCTTCTCTCTGTGTAGGGGTTAGTTTATGAGGTGCACCTACCGAAATGATGCTTATGGGGCTGCTCAGGAAATAGGTGTAGGTAAACGTGCACGTGACCTAGTGCACTGCCTTTCTTTGTTTCTGACTTCTTGCAGAGGAGGTAAATACACATACTTAACGTGCGTTCACATTCCCAAGGTCAAGTTAACAATTTCCTGAATACACATTTGTATCCTATTAACATAGAGGGTTGTTTTGCTTCTTTATTCTCATTGACGAACTCACAGTGACTCTTTATACAGATTGATTATGACGATAGAACTATAATGATCGGATAAAAAATGGAATTTGTGGCAACTTTAATAATGAAGGCTTTCACTATTTTTAAAGTATGATTCGGTGTAAGTTCATCATAAAATATGATAACTTTTCGTAGATAAGATATATATATATATATATATATATATATATATATAGAGAGAGAGAGAGAGAGACAGACACAGAGAGAGAGAGCGAGAGAAAGGAGAGAGAGATAGATATAGAGATTGGGAGATTGAGAGAGAGAAGGAAGTGATTGGGAAGCAACGGTCCAGACGTATGATGAGGAAACATTTCTCAAACAGATTGAACCAAAACACATTTTTAGACTTCAAAGAACATGCTGACATAAAAATAAAACAGAAATTAGCAAATAAGAATAAAATATCGATAAGTGACAGTTAAGCTTTCCGGGGAACGGATAATGACTGTTTCTAGCATTAGCTCTGTGTGGAGTTTGATGTATTACATGTACAATGAAAAAATATACAGTGTTTTACTAGTGTCTTCTTTTCTGATAATTTGCGATAAGAAGCAAGCCAAAAGAGATTAATGTTTTCCTACTCGCCATTACACTAGAGGAATCCTCACCAATTTAACCATCAGATATAGGAGTACCTACAGACGCGTCATCAAGCAATATGTATAGTTAACTTGGTTCGCATTGACTGTCCATCATTTCAATTTAAATGACAAGAAATACTTCCAATCGAAGACACAGTTTACAAAAGGGTTTAACTAAAACAAGTAAAAAAGGCAAGCAACATCAACAAAAAAGTAACGATGCCTTAACTCCAAACTATAGCTTACACTAGCAAAAAGAAACAAACATACACGTTGACCACTGGATTATAATACTTTAAACAAGATGAATTTACCCGGCGTTGCCTGAGTGTGACGTATTGCCGGGTGGAATTTTACGTTGAAATAATTCAAAATATGTACAGATTTACATAGTGTATTCTTGTGCTATTTTAATTTTATTTTATTTTAGATTTTAAAAAATATTCGATTTTTCAAATAAACTAGTTTTACTCAAACAATGTAAACTACCACTGTAGCCGTAAGGGGAGAATTACAGTGACACTTTCAGGTGTTATCCTTAATTGGAAGTTGTGCACTGAGATGCCTGTTCACATTGCTTTTAAATTTCTGCGTGTCGGTACAGTCAGGGAAAAAGAGAGTAAAGAGGGAGCACGAGGAAAAAGGCCATTCAAGTAGATGGCTTTTCGGCATAATGGGGCCTTCACAGTAAATGGATGGTATTTAGCTGATTGTCGGGTTGGTCTGGTGTATTTACGTCGAAGGAGCACCAGAGCAACAAGTTCATCGGAGCACAATCCAATGTAGTACTCGTAGAATGAGCACACGTATGCAATATTGCGGCGATGAGGCAGAGGCTCGAGCTTTGTAAATATTGAGCGACCTTAATAGGTCGCTCAATATTTACAAAGCTCGAGCCTCTGCCTCATCGCCGCAATATTGCCCACGTGTGCTCATTCTACGAGTACTACATTGGATTGTTAATAGTTAGCGAATCCTGTTGGACCTCGTATAAGAGGAAGAAGCTAGTCCATGGTGTACACGTCCAGATGTGAATATAATACTCCATGCATGGACGGATGGTGGCTTTGTTGAGATCTAGGATACTGTCAGGTATTAGAAGTCTTCTAGCACAGTAGAAGGACCGCACCTTCTTTGCAGCAGCCTTGGCAACGTCTTCAATGTATTTACTTCAATTCTGTTAATGTTAGGCCGAGAATTCTGAACGTATGGCTTAAAGGTAAGGTGTTATTTTTAATGAACATCGGTGGTTGAAGAGTTTTTTTTGTAATTGTAGAAGGAAATGAGCTTTGTCTTAGCAGCATTAACTGTTATCATCCATTTATAACGTCATCCCACTACAGACTAGAGGTCACTTTCTAAGTATTCAGCCATTGCATACCCAATGTAATCAGGGAGGTCATTTATGAAAATAAGGAACAATAAAGGTCCAAAGATCACTCCCTGTGGTTCACCTGCCATTATGTCATGTTGTTTGTATGTACGGTCATCGCAGACAACCTGGGTCTTTCTTTTGGTTAGGAAATAATCTAATTATATTAAATATTAAGTAATACAATATGAATGAATTTTTTTTGGAAGACTTTATGTCAAAAATTTGGATATATCAAGCGATTTATAGTAAATAAGATTTAATAAGCACTTATCAAAGTTACGTATAGGTGAGAAACGCAGACAGACACGAGATGATGTACGATATTTCTATTAATACAGAAGTACATGAAGTAGAAACAGAAAGAACAATAGTGTAATAATGTTCACACACGGTAAAATGATAGATTTGTGACGAAATACAGAATTAAGTGAAGAAATATTTTAAATATTGTTGCTGGGATCAAAATCATTTTAGTTTTCCGCCATCGATAAACAGACCGGACAGAATTTAGCCTATATAATCATCACTGACTATTCGATCGGTTCCTTACGAGAAGAGGCATCAAGTTTTTTTTTCTTTTGCACTCTTTCCGACCGACTGCGTTCTCGTCCAAGTGTTGTCCATGGCCATGGTTAACAATTCATGAGACTCATTCTCGCACTCACACCACACTGTGTTCTTACCTCAAGGAATACTAGCATTAAGACAAAAACAAAGTATCAAAAAATCGACACAGTTATAATGTAACACTCATCAGTTTATGTATGGATCGTTGATACAGTATGTAGGATGATAACGAAGGAAATACCTTCCGTGATAATGTACAAGTTTGTTAAAAACACTATCAGTGGAGTTTACACTGACAATTCTCTCGGGTTGATTTTTGTTTGGCAAGGTGTTTTTTTAGTTGCAATTCGTGCTTATACCAGCATTTCCTTGAACGATATATGGCGTGTGTACGATAAACACATCATATCACAAATACAAAAATAACAAACAAAGTTATAATGTAACATTTCATCAGTTTATATATAGACCGTCACTAAAGCTTGTAAGACAAGAATAAAAGACATTGCTTCTGCGACATTGTGTTAGTTCGCTAGAATTTGTATGTGACCTTTCGCGGAGTTGACGCTTACAATTGTGCAAGTTTTGTTTTTACACAAACAAGTCTGACTCAATGGTTTTAGTTAATTCTCTAGTTTTACCACCCATCCTCCACTCATAAATATAATTCTTCGGCGTTGTGCAATTCAGCATTTAACATATGAGGACAAATTATGTTTACTCTCTTATTGATAGAGTGTGTTTCTGCCTACTTACTGAAATCTACTTTTAATAATACTGCCAGCGACACTCAATCATAGGCGCCCTTAAAACTCCGTTGTTCTTCTCACACTATCGGTTTTAAACAAAGTAATTTCGATAGATCGACTTTAGTTTCGAGATTTCTCTAGCTTCATTAAATGCTGTCTGAAGGAATGTCTCTAACGTAAATCGATGACTATTAACTGCAGGTATTTGCTTTTTAGATTTTATGTTTCTACTAAAATGCACTATTTTTATGAATTACTTGCTGACAGAATAGCCTTTAAAGAATAAATAATGCATTTACCAGTTTTATTTTGTTCTTTATTTAGACCCATTAGTATGTATTTTGATTTCTTTAAATAATAATGTATTTCAATGAAAAACTTCGTTTTTGGCTAATATTTGCTATTCATCACGTATTACTTCAACAATATTAAGTCACCCCTGCTACACTAACTAAATATCTCTCTCTCTCTCTCTCTCTCTCTCTCTATATATATATATATATATATATATATATATATATAAGGCAGTTGGTTGTATTCATGTATATATATATATATATATATATATATATATATATATATATATATATATATATATATATATATATATATACTGGGAAAATCATTGCACTCGTATTTTAAAGACGGACGAAAACACAAAGGTCTTGATATATATATATATATATATATATATATATATATATATATATATATATATATATATATATAGATTTTTCATCATCAATTACTTTTTTCTTAGAATTCGATGAAAACTATTTTGTCTTTCTGAAAATGTACTTTTGAAATTGTACTTTCACTTTCAGTCCTCTTAATCGATAGAATAATTTTTGTAAATCATTTGTCTGACCCTACCGTCACATTTTACTTAGTCTTTAATTCTAAATCTGGTTGATCTGTGACTCGACCGATTAGGACAACGCTTAGGGAATTTTCACGGAGAAAAGTAAAAATGGAAATGTATTTAACAGAATCGGTTTCCACCAAAAAGGAAATAATGGGGGAAACTGAAACAAAGAAAGTCTCGCTTTTGTTTTTTGAAAACGAGATTCTGAACAGTAAAATGCAAAAAAACGGCTGCTGGTAGGCGAATAAAAAGTGAAGAAGAACATTGAAAAGAGAGAAAACCAAAATAAAGTCAGAAATAACTTAAATACATGAGAAAACGAATGAGAAAAGAGAAGTATATAATAGAAGGAATTAATGAACGAAAATAAGGAAGTAAAATCAGGTAAAACTGAGATGAAAGATCAACAGAATGAAGAGAGAAAGATATAAAGAAATGGCGAAGAAACGAAAAAGAAGAAAGAAGAAAGAATAGTTATAATGAAACCAAAACACGAGGTGGAAGTACGAGATTAGCAAGAATAAGAGTTTAGAAAGAAGTATGATGAAAAGAAAAGCTGACGAAAGGATGAAACAGAGAACAAAAGAAGGATTAATTTGATTGTTTTGTTTTACGACATATATCCCTTTGCGTATTCTAATGTCGATTCCAGTTATTTGGGCAAAATTGTGCATGCTTTAAGTTTTTAATATCTTCACATATTTATTAGATTCTATTTTGTATTCGACATTTGTAGATTAGTATATCTTGTAGACATACGAGGGTGAGTCAAAAAGTTCGCGGGAAAAAGTATTACGTTTAAACAAGTTAAAACATGTCAGATCACGCCACTGGGTGTCTACCTTTCGTTTAGTTACCGGGGATTAGTTTCCTGCGAGCATCTGTATTGTTCAGACCATCTAAAAGAGAATCTATTTTTCGTCCAGGGAAAACATATTTTGACATAAGGTCGAATATGACTTTTTTGGTAAAATTCGATTGAAAACGAACACAGATCATCGAGGCTTTTGAAAACAAGTTTATGTAGTTGATGCTCCAAATAGACTACAGTCTACATTGGGATTACTGATTTAATGAAGGGAGAGACAACTTTGAAGACGACCTTCGCTCGGAAAAAATAGGAACCTAAAATAATTATGAAAACATCGATACTGCTTAACATTTAATTGACTGTTAATCAAATACCTACGTCCGTAGACATTTCCTATCTTTCAAGACATTCAATTATTCATGATAATTTGAGACTGATCAAACTTCTAGCACGATGGGCGCCAAAAGCGTACTGGCCTAATCAACAGAATCTTCGTACTGATCCCTCTTTAACATTATTGAACAAAATTAAAGTAGATATAGAGCATTTTTTGGCGGAAATTTTCACCGGAGATGAAACTTGGATTTACAACGATGATCCTGAGTAAACAAAACCAGTCAAAGCAATGGGTCATGCGCAGTTCGTCAAGTTAAACGCTCAAAAGTCAGCTTAAAAAGTGATCGCTACGGTTTTCTGAAATCGAGAGGTTGTGATATAGATATATTACCTTGATAATGAAAAAACAGTAACATGAGATACTTTGATTGCAAAAAGGAAAGAAAAAATTCATGATGTGGTCCTCTTTCCTCATGACAACTCAGCAGTGTATTTCTCGAGGGTTCTGCCATATTTCATCGAGAATTCCGATTGAAAGTGATTCCTCGCTTTCTATACAGTCCCCATTTAGCTTCAGCAGACTATATATTTCCTCAAACCACCCCATTTATATGACATAGAAAAAGCAAAACACTGTGCTACTAATTGACCCCGAAAATGTCATGCATAAAATCTTCAAAGACTGTCTTCTGACCTGGAAACATCGACTTAAGAAGTGCATTGACACGAATTTCAACTATGTTGAAGCATTAAGTTAAAGGATATCGGAACACGCTATTGGGTAACTAACTTTCGATTAGTTACCTGTAATTAGTTTCTTGCAAGCCTCTGTACGAAAAACAAATTAATTTCTTGAACATTCCGCGAACTTTTTTTTATCGACTGTCGTATATTGTTTAGATAAATATATAGTCCGTGAAATATTCATTCTATTAATCCGATAGATAGGGTTCTTAAAGCTACTACTACTTATGATAAGAGAAAACGTGGGAATAATAGCCACTACGGGGGTAACTCAAGCCTCTCTCAAAATGAAGGCGGTGGACGTCATCAAAGGCTAGAAATGTATGTCGTGTAACGAACGATTTTTGGTAAAGGTATGTTATATACCTCCTCTCCAGGAGGTTAGACACAAGGTCAGGAGTTGTTTGGAAAAGACAGCGTACAAAGATAAACGCATTCTAGTCTACACAAAATGCCTAAATCATGATTAGCCGTTAGGTCGCCTCTCAAAGAGTAAGTAAATCCCACGTAGTATTCTGGTTGAGCTAAACAATGGAATGTTTCTGTCGGCAGAGAGTAAGGTTGACGCGATTAGTTGGGACTACGTCGAGTGTTCATCGAGAGAAAAAGAGACGTCTGTGTCAGGTTTATTGTATTGACGAGATTCGTGTTTTTAAAAATTGTTAATACAATTTGAAAGTCGAAATTTAAATTTTTGTTTGTTGATGAAACCCCACGTCACATATGCGATCTATGCCCTGCTTTGGAGACTGAGCATCAAACAACTGGAGAATAATATACTTAGTAAAGTAATGGGTTGTCTGGGGCCGAATGATTAATAGCAAGCGCCAGCTATATTCGAAAAAGGAGCCGCATATTCGGAAGTGGAAACGTTAGTCGATACGGAAACAGAACCTTCATTATCGATTCCGAAACTGAAACTGGGCCGTATGTCACATTTCGAAAAAGCGCACGAATCAAAAGGCCACCACGATCTGTAATTATATGTGATCAAAAGATCAGATGGAGTGTAGCAGCCACCATGCAACTCCACAAGGCAAAACAAGTGAGGGTCGCGTTCATCTTACAAAATGGAATCTTTTTATTTTTGTACAGTTAATGAGTGTTTCCTCATGCAAATAGGCATTCTTTTGCATGGGCAAATACTCGATGATATAAAAGGAGGAGGAAGTTTTCTGCTGGCAGAAAATGAAGTCTAAACTTCATTCTTGGTAACATATCAAGTGAAAGTTCGAACTCGACAATCAGTCAGGTAAGGCCTGGGCCATTTCAATTGCCTTTCTTTTCTCAGGCTGAGGTATTCGTCCTGTGTTGTCCTAGGAAGTTCACACTCACTGGTCTTCCCCTTTTGGGGGTGTTAGTTCATTGCTAACTTCCTGAGGCAAGGAATGCTGATAGATCTGCCCAGACAATTTTTAAGAGGCCAGAGTTCCCCTTCTCTAGGGACGCTGACCTGCGCTTCCTAATTTCCGGCTTTGTGCCACATCTTTCTACGATAAGAATGTATTAAATGTCGAGAGTAAAGTTGACGCGATCAGTTGAGACACTGTTGAGTGTTCAGCGAGAAAAAAGAGACGTCTGCATCAGGTTATTCTGTTAGCGAGATTCGTGTGTTTTGGAGAATTGTAAATAAAATTTGAGAGTCGGACTTTTGATATTTCATTTTAATTACACGTTTTCAACTTTCTGGCGCCGATCTCAATATTTGTCCGTTATACTAATTTACTCGACATTTGTTTATCTAAGCCTGTTTATGCTTATGTATCCTAAAAAATAGATGTTAACATCGTCTGCAGTTTTGGAATTTTTAATAAACTTCATCATAATTAATCTAATTAGCCGCAATTTTAAAGAAAAGAACCAAGCTGCATATCTCTTTCTAATGTTTCATCTATCACTCTCTAGTGATTTATATATATATATATATATATATATATATATATATATATATATATATATATATATATATATATATATATATATATGTATATATATATATGTATATATATATATATATATATATATATATATATATATATTTGTTCTTAAAGGCCTGAGATACGGGTTTTCTTACATTTCAATAACCCATCATCTCTATGCTCACCATTTTATCTAACTGGGTTCGGCAAAAGAAAGCCAGTGTGCTCGATCAAGACGTCATACACTTTGATGCAAGCGAGACATGCCGAGCAGTCAGCCTGTAGATAATAAATTATAGCTTTCTTAAATGTAAGTATTAGAAAGTTTATTAAAAATGCATTCAAAAACAGAAAAACGATTAAATATTAATTCAAAAATCAAACCAAGAATTAATTTTAAATTAATTATCAGGTTGTGTGTCCCTGCGTTAAACTGAATAAACATCACGTTTTTCACTTCATCGATTGCTGACGCATCTCACGGTTGGACTATTTCTCCAATCTCTAGCTTTTGGACTTTCACTTGTTGCTTGCATTAATTTTATTTCAGCCTTCTGGACTTCTGGATACATTTTCTAATTATGTTTTTTAAACTCTATGACCTGGATGAATTGTATAGATTCAACAAAAAGTATGTTTTTGGGTTGATATATTTGATGCTATATATATTTATGTATTGCTGTATATATTTTTATATATTTTCAAAGAGTAATTTTTTGCCTGTAGTGATGTCACTATGGTAATGGTCCTCTGAGGAGAATATTTATTTTGAACACTCACGAGCTAAGGACGTTAAGATACTTTGCTTGAACTTTGAAATTTAATAAAATTTGAATGACACCTTATTTTATTATTTCCTTTTATATTATAATATATATATATATATATATATATATATATATATATATATATATATATATATATATATATATATATATATGTTGATCTATAAAGAAAACTACAAAAACGAACACTACAAACATATACATATCTGGCTACACCTACTAGCGCATATATATATATATATATATATATATATATATATATATATATATATATATATATATATATATATATATATATGTATATATATATATATATATTAATTTTAAATAAATAATATTGAATTATTTAAATGTACATACACTAGCGTTTAGAGCTTTCGCTCTCATCAGTGCAGGGATGATAATCTCGGACGATCGCATGTTTCGAACTCCTGCAACAGTCAACCTCGACTCCTTAAGCAAGCGAATTCCTGTTCACACTCGAACGAAATATTAGATCATTAGTCCGTCAACATAAAAAGATGGATCAAAAAAGAAACACACAGGAATTATCTATGTTGTTTAAAGAAACAGGAATCAATGAAAAAATGCTGCCAAAGTATATATATATATATATATATATATATATATATATATAGTTATTTTTAAAAAATGCTTTTACGAACATACGTATACGTTGTATCCTTTCGGCAATCGTCAGGGTAAAGATGATTCTTCATACCGGCTGCCCGACTTTTACCCCGGAACAAGATTCGTGTTTTAAACTCAAATTACAACGTTTTAT
Organism: Sepiola atlantica; assembly: GCA_963556195.1. NCBI lineage: Eukaryota > Metazoa > Mollusca > Cephalopoda > Sepiida > Sepiolidae > Sepiola > Sepiola atlantica. The sequence continues at coordinate 45,739,394 of OY744532.1, read as the reverse complement.
CTAACGCGGCCACTATCAACAACGTAAATCAGCGACAGATTAAACCTGTTTAAAGCAACCGGCTGTCAGAATGTTTGACTGCTGAAGGAACATGCATTGAAAACCAAAAGGACGACTGTTCTAATACTACACAATACAGAGCCCAACCTATATTAGAAGCGAAACATAATTATAAATATTTGTTTTTATCTACAGATACGTTTAATCCTTTCGGTAATCGTTAGTGTAAAGATAGTTATTCATACCGGTCGCTGAACTCGAAACCCGGAACACGAGTTATATATATATATATATACATATATATATATATATATATATATATATATATATATATATATATATATAGAGAGAGAGAGAGAGAGAGAGAGAGAGAGAGTGAGAGAGAGAGAGAGGGAGAGAGAGAAATAGGGGGAGAGAGAGAGGGAGAGAGATAGACAAAGAGAGGCAGATTAAAATGATACTTCAAAGATGAAAATAATATCTTCTATCTTTAATAAGTGCCGATCAGAATAAAGACAGAGCTCAATATATTGGATAAAGTATAGTAATAATTGATTAAATGAAAGAATAAGATGAGAAATAAATCAAACTTTATTACATATCAAAGTTCAAGTAACATGTAATGTAAAGTCTTTAATCCATTCTATGAATGAATAGTATATGTAATACTATCTGTTATACCTCTACTATATTTTACCTTGGTAAGGTTTAATGAATATATTTTTTATTGTTAAAATTCCAATATTGTTTTATATAATTGTGTGGGTAGCTTGTCTATTACGACGTTAATCTGCAAGCATAATTCTCTAATAGTATTATGTTTATGTTGGTGTGTATTTTGATGCGTATTATTTCCATATTTGATTTTGGTAAAATATTGTTTGTGCTGGTGTTATAATTATTACGTATGATTTTATAATAATTTGTAATATAAATTTTGAGAAATATTTTTCTTTGATTAGCAGTTATTCTAAATAATACGTAAATAATTAAGAAATGTAATGAATACCGGTTGACTTTTCTAATACACTTGTTTGAATATAATTTTTTTCTAAAACCCTAGTTAGCTGGAGTAGATAGATGATTCTAATAGAATAAATAGATAATCTAGATGACTGTGCGATTTGTAATAAGAAAGATTAATTCCGCCTGTGCTTGTTTAGTATTACACGTAATTATACGTGTTAGTGTATGTAGAATTTAGTATATTAATGCATATGTATAATTACTAGTAGAGTAAGTCCGTATGTGTGATTTTGCTGCTGTAAATTGTCCGCCTTGTAATCTGTATGTGTAAGTTATGTTAAATATACAGTGATATGTGTAGGTATTAAACATGTCAAACCGATAGAAGTGTGTGTTGTTTGTCCTATTTGCGTTAATTTGTGTGAATATACGTTCTGTGTTTGCGTGTGTAAGCATGAGAGATTTCTTAGTGGTAAGAAATGTTTGGGCTTTTTCGAGTGTGTTATGACTTGCATGCATGTACATATATTCTGTCTCGCATGTATGCGATTGACGTGTAAGTGTATAGGAGGAGAGCAACTTTCATTACCCTACTCGCTGATTATAACATTTGACATGCTTAAAAAGTCTTCATCCCACCTCCACCCTCAGTTATGACCTTAAGAAGAACGCCGCCGTAGACTTGCTGCCTCCGAATATATATATATATACTACCGACTTTCTTTCGGAAAATTTAATTATTATTGTTGCAGTCTTGATGCTGTGTGCTAAGCACAGAAACGCGAGTTAATTAGTGTAGGTTGTTTTGATATTTATATAAAGTTTATTTATACAGCTCTTTTTTGTATTGCATTGTTTGTCACTTTCATTATTCCAAGCATATTTCATTAAATAAGATGTCAAAGATGACCGATGAGGAAAAGTGGCCTAGAAAGTCCAACTTCTTTTATATATTGCTCTGATATTGCGCTAACTACAGAAATTCGGTGTCTTTTTCCAAAAAGTTTTTAACATAATCTAGAGACATTGATGAATTTTTCCTATTTAACACCCGGCATGTTCTATTTGTTATTGTTTGGTTCATTATCAAATGATAAAAAGCAATGCAAATTCTGGAAAATATAACAGACAAACCGCAATACAAATAAAAAAACACAATGGGTGATATGTGTTTTTAGCATCTAAATAATTCAAATGACAACACAAACATACATCTGAGAAGCCAGCAGAGTACAGCGAGAGAAAAGGAAAGAGAGAAATACATAACTAATTTAGTGTGAAATCAGTGATATTTCAGTCAATTACAATGTACAGCTCATTAAATCAATTAACGTGAATTATAAATATAGATTACTCAATCACAAAATTAAAGAGATTATTTTATTATGTATTTTGTATTATTTAACTCTATCCGAACTAAACCGTAGAGAATTTTTTTTTTTAAATTCGGCTTTAGTATAATCATGGATTTGAATCATCTTGTTGGTTTACAGGCAGTAATTAATTGTTAGTTATATTGTGACCATCAGGTTGGGAAAATGGGGTTAGACAGAGATGAGTAATAAGAATAGGGAGGATAGTTCTCTCATACTGATGAGACTTTTTTAAAGATTAGCTTACACGAATATATCCATCTATCTATTTATCTATATATCTATCTATCTACATAATACATACACAGACACACACATGTATATATATATATATATATATATATATATATATATATATATATATATATATATATATATATATATATAGTTCGGCAGCAAGTCATTTTATAAGGAAGTGACATTCATATATATATATATATATATATATATATATATATATATATATATATATATAAGTCAGGTTTATCTTATATTCAAGTAACAATGTTGTTTTATTTCTTTGTAAATATTTTTTTCATATTTCCAAACAGCATAACATTTCTGTGAGATGTATATTTACGGTCTGTTTTTTTAGGTGAGCCAATCAATATTTATAAATCTTAATTAATCTATATATCTTTATATATATATATATATATATATATATATATATATATATATATATATATATATATATATATATATATATATATATAAGTAAGTAAGTAAGTGTTATGCATGTGTTGATTTCTGTTGCGGTGCCACAGTTAAACGATTTATCAAAGAGGCAAACAAACCGCAGATTTGGAATCAGTACTTTTAATACGATGCCATTATTAATGTTAGAACACATTAATCAAAATTAAACATGCGTAAAAATATCATTAAAACAAATGTTCGGACATTTTAAAACTTTCCTTTTCAAAGCTTACCTAACAGGATACTTATAATTATCTGAAACATTTCAGTACAAGTAAGACAATAAATTAGTAAACACATAAGATTATTCAATATGTGTTTTGTAATCAAATCATCCTATGTATTATATATACACACACATATATATATATATATATATATATATATATATATATATATATATATATATGTATGTGTGTGTGTTGAAAATTATATTTTCATTCCTGCTTCTTTATTTATTTCAGACAATCAAACGATTTTTGATCCATGCAAAGAGGAAAAAATGTTTAAAATTGTTTATCACTGCGAGGAACTCATTAACAGTTTAAATTATATTTTAGTTTCATCTGTGACTGTGAATATGAGCTTTCGCCTTCAGTGATAACATTTTATGCCATCTTACCGGTTCAAATCTCACAGTAAACAATTGTTCCGTTTTGCTAAATTGTTTCAGTTTTTTCCTTGACGATATCAGTTATCAGCATAAACCTGTATAATGCACATTTTTGTTTATAATTGCTTTTATTCTAATGATTAAAAAGTATTTTTTAAATATATTATTTAAAAAGATACTTTTTTTTAAAATTATGACTGTCGTTAGGTGATAACCCAGCTGTTGACGGGTACATTAGTGTGTTGATATATAAATCACTAGCAGTTGCCGTATTCGACGTATGTGGCTTTCATAATATGTGACATATTAGTAACATCTAATAATTTCAAGATTCGAAACATTGTGCACATAAATTTCCACGCTGGTGATGATAAAATCCGGATTATTTAAATAATATGAAATGAAAGAAATCGATTGCATTATGGGAGCTGAGAGGAAAATCTTAATTCTAAAAGAAATTGCAATTCTTTATTATTTGCTATTTACGCAATAATTTGAACCATTTTTAGTTCAAACGGAGAAATGCATTGCCAACGACTTTCTGATAAGAAAAAAATATCACCGGACAATCGATGAGTCAACCTATTATTACAAATGGATCGATACATATGTAATAAAACCATGGACACATTTTAATGTCTGTGCTTTCTTCGGATAAAGAGAAGTCACATTAAATGTGCAGACAGTTATCTCGTGATTCTTTTGTCATCATCCATTAATGTTGCGCTCATCATGAATCGTAAAACGATGCTACGCCAGTAAACTATTATTAACAAATTTGATTTGACTCTCAGATTAATTTTCTTTTGTGCGTTTTAATTTTCATAGATCGACGGCGTTAGTGCATACACTCCTCTCTATTATAATAACACGTCTCATTACTCGGTTTTGATATTTATATGCATTACTTGCTATTCATTTGCGTGTAACACAAATATGTGTAGGGCATAACAAATAGATTTAAATAATTGATTCATAGACAGCCATCTATTTATGCGTACGTAGAAAAATAAAAAAAATAATACAGTAAGTGTTGAGAAGAAGCCAGTAAAATAATTAAATAAATAAATACAATGCGGATTTGAAAGAGTGAAAAATAACTGAATGGAAATTATTGCTAGTTAAGTATTATTAGACTTTGTTAGTCTTGAAGAGAGCTGGAGGAAAGTACAATAATATTTATGTATTTTGTACATTCTTATTTACTCTAGGACAACCAGATTTATTGAAACATAGGAAACGAAAAACGGCAACTTCTAGATACACAATCACTTAATTGAGTGATATCAATTCAAAAAGCAAGGCAACACTTGTGGGCTCATTAAGCGTCAATAAACAATTCCGATTGTAAGCTATTGTATATGATGAAGTGAACAAAAGTTGCTAGTGCACCCATAATTTAGAAGTGCTTGATAAAATTAAAAAAATACGATTGCACTCACCAATTCCTTAGTTGATCGCGCTGAAGTAAGAAGGAAGGCAAGGGAGGAAATAAATACACATAGAAATAAAAAGTGAGAAGGGGAGAGTATTATAGATACCAACATATGTAAAATCAACTTACACACCGATACAGAAATGGTTTCAGAAAAATGAACCGACTAGGTGTGTGTGTGTACAAACATTATCTCTTTAAATATGTATATGCAGTTTGTAGTGACAAAATACGTATATGTGGCTATGCACTGGGATATATTATAATCATTGAGCATAATAAGTATACCATTCGAGTTAAATAATCCGGGATGTAAAAAAAAAATAAGATAACACCCCTTACATTTTGTTAACATCTTTACTAAACAAAGTACGCATCCTCCTGAAGCAGTCTGGTCTGTTTTACATTATTTCTGGCTAGTGTGCTGCATGCACTTATCTAATTCATCGGTTTATCCTGTTGTTCACCGAGTCTACATTTACTGTTATCCTTGGTCTTGTCTATCTTGGCGTTTGTGTTGTTTTTTTCTACCGCGTTGTTTTATGCGACTATTAGTAGCAATTACGTTTCTCTGCTCAAGTGTCCTTTCCGTCGTAATTTCCATGTATGTTATGGCCGATTAGCTTGTACACTGGTGTACATGTAGCTGCTTCACTTCTAATGTTGATTTTAGCGGCATTTTGTTTATTCACCTCAGCGATGTTGATGTTGATGTAGATTATTATTATTATTATTATTATTATTATTATTATTATTATTATTATTATTATTATTATTATTATTATTATTATTATTATTATTATTATTATTATCTGTACTCTCTAGGATTTCTCACATAAATCATCGTCAGTGATTGCTCACCGACAACAACCAGTGGTATTTCCTGGAGTCTGAGTGACAACAAGTCTCCCCAGACTTCCAGTATTCTTCACTTCTTTTCGATAACGATGCGGTATCGCAACAGCCGCTTACCATTGATTTCTCGCTGTTAAAGACAATTGGTATTCTCTGGAATTTGGGTGGCAATAATCCTCCCCAGTGGCTGGTTTGTGCTGTCCCTCCTCGGTCTTCTTATCCTCTTCGACCCTCTACAAATATGTCAGCCTAGGCCGGCACCAGTTTAAAAATAAATAAAATAATATTTCTTTAAATTAATTTTTTTTTTAAAGTTCTGTTTTTTTAATTTTTTAATTTTTTTCTTTTCAATTCCTTTTTTTTTTCTTTCTCTTTCCTTATTAAAAAAAAAAACTAATTCTTTTTAATTTTTTTTTCTTGGGGTGGGGAGAGGAAGGAGCTTATAGTCTTTCTTGTAATTTCTGTTTCTTTTGTTCATTTTTGTGTAGTGATAGCTGGGGCCGGGGGGTGATTATGAAGTGTTGTTTCTTGCAGTTTCTGTTCCTTGGCTCTTGTTGTGTTGTTCTTCGTGTGGTTTTGTTTTATCCGTTGTAAACTCCTTGTGACTGGTTGGCCTTTGTAGCTTATGTGTGTTAGTTTCCTCATCTGAGGATTTTCCTTAAGATTGAAGCTGTTTTGATCATTGCCGTCCTGTGTATGATTTTGATAGCCCCTTTGATTCCAATTTCTCCCAGTCTTTTCCCCAAGTTTTTGGGATTGTTCCTAGTGCTCCTACGATTATTGATGTTATACTAACTTTCTTCATGCTCCATATTCCTTTCAGTTCTCTGGCTAGTTCTGTGTATTTACTTCGTTTTTCCGTGTCTTTGATCTTCACTCTGTTGTCTGCTGGAACGGCGAAGTCTACGATTTTACAAGATTTTTCCTTTTTGTCTATTATAATAACATCAGGTCTCCTTGCTTGCATGAGTTTATCTGTTTGTATATCCATATCCCAGAGGATTTTGTGTTTTTCGTTTTCCAGTACTGTTTCTGGTTTATGTTTGTAACATTTGTCTGCATATTCGAAATTAAATTGTTTGCACAGTTCCCTGTGTATTATTTTCCTAACAAAATCATGTCTGTTCTTGTATTCTTTTTTAGCAAGTTTGCTACATTGACTTATTATATGATTTACTGTTTCGTCCATTTGTCCACACAGTTTGCATTTATTGTTTTCCTGGGTTTTATCTATTTTAGCTTTAATGTAGTTTGTCCTAATCGCAGCCATCAGTAAAGATTCCGTTTCTCTGTTCAAGTTTCCTTTTCTTAGCCATGTTCAGCTACTTGTGTTGGTTTCTTCTCTTGTAAGTCTTATGAAGCGTCCATGTAGTTGTTTGTCTTCCCATTTTTCTTTTCTTGTCTGTTTGTGTCCAGTTTCGATGCTACCTGCGTTGTTTGTTGGGATGATATCTCTTGCTGCGGTGATCAGCCTTTCTGTGTTCTGGTTTATGTATTTCTCCAGCTCTTTTTAGTGTCGTCCACACAGTCTTCTATACTTACCAGTCCTCTTCCTTCTTCGTTTCTCTTCACGTAGAGTCTGTCTGTATCGTCTTTTGGATTTAGTCTATTGTGCAGAGTCATTAATTTTCTAGTCCTCTGATCAAGGTACCTGAGTTCTTCTTTAGTCCAGTTTATGAATGGTCCAGAATATCTTATTAGTGATACTGCCCAGGTATTTATTCATGTGATTAGGTTTCTGCTATATCATTTTGTTACTAAGCTTTCTTCTTCTTCTCAGGTATTCTTTTCCAATCTTCTCTGTCATTTCAGTTGATTTGATTGTGTCTGCTTCCAAAACTCCCAAATATGTATAGCTCTCTTGTTCATCTAGCGCCCTCATCTGCTCT
>OY744532.1:45496564-45726564 GCA_963556195.1 Sepiola atlantica | reverse complement strand
TTGATAATTTAACTTATTTGCCAGATCAGGATAAAAACATTTGCTTCGCATTTTAGAAGATATGAGGATCGAAACAAAATAGATTGCCAAAATTGAGAGCACTGAAATATCGGAGCCTACTGCTACGAAAATTCGGCACCACCGAACATTAAGTTCGTGGACCTTTTCCGAAAAACGAGCAGTTTTTATTTTCCTAAATTAGTTAGCCCCAAGATTTATTTACGTAACAAACGCTTGAAGTGTTTAAACATGGGTAAAAACACAACGAAGATTATTCAATGATCGCATCAATCGTCAATAAGCACTGTAGCAATTTCAAGTAAGCCGAACTTAGTGCTGATAACTCAAAAGGCTTTATTTTCGTACAAGGATGTGTATCAGGGCAAAACGGTGAGATCAAACAGAGAGTTCTAAATTAATTTAACACTCAATAAATTAGCGGTAGATTGCCAGAGATTTTTAAGTGTTAAACAGGTTCCGAAGGACATTGAAGAGTCGTGCATTCCACACATCAGAAAAGTACGTAAACAATCGAAATTCAACTCTTACTCAAAAACAATTTTACACAAAAAAAGGAATTTTCCCACCTCTACACAAATAAGCCAACCCAATAAAAACAGGATGAGTTACCGCCGAGCCCCTGTTTTCCCTGTGGAAGGTTTCATATCGTTTTAAAACATGTCTAACTTGTAAAAAGAGTCGAACACAAGAGTTCACATTGTAGAACGAATAAAGGAAATACAACTCGGGTAAAATACAGAAAAAACGAACAAACCTGACGGCAGAATTATAAGAAAATATGTTCAGGTAAAATCCTAAAGAAAAATGTAAAATTAAATTTTGATTCTGGTTCAGACGTGGCGATTATCAATATGCATACATGGAGAAGATTGGGAAACCGACCATTCTAAGAACCAACCAAATAGCCAGAACGGTGACTGGTAAAATATAATAAAATTAGAGATTTTATTATTACCGACATTACTTTAAAAAACAATTAAGAAAAAAGTAAAATTGTTCATCTTAAAAAAAACACCAATAATTTGTTTGGCGTAGACTTAATGCAGCAGGGGATTACCAACCACAATTTTTGCCAGAAAAAAAATCTGCCGATCGAGTCATGAAAAACAAAGAAATAATTGGTTTCAACAATTAAACATGAAATGGACACAAAATAAATTTTCGACAAAAATTAAAGCATATACGTACACAAAATTCACGGTGCAAATAACTTATACTAAACTGAAAGAATTTAAGTCAAATTCTTGGGTTAACAAATTTAAGGTTAAAACGAGCGAATTCATGGTTCCAGAGTTTTGTCCAATTCACATATGACATGTTTAATAGCTCCGTTTTCCAGGTATATAGCTGTATGAATTACATAGTCATAGTGGATAATGTATGCCTTATGCCCAACTGTTTTTTCTCAGGTACATGTACCTAGATATTTCCGCTATACTGCATTTTCAACATTTTACAGATGATACAGTGGAGATATTTACAGATGGATCATGTCGCAGTGTATAGTAATTGTTCCACAGTAGGACCTACCAACTGGATGCCAGGTGACTCACACTCTCTATTTCTGTGTAGCAGAAGGTGCATTTTTGTCGTTTCTGAAACCACTCTTCTTTTTAAAAGCATGTCATCAAGCCTTGATATTGTGTAGCCATTATTATTCTCCCATTGTAATAGTGGAGCGATCCTCTTTCAACCAGTTTACAAGTCTTCTTTATCTATATATTCCTAGAATCGTTCACCCAGAAAATAATATGCACGTTGTTGGTTGACACATTCTTCCAATTTTCTGCAATGGAAGGCTTTTGTTTATTACTGGTAGCTCTTATTCGCTATTTCCGTTACAGGCTTATTTTCTGTTTTAGCCTTCTTTGTGAGACAGTCTTGTCCAAAATGCTTGGCCACTTTTTGTGATAGAGGTTTTTCTACTGGCTCTTGTTTCTTTGCTCTGGGAACTCATCAGATATTGACCGGTGCTCAGAATAGCGACCCGATGTTGATGTACAATTTATGAGAAAACCATACCTCCTGCTCCTCTGGGCGGATACAGCCTTTTTAAGCACTTGTTTCTGTACTTTACTATGTACAGTGTCAGCATTTCCTTCGTTTTAGTGTCTAACCTCGCCCGTTAATGTCTTTATGTGGTCAGTCAATAATGCCAACGCTGTATGTTTTCACTGGCATAGCTAGTTTATTAATAGCAGGTACTTTGTGTTTGTTTGTAGCTGTGTTTTGTAAATATTTCTTACAAGGCGTGCATATTCTCTGCTAATTTCATTTCTCATATCAGAATGTTGAATTGCATCGTTTTCTTATAAGCCAAGGTGTGTGTATTGCCCCTGCTCTTGTATGTCTTTCATGTCAAATACTTTATCCAGCTGTATATTTACAGTTTGGATCTTTGTTCCTATATCTGAGATAGCACTTGGCACATTTGCCCAGGCCAAACCTTAGTCGAATATCTTTAGGGAATGTATGCACAAGCTGCAAGAGTCGACATTAATCAGCATCTTAAATATGATACAGCTTGATATAATCTATGAAAAGCAGGTGGCTAACTCTTTTGCGTGGGTTTTGTTGGTGGTCCTGGCTCAGGTGGAATGCATTCCGGCTTTTATTCAGTAGTAAGCGGATCTATCACTAAGCAAAAAGTAAAAGAGATAAGTTATCTCCTTGTAAGATTCTTCTTTGGATCTTGACGTCAGATATTGTTATTGTTCCATTAGTGTGCTCTAATGTAATGGTTGTTTGCAACATCTATATATGTACAGCCATGGTTTTCTGATTACCGGAAGAATTTTATAGAAATTAAGGAACCGCAGTAGCCAGGTGTAGGGAGACACTATCATGTGCTTTTTGGTAATCGATTCAAGCCATGCTTAGGCTTGTCTGTCCTTTTCCTACCGTCTTCAATTATGGTCTTATTAATAAACAACTGGTGACTAAACACTTTCTCCTGCATCCTGCTTGTTGTTTTTGCAGGTACGTTCTGGAAGAGAGGCGCACATAGATGATGTCTGTAACTATGTCAGTGAACATCTTGTAAGTAGTAGTGAGACAGCGGATTGGTCCGTATGTACCAATATTATTAACAAGCCATGCTAATGTGGCCTCTTCACACCCCAACAGTCTGGTGAAGCAGCTACTATATATATATATATATATATATATATATATATATATATATATATATATATATATATATATATATATATATATATATATATATATATATATATAAAGTGGTAGAAGTTGCTTCAGCCAGAAATTGTGTATGTTGTATATGCAAGTTTTTTTGCGATTCTGGAATCGGTTCAACTTTCGTTTTATCATTCGAGACGTATCTTATAGCTCTGGACATTCTTACTTATGTGTGTTACGTTAGGCTATATTCAAGATCCATTTGGCATCTTGATTTCTCGGACTCTCATTCGAAAACATAGGCCTACAGTAGTCCTCAAGCTCCTGATTTTTCGGTAGCTTTTCCACCGTAATTGTCTTTCTAGTGTAATTTCTGTAAAACAGTCTTGCATTGTTTGTAAACTGTTTGTTTTTCACTTTCGCTCTGTTCTTGTTATCATTTGTTAAGATTCTTTGGGCACGTGATGGAATCTTGCCTTTAATTGTTTTTAATTTCCTCTGATTTTGTCTTATATTTTAAACTGCCTAAAGATTGTGTTCTTCAGCTGTCCTTGCACTTTGGGGCGGCAACGAATTGTTTGATCTGATACAATTCTTTTGTTAAGGTAAAGTTGCTTTTAGGGTTTTAGTTTCCAAGGTGGTGTCGTGTTTAGTGCACTTTACTCTCATTTATATTTGAATTATGGGAGAGATTTCCTCACAGTGTAAACTTTTGCATCATATGTAACCTGATTCAGTACCGTGGGTAGTATGTTGGACGGTACACATTTTTGGAGAGCGATGTTTGTCGTTTTTATTACTGCCTTGGAAGCTCTTGAGACTTAGATTTTTGGCAGTTTGAGTATTTCCTCCAGTATCATCATCTGGACTTCCAATATAGTGTTACCGGTTTTTTAATCCAAGGTCAATTGTTTCGCTATCCGGCTTCTGTAATTCCTGAAGTAATGGTAGAGGTTCAGGTGTTGGCAGTGCTCGTGGTGATATAGGGGATTCTGGTAGTGAGGTGGCTATATGGTTTGTTGACATAGGCCACGACTGTTCGGTTGGATCCACGGGTGAATGGTGACGGGGTTCTGGCTGTACTTGTTGTGTGGTGTGTTGATCGATGTTAAGATTGTGTGAATTGTGATCGAGCTTTTAAGTGGATCTTGTTTTATTCTTTCATGAGGGTTACTATTTCTGATTTCATATAGTTCAGCTGAATCTCATTGAACACGCTATAGCAGGTTGTATGTCGGCTGGAACATTTCTCTTGCCAGGACAGAAGTAGAGAAATAGTTAACTTCGAGTCCCTCTCATCTCTTTTTATTTTGAATTTTTGACTTGAGCATATTCCCTAGCCTATGGCAATGCCAACTTTTCTTCAATCTAGACTCTTGTTCTCGTCTAGTCCCTCATTCCCTGATTGGAAGATAGTACTTTCTACCTCTCTTGGAGTTACATTTCAATGACGGTGCTCTTATATTCTGTTATATATATATATATATATATATATATATATATATATATATATATATATAAATAGGTGTACTAAAAGCGAACTTTTAGGAAAGGTAACACCTATTGTGAAGAGTATACAGCTCAATATCCAGGATAGAGCAGGTAGATATGAAGAAGAATGGAAAGGAATTAGAGAAGCAAAAGCCAAATCAAAATTCAATTCAATTGCTCAGAGCAAGGTATATTCCGCAAAAAGGCAATTTATTCAAGTTAAATTGTTCTTAAGCCAGGTTTTTCAAAGATCAAAATCTTATCATCAGAGGAAGTCGCTGGGATAGATAAGTTGGCAATGGCCAAGATTTAAAATTTGAAAAAATGAAATAAAAGGTGTAGGGAAAGAAAACGCTGGGCAAAACTCTGCCCGAATGCAAGCAAATGTCCGATTGCTAAAAAGTCCGGTGTCGAAAAGTAACTCGGAGAGAATAAGATGTAGATAGGTAGGTCGTTAAAGGCACGAGATGTAATTAGAGAGGATTCAAAGTTAAATTCGAAGAAGCCACAACTTCAGGTACGGCGAAAATAGAAAATCCAAAAGGGTAAAAAGTCCAATAAGAGGTACGTTCGTGGATGCAGGCAAGCTCAGCGAAGATTGAGGTGGAAAATATTCGCCATTAAAAATACTTCCTGGGCAGAGATAACAAAGGAAAGTGTTTTAAAGTGGGAAAAAGAGGCAGCGAAAATATTTAAAGCTAGCCCGTTGAGAAAGCCGGCTTAAAATGAAGAAAAGCAAAAACATAATATGCGACCAGTAGGCAGGGGAGGAACGGGTAAGGGGTGTGGGGGAGAAAGGGACGGGTACGAGAGAAGAGAAAGGGAGCGGATGCGGTGAAAGAGTGCGGTTAAAACTAAGAGTGTGAATGTGGGGGGTGAGTCGCATAAAGTTGAAATTGGATGTTAGCGCGAATTAAGATTCAACTAGAAAAGGGGAAGAAAGCAGTCGGGGTGAGTTAACGAATGTTAGGAGAGGGAGTTAAAATATCAGAATATGTTTATGAACAGAGTTCGGGGTTTAGATGTTTAATCAGATGACCTTAGATATAAACAATGAGGCAAATATATTTGAAGGGTAGAACTAGAAAAATGAATTAAAAATTTAAAAAGTAAAGATAAAAAATAAAGACTTAATTATAAGGGTATCTAGGAAGGGAATGGAGCAAGCTCATCCTTACAGAACAACGGCTCTTGCCTGATCATAGATAACTTTTATTTTCATCTCTAACATTTATGACACTCTTCCTCTTACTCATACCCTTCCTTTTTCTCCATGAATCTTCACTTTCTCCTACTCATTCCGTTTTGTTTTCCCCTCACATTTTTAACACTGCAGTCTAATTAAACTTTCTCATGTTCCAAATATTTCAAATATTCCATACCCACCCGTTCAATTACCTCCCTCCTCCACCCCCCACTCCCTCACTCATTGCTATCATTTTCCAAATATTTAAAATATTTAATACCCTATCACAACAAATCCTCCCTCCCCCCTCACCCATTCCCACTCTCAACTATTTCTCTCATACCCTCACTCTTTCATACCCCCTTCTTAAATTCCCTCATTTTCTCAAAACGCTCTCTAAGACCATAACTTTCGCCCTTCCACCAAAATCACAGCCCCCTCCTTCTCTACCCACCCTCATTTTCTCTAGATACACTCCCCACACGCAAAGATTCTAACTTACTTTTTCCCCTTCAATCTTAGCCGCAGCCATCTGGTCAAACACCTCCTTCCTCCTACTCATCCACTGCCTCTCTGCCATCCACTTTATCCCTGCTCATCCCCCCACCTCTTTCTCTTACTACCAGCCACAGTAGTCCTTGCTCACCTCCATCTTTCCACTTCTTCCCCACTCATTTTCTTCAACATTCATTTTTATTCTCCACCAAGTACGGACGTCCACCCAGTAGTGGCCATTATTTTATTTTATTTTTTCCTCCCAATATGTCAACCCTACATGTATTTGTACTTGCATGACATTTTACTCTATATTATCATCCTGATGAAGTCTTATAAATAAAGACGAAACGTTGATGTACACATAAAAAACATCCATTTTTTGGTTTTCCTTTTTCATATATATATATATATATATATATATATATATATATATATAAAACGGTGTAGTTTCTTTCTCTTCGGGAAGGGCAGATTATTTGATCGACCAACATGTTGGTGTGTGTCTTGCCTAACGTTTCAAACCTTTTGTAGTGGTAGCAAAATAATAGCCCCTTCTTGTTATACAGACTAACTCTGGGCTTTTGATCCACTTATGCTACTTTTTTAGCTGCTGCTTAGGATAGAGATAGGGGCCCACGACTTTTTTCTTATGGCCTAATAGTTGACCCTGGTAAGCCTTTGTCATAACTGGAGCGCCACTTCCAAAGACAGGAAGGTGTACAGCATTGCTTACATCTTCAAGCCTAGTGTATAAACGGGTTCAGGGTCCCTTTTTATCCTGAGTGCCAGCCCGCCAGAATTTAGCTTTGTTTTCATTCATATGTTTTACTAATTTCACATTGTCAACGATATCTAAATTGTTATTCAAAGCTGCCCTTTATTAATAGAAAGGTTCGCCCACTTATGAACCCCAGAGGAACGTGCTGGATGCATTGAGGAGACATACCACGCAAATATTTGGGCAGGGTTACTTGAAATGTAAAGTATCCTCATGTCAGGGTATCTTAGATATTCCTGTATAGAGATACTACAGATACCCTAGGGTTGTTTCCAGTAGGCATCTAAGTCCTCTCTTTTTGTTTCATTTTACTTTAGTGGAAGTTCTCAGAAATCAAAAGCCGATACCTAGGGCTAACACTTGATCTCTATATGATGTACATAGACATTCGAATAGTCTATTAAACTTCTCCTTTATCTCTCAGAAGTTTAGGTAGTACAGAAGTTAAGAACATTAATGTTCCTCTCCTCAATTGACAAGTTAACTATGTTATAGTATATCTTTCTTGTGGTCTCTTGCTCTTACTGGATTCTAGGACAAAACTCATCTAGTTTGGTAGAATATCCAGCTATGTGATTTTGCTTGAAGTAACATTACTTGGAGAAGGTCTACCATTCCTCGTGTAAGGCAATGTATAGCTGTGTCGATGGTATCTTATTTGGCCTTCGAATACTATGTTATTTGGAATAATTCGACAGGGTTTACTTGTAAGATGAAGTATCCTCATGTCAAGTTGTCCTTACAAACTTTTGTATAGGAAGACCAAATACACTCAAGAGTTGTGTTTCGTAGGTAATTCAAACTCTCCCATTTCATATATATGGGTGGTTGTGATTGATAATATGTGATATGCTAACCAACAAAATTATTGAAATATATTTTTTTATTCAACTATAAACATTATCCCAATTGGTTAAACTTAAAGTGCTTTCGATACTATTCGGCATCATAAGCTGGGTGTTTAAATTATTTACATTATTTAACATGTTAGGTTTCAATTGAACGATGTTTTATTTTACTCACAACTGATTAGATGCGTATACACACAGATTACATAAAATCAGGTTCGTGGATTGTATAGGTGACGATATACAACGTTTTATTATGAGAGGGATCCGCCAACAACACAGATTATTTCAAATAAAATTTTACTAACGGTGTTACAGAGAGACAGAAATACTAGCATTCATGGACTCGTTAATTATATTTATAATTGTATCTGCAATCACACTATAGTTGGTATCATTAAATTTTACTTGTGCTTGACCTGTTCAGCAATTTCAGTCAGTAATATCCAACAGTTTATTCTTGTCGCAACAGTCCGAATTGTCAATAAGTGATAGTCCTGCACCAACTTCTTCACAACTTTCTGATCACACGTACGGATTTAGACAAGCACGATCTACTGCTTGTATCCTAATGGTTATCGATGAATGCATATATCATACACTGGACAAGGCAGGAGAAGCTAGGGCAGTAACGCTTGATATATCTAAAGCCTTTGACAAAGTCTAGCATAACGGGATTCTTCTAAAGATTAACTCATATGGTATTACTTGACACACCCTTAATATAATATGATTCTTCCTAACAAAAACATATCCAAGTTGTACTCAGTGGCCGTTTATCTAAGCAACATGACATCCATTCTGGTGCACTCCAGGGATCTATCCTTGGACCTCTTCTCTTCCTTATTTTCATAAACGACCCCACTGATGTCGTTGAGTCTGAGATAAGTATATTTGTTGACGACACCACGCTCTACTCTGGGCATATGGGTTAAACGGAATCGCACATATCCGAGTAAATAGCTGAATTTTTAGGAAATAATCTCCAGAATGAGGTGGATAGGGGTAAAAAATAGATAGTTACTTATAATGCCGCAACGACAAGTTTCTTTCCTTCAATAACTACAAGAAACCTCTTCAACCACCGATTACCGTGGCAAAGGTTTAGTTGAGTTCGAATCAAACTCCTCAGGCTAACATTCACAGGTAAAATGAATTAGAATAAATATATTGAAGACATTACCAAAGCTGCTACAAAGAAGGTGGGCTAATTCTATCGTGCTAGTAAACTTATCACACCTGACATTATCCTATATTTCTACAAACCCACCATCTGGCCATGCATGGATTATTGTTTCAACATCTGGGATGGTGCATAATCCACTAGTTACCTTCTTTTAAACAGGATAAAAAAGAGTTGTCTACTTAATAGGTCCCTCATTATCCACCAAGATCAAGCCCCTGTCCCATATCCGCAATGTTGCATCCTTGTGCCTGTTTTACAAGTACTTCAATGAATTGTGCTCTGAGGAACTGGCTGCTCTAGTGCTCCCTCGGCGTATATTCACGAGCCCAACCCGACAATCGTCAAAATCCCATGCATTCACTGTGGAGCTGCTCAGATGCCGAATAGCCTTCTGCTGCAATAGCTTATTTACTCTGGAACTCCCTTCTCGTTCCCTGTTTCACCGGCTGTACTGACATGCAGAAATGTAAAACTAATGTAAACAAACATCTCGCTACACAGCTCTAAACTTTTGATTACCCCCATAACTTACACTCTATCTCTCAGTAGCCCCTTATATCTACAGTGGCGGCCTGCCTTTTTTAGGGTGAACTATGTTACAAAAAAAGAAAAAAAAAGCCTGACATACTTATCTTAGGGCAGTGCTATGATAGTCGTTTCCATGGTCTTCTTCAATTCAGGAATGGTCTGGGAATTGCTTTGGTTGGCATTATCTTTGCGATAAAATAGACACAGATAGAAATATTGGACGTTACATCCAGCGAGTGTAACACAAACATATGTCTTACAGATGAGACGATCACCAACGTTCCCTCATATCACTGAACGATGACCAATATAAATATGGCAATCCCCTATACTCTGACTTGGTGGAGAAATCAGGTGTAAAATGTAGTTTACTTTTACCAGATATAATTCTATTTTAGAAATGAGTGTTGATTTTATTTAGCAGTTCAACCCTCTATAAGCATTTACTCTTGAATCCCGTTTTCCATAATACCGGAAGTTATTTTCAGAATATAAACGCCCTACTCGATCGAAAATATTAAAAACATGTATCTTTCATTTTCAATGAAAACATGTATGGACAAATTCAAATATACTTTCATAAACGGTGTTACTTATAAGCGTTTTATTTTCAAATGTCGTGACTTATTATAGTTTTAGCAATTTACAATTCACATATCCTATATTCACAAGGAAATTGAATTACACCAACAATTCTTAATGCACTTTACGTAAATGTCCTACAAACACAGAACAGGGCAATCGTTTTTTATTACATCTTTCAGATAATGATTGATAATTTATTTTATTTAAATTATCTATTATTATTTTGGTTGTTTATTTTTTTACGCTTCAGTTGATGTAACCTCCGGACTTATTCACGTGCATGAAACACCTGGATCGTTATGCCGAATCTGGGAACATATACAATATTTCAGACTGGACCCTTTTATTAAATCCACATTGGTTGTTTTTTTCTTTTGTTAACTATGATCGGGTACAAGTGTTAAGTAATTTCTATATTATGTTTAGTTATATCACTTATAATTAGTATTGAATCTTCAATATCATTAGCAGATGGAGAGCTATTCAAGAAGTCCTTCATAAAAATAACTATCACTATAGCCTGATATCTGCTCTCAGAAATTAGGATCAATTATCAAAAAATACTATCTGCCAAGTCAATATAATCTGTCTACCTAATATATACCAACTGTTTGTCTTAAGAAATTAAATTGATATGTTATCTATATGATAGTGGAACTATATTTAAAAGCGACCCAATTCTCTAATAAACATCTTATCTGAACCAGTCCTTTCCCCAGAAAATATCATGACCTCTTGGTTATTATTTTCACATTACATAATTTTCTCTTGGTCATTATATATACACACAGTGTATTTCATTTCATGTAAGTAAATATACAAACGTGCAAGCGACAGCTAACTAAAAGTAACACTAGAAAACTATCGTAAAGCTGTAATATAGAAGGATAATTACTAAGTATAGGTTATAGATAACTATTCAATGTAATCCTAGTGCGAACCACATAACAAGTAGATAAAATAAGGTGTTCAGTTCAAATTATGTCCACAAGTTCGACGTACAGATTTCTGAGTTCGAAAAGATGCAGGATAAAATGGTCGGACGTTAGATCGGCCGTAGAGTTGTAAAAAAACAACGACGATGAGAATAGTATTCTGAATAATCCAAATAATTCAGTTAATTCATTATTTCATTTGTACGATGGATGCAGTACGCGAGACACGTACTTAGCCAGGTAGATTAAGCGTATTTATATATAGAGTACGCTGGCTAAAAGATACGCATTGCTCTATAGCAATGGCAGCTGTCAGGAACAAAATGACTAGATTTGTAAAAATAGAAAATGGAAGTCACATAGACTGACACAAAAGTAATGTAATTGTATGAAAACATATCCGAGACAATTTGATACCAAACTGAGCCAGAAAAAATTCCACTTTGGTTTGTTGATTGGATATATGTTACAAGTGACTTTTTAACCGATGCTTACGCAAAGTGACATTTGGCAGAGATGGTCTTGTGGTATTGAGCGAACAGGTAACCAAGAGGTGGCTGTTTTCGAACGGGCGAGGTATTGGTGTGGCGAGATACGGAAGTGAGAGGAAAAGGGGGAAATAGTTTTTGCTGTCAAACCAGACGCGAAGTATCAGTTTTGGCGGAAGCCGGGATAGATGAGATAAGAGGATTAGAGAATGATACTTAAGTAAACACATGTCAAAGGAAGACAGATTGAAAGAGAAACCGGAATACGAGCTGAGGGCGAATGAAATAGACAACGAGCCGGAAAATATTGAGGAGAGACACAGAGAGAAAGAGTAAGAGAGAGGAGTCATGCGAAATGGCGGTCTGTGAATGGGAAAGTGTCGGGAGAAAAATTAATTTCGTCCGGAAATATGACAAGATCGATCTTGTCCAATATTTTGGTCTGACGATTTGAGTCGACGTTTTAAGGCTGGGCGGCAGCTTCTGACATGTGCAAATCAATTCTTAGATGCGTCCATTCGATTAGCGAGTTTTAAACGGAGAAATACTATTTCAAAGTGAAATGCTGAAAACAAGCAAACCGATAGATAAACAAATAATAACCCTAATTTGCAAACATAGATGCATCCAAAAATGAACAATTGTTGGATTCTATGAGTTGAAAAATTATTTCATTTATGGGACGCAAAACCCCTTAATATAGGTTATTTGGTAAATAGTTATTAGTTTCTTTATATATATATACATATGATATCTACCACTCTCTTAGATCTCTATATATAACAGTCAATGCGTGTGCGTATGTGTGTGCTCTATAGAAATAAAGGTTAGAGAATCTACATACAATCTAAATGTATATTATCATGTGAAATATACCGGGGAGATTATTGAAGTGTTACCGAATCTCTAGGTTAACCCCTAGGTAATCTATGGAGCAGATTTCCTCGTTTTTCCGTCATAATTTGGAATAGAATTCTGTAAATTGAATATATTCCTTTTCTTTTGCTTTATTTAACGTTTCTTTAGCTTCTTATCGAAAAAGAAAGGCGGTTTGAGTGGTACTCTTGAAGCATGATTAGTTATGTGGGGTGTTTTCAGTTTACTAGATGTTTTCGAACTTGTATACTTAATGATTAATACGTTATAATTTATCATATTTCTAAATTATATATTCCTTTTGCTATTTATAACAAACCGTTCGGTTTTATTACTGATAACTAACAAACCTTCTTGCAACGTTACAAAAAACAACTCTAAACTTATGTATTGACAGACGTAACAAGAACTATGCAAGAAGAAACTAACTAGGAAGACAAAAACCTCTCTTACCTTTCGCAGTTAATTGTTTTTACCTTCTTTTACGTTACCCCTGACTCTAACCCTGACCCTAAACTCAACCCTAACCCTGACCCTAGCCCTAACCCTAACCCTAACCCTAACACTAACCTGACCAGATGAGCAAAATAGATAAATTTTATTTGGTAGTTTTCTTAATCAGGTTTCTGAAATGTCTACCGATTAGTTCGTCGTATTTTTTTATTTGTGAGACAGCCATGTTCTTTGTTTGTCAGATTTCTGGAGTACCAAGTCGAGATCACAGTATAAGTTCATTAAGTATTTATGTATGGTGTGAACCTTTGTGGCAGTGAATGGTCCTCTGAGATATAAAATTCTGTCGTTTATATAGATGCATACGCCACGATGGTGTGTCCATATAAGGCCCCATAAAACCTATTAGAATACGACTAAGAAACTAAGATTTGGATGATATTATTACCCAATGCCTATTGTGAAAAAAATCACAAAAATAGGAGATATCTGAATTTTCACGTCTCTTTTTCATCATTTGAATAATACTTAATATATCTCACATAATCCCCTTACGCATAGCAGGTATTAAACAGAATGCATAATTATCAGTTAATTCGTTTAGAAGTTGATCTTGCACTTACACATATACACACACATAAATTATATAAATACTAGAAGAATACCCGTCGTAAAACGGAACAGTTTTGTAAGTACTTATTCTCAAATAATAGTGGTTTTTCGTTCCAATTACAACAGAAATCACCTTGACTTTATTACATTTCTATATTCTAACTAATTCCAATTTTAGATCTTGATTTGTTTTCATGTTATTTCTCCTGCACTCTGGTATTTAACGAGAAGGCTGTGCCAATGATTAAGCAAGTTCCATCATCATCATCATCATCATCATCATCATCATCATTTCCTTTTTATTTCGTTTTTTTTCGTCTTCCTTTTTTTAATTAGCATACTTGTCTTCCACTATTTCTTTTTTGTGACATCTAAGGATTCACGAACAACTTTTAGGTTAGAAGACAAATAAGAAGTTAGTATCGACCGTGCAGTTTAAAACAAGTCTTTCAAATACAAGACATATGTTCTTTTTTCTTTTTCTTTTTCCTTCCAACGTATTTACATTGCTTTATGCATCTTCTTCTTAAAACGATTCTGTGAAACCTTTTAGATCAGACACGTACGGACCTGAATTTACCGAAAATGGTAAGCTTTGCTTAAAATACAGTTCATTTTCACAAAAATTCTATTTCCCACCGAAAGCCATATTTTCGAATGTAACACTAGTTTATTGAAATAAATATGTGTTACCCTGCATATGTCCTCGCCGTAGTATGCATCATCTGTGAATCAGCGTTGCTGAAATCAGAAAATCTGAGTGCCTATTGAGTGAAAGTAGACAGCCACACGCAAGACTCTTTTTCTCCATCAGGAACTCTGGGATTGAATCGATGATCATAGAACAATTGTTTTTAAAGAGAACACACTGAACATTATAAGCGTTTTTTGCAGTTTAACCTATGCGTATTTCGAAGCTGAAGCTTACATAATTGTATATGTTTAATTTACACCATATATATATATATATATATATATATATATATATATATATATATATATATATATATATATATATATATACTGCGCGGTTTTTTATACATTAGTATAACTTATTCCCCTTCCCACTTACATAGCATACTGGGTCCTCACTCAGAGCCCAAGGTGGTGCCCTAGAATTATTTTATAACATGCTCGACACATACGTGTGTAATCTCCCATTATCCGTTCAATTTTATTAGGTATTTTATTTACCACTATCCAAGAAGTTAGACACACGGTCAGGTTGGGTTTTGATGAACGTGTTTCTGTGAAACGAACTGGATTCGAATCCGGCACACATCCTTAGTCCGAGTCGTTAATCACTTTGTCACCATGGCATGTATTCTATAAACTGATAACAATCTACTTCTCTAAAATTTAGTGGTTCCAGTCTTACGTTAATATTTACTTTGATTTACCCCTATTGTGTGTTTGTAATTCGTTTTTGTAGTTTCAAATTTGATGTTAGATTAAAAAAATTAATGTTTAAATTAAATCCACACATCCAAATTACATAAGCTAGAGAGCGTGGTTGAAAACTTCAAATGTTCTGCATTGTTATTTTTATTATTAGTGGAAGAGAATTGATCACCTAAGAAAATAAGTTTAAGAAACTATTTTTCAAAAACATAATTTCATTAGAAAAATAAATTTCAGAGAAAATGCTTTTCGTTTGTTTTCGTTTATTTTCGTTTTTTTTCGTAAAGCGGTCAGCTATTTTATTCTGTTGTTAATAGTTGGGAAAGAAATGTAGTACTTAGTTTTGACTTACCCCTTCTGACAAAACATTATCTTAACAGAATCTATAGATTTATTAAGGTTGTATATGTTTTTAGTTAGATCCTGAAACATTTCTTTTTAATTTTCTAATCTATTTGTTTTTGCTGAAAAGGGCGCATCTTACCAAATGCCAGACATTTACTCAGTATTTTAGTGACCTAAATCCACATAAAATTATATGATTCTAGTCGTACCTTAAAGTACAATTGTTTGTATTTCTTTTGTGCTTAGTTCGCCATGTATAATCACAAGGTAGTTTTTGAAATTATTTACCTATGAGCGAGGCTGTTCTTATAATTACTGGAATGATGGATATCTTTTGAAAAGTCCAGTTTCGTTAATGTCGTACATTAGACTTAGGTATGTAGTTACATTCTCCATGTTAGCTATGTTTACACCAGCATGAGAAACGGCACTGACCTCAATTAGGCTGGCTACTTTATCAGTTTTATCCCATATAACAATGTCAGGTTTAACAGTTCTGTTTTTTATTAATGTACCTGAAGGTATAGCATAGTCATAGTTGATGGTGTATTATTATTTCCAAAAAGTTATTTTTGTATATTTTGCAAACACTTGCTGCTACCCTAGATTTTCAATCTCATACAGATCGTCCAGTGGAGATATTTACACATTCCGTTGTGTCGCATTGTCTAGTAGCGATCCCTCAGCAGAACCTTACAATAAGATGTCAGATTGTTCACACTCGCTACTTCTTTGTAACAAAAAGACAACGCACGTATCTAAAAAGCATTAGTAATATAGCCTTAATCTTGGGCAGCCATTACAATCCTCTTTTGATCATAGTACAGCGATCCTTATTTCATACAATCTATAGCGCCTTACTTATCTATATATTCTTTCGATAGTTCATCAAAAAGTGTTTGGTACGTGGTTGGTTTGCTCATTCTTCACGTGTTCTTCAATGGAAGGTATTAGTGTATTTCTGGAGACTCTTTTGGACTATTTCCGTGGCAATCTGTTTGGGGTTTCTGTTTCATAGGTGATACAATCTTCTCTAAAATATTTAGCCAGTTTTATGATGAATGTTTTACTGGCTCTTGTTTCATGATGTTGATGTATTATCATAACGTTTGGACAATAGGAGCTCATCATATGTTGGCTACTGCTCGCAATAGTAGCTCGATGTTGATGGGTAATTTCTGAGAGACTCATACCTTCGGCACCTCTAGTAAGATAGATCCTTGCTAGATACTTGTTTCGATACATTATTCTGTACGGTGTCAATATTTTTTTCTTATTTTAGGGGCTAGCCTGTATGTTTTGTTACTAGTCAATCATGCCAAAGCTGTATGTTATCACTAGCATTGCAAGTTGGTTAATGGTTGTTATTTTCTTTTTGTTTGTTAGCTCGGTTCGCCAAACATTTTTCACACGGCGTACATATTCTCTGCCATTTTTTCTCTTGGCGTGTTTAATTGAACTGTTTCATACAATGCCAAGGTATTTGTATTGTTTTTCATTTATCTGCTTTTCAGCTCTAAGGTATACCTAGCATATTTGTCCAGAAAAACTTCATTCTAATATCTTTGAAGTTTGTAAGAGTTGACTTAAGTCCGTGTCCGGGCTGGCATACAGCTTGAGCTCATCCAGGTTGATTACTCTTTTGAGTATGTCTTATAGGCGGCCCTGAAATTAGTTGTAGGCCCTCCGACATTTTTTCAGTAGCCTAATTAGCGGATCTATCGCCAGGCAAAAGGGTAATAAAAGTAAGTGTTCTCATTAGAAGATTCCTCTTCGAATCTTGGCACCAATAATTCTTATTGTTCTATTGGTATGGCTTAATGACATTACCATTTGCCACATACTTATATGTACATCAATCCTAATATACGGAACTTGTCATTATAATTTAGGGAATATGTATTCTAAATAACAGGATGTTTAACGTGGGCTCATTATTACTCTTTTAACTATCCCATTTAGGAGAGACACCAAAACCGCACTAAGAAACGTTACAAAAAAGAAAAAAAAAATTGACATTTTTAATTTATTTCTACTTATTTTATATAACATTTTGGTTTAATTACCAAAAGTACAAATTAAATTAAGAAATTACACTTTTAATTTGTTCTGGTCATGTCGTTGTTTCTGCATTTACGTTAGGCATCCATTAATAGTCAGTGAAAATGTATCAGTTGCTTTTACTTATAAATAGTAAAAAAGTTGAATAAAATCCTAATATTTATTTCAGATGGTTTCCTCAATTCTTAGGAGATACGCCGTGACATGGGATCCTTTTAGTATATATATATATATATATATATATATATATATATATATATATATATATGTTATGTAAGTTGAGATCAATATAATTTAGACATTGTTCCAACAATTTTTTAAAATACAACTACAATTTGGCGAACGATCGTTTTCAAGTTCTTATTTATTACGAAAACATGTCCTTAATTCTGTATTAATAAAATCAATATTACTCGCAGAATATTAAATTATCGAATTAAATAAAAAGATTGCCGAAATAACACGACGTGGTTTTCTAATATTTGCACATATCTAATTAATAAGAGCTTTTTAAAAAGCATCTAAAACTTAAAAATTTCATTTAAGAAAATAAAAAAGACAGAAAACAATTCGATTTATACTAAACCTTATCTTTATTCAATAAAATTTAAAAAGATAGAATTCACAATCAATAGTTTATTGTTTATGAATTTAGGAAACCACCAATTAAACTAAGAAACAAATTATGAATTATTTTTAAATTTAAACAAACAATAAATACATTTAAATAAAAACAATGGAATTGCACAATTGTAAAGATATGGTCTCCGAAGTTTAATTGTAATTGTCGTACATATTTCTTCATGTCTCTTCGGGTCAAAAATGAAGTTCAAATACCCGAGGGGGTAACTTCAAAAACACTTATATCATAGTTTAAATTATTGTCAAAAACGTAAAAAGATAGTAAACAGTCAGCCACAATAATATATAAGTTCAATAATCGAAATTTTAACAAAATACTGGTAGAAACACATCCAATAAATGTCACTAATCGTGCGAAAATGTACCGTCTTACCAGTATTTGGCTAATGTAATTCATGTTATCGATATAGGCCATGAAATTACAAAACCAAGAATTAAAAATAATTAATTGATAAACAATTAATCGAAAGAAATTTAAATGTGTTACTTTTTGCAAAACGAACGGCGTATTTACAATATAGCAAAGTTTTAATATCTCACTTTTTTCTATTTATTTTCGCACACCGTTTAGATGAAATTTATTAATTAGTATTACATTGTATTTTAACCTGAAATAACATTCTAATTTATTTTTTGAAGCTGTAAACATTTATGCAATACCTTAATCGCTGGCGGTCATGTTGTAATTTCTTATTATTTTCTTTCACGCTTTGTTTTCTATGAAAAAGAAATAAGTTTGAATTGATTTTATTTAGTTAGAAAATGGCAGTGTTTTCGTTCATGTTCATGTAATAGAAATAGATTTTACTTTATTTTATTTATATAAATATTGTAGTGTTTTCTGTTCGCGTTTGATATCACAAATAAGGTATGTTACTTGCATTCTATTTATAAAAAACATTTTGAAAAATTATTATATAAATACAGATGTTTTCCTTCAGTAAGTCACACTTTTTATACGTAATAAATATGCGACCAGAAGAAGCATAAAATTACTAGTTAATTAAGTTTTAAAAATATTATTTCACAAACCTTGCTATATTTCGCAGATATCTCGCTTAATAAAATGTATCCAAGTTCAAATGTGTACTTTATATTTCAGAAAAGCAAAAACATTAACTTTAGGGACATTTTTACAATTCCATTTGTAATATGGTACGACATAAAAAAGGCATCCTTATCTTTCAACACTTCCGGTAGTGATTGATAGTGGTTCTTACTCCCAGTATTACTGATATCAAAAAAACTCGACTCAGTTAGCAGGCCTTAGTTTACGATTACGCTGGTCGTGGCTCTACTGACCGAGATACAAAAACAGCTATGACAAGTGAAAGAAATGATCTCCTTTTAAATAGAATTATTCATTATTTTACATTTTGTTACGATTGTGATAATCGAAAGTACTCAATTCCTTTGACGGAAGAGTATTGCTTTTACGCTAGGTGGACACTATAATTTCCGCCATCAGAGTGCTCAACGTGTTATGAGAACGTAGTACAGTTATATTCACAAGTGTATTGTAATGTACGATAATGCACAGTGCGATCTTGGAGTCGATTATAATTATTTGATGTTTTTACGAGTTAGAATTAATGACTTAGAAAAATAAAAGCTTCCTTCTTCCAATATAATCTGTCGAACGGACAGGAAATTACAAAACACGCTCATTAGAGGATAATTATCAATTATCTAAAGCCATTAAACTAATTAGGAAAACAGTCAATAATCTATAAAATCACGTAATTATTACAGAAAGTGTATTCCATACATGCTAAATTAAAACTTTCTCGTTACCAAAAGCGAATAAAAATGTAAACCTACAATGAACGCACATTAAATCTTTATATGTGTCTCGATACTAGTTGTTTGAAACATCGATGGCATTACTTCAAGATTATGTTCCATACGTTTAAAGGGGATTTTTCGTCGGGGCTGCTTTAATAATTGAACTCAATAAATACCTAATTTCCTTTGCGGTCCATTACTTCTTTGGTGTCGTTAGTGCGGATCATATTGCTCTATTTGTCTTTACTCCGTTGTATAGTGTGGCTCGAATCAATTTAAAAAAACATGAACAGGATGCAGAAGTAGTTGGCTAAGATTAGAAGCTTTGCCGATTATAACGCTCAGATCTTTTTCGCAGTCACACGGATTTTATATTTGTTTCCTGTCATTTTTCCATTGTTTTGTTGGTTTATATGGCTTAGTTTACTTGTGATGATTTCCATTGTTTTGTTGTTATATATGCCTTATTTTACTTGTGATGATTTCCCATATATAGTGTTTATTGAGCCCGCATGTACAATTACATAGCACTAACACACACGTGTTAGATGTTTACATGAAAGAATGTTGATCAGTATTCGTTTTAATTGCCATTTCCTAAATTTCTAAGCTCATCCGGACCTATGCTTATGCGAGCATTTCCATTATTTACTTGTATGAATAATGTCGATGCTATGCCATCAATTTTCCTTAAACCATGTACATAGCAACGATGTATGCGTATGTGTGTGTGTCCAGGTTTTCAACGGTTGATCTCCTCACAAAACTATTACACACTACCAAACGTTTCTGGACATATTTTACTCAGTTTGCATATGCTTATATAGTTGTGAGGAAGAGCATAAAAGACACCTTATCTCTTATTTTGAAAGATTAGTGCGTTGTTAACTCGAGAACAAATTGACATTTCATTATACATTTAAAAAAAAAGCTTCAACTGTGGATGATGTGGGCAAAATATAAAAGTATGCACGTTGAATAAGTTTGTTTACATTCGGTCAGTACTCTCTTCTAATTTTCTTAGTAATAAGTGTTATTATTTGTCAGTTTTCTGGTACCATACTACTATTGAGAGTTCAATTTAAATCATTTATATTAAATAGTATGGTAGATCTGTTCAATTAATATAAAGAAATATCAGAGACGATATAATATTTCAATGTAGTAGTTGTTGTTGCTCTTTCACATACATTTTTCACATTTTGCACTATATATATATATATATATATATATATATATATATGGTTATAAATAAAAGTGGAAATTTTGTTGAGAGCAGTTTTGATCAACATTTTATCAGGATAAAATCGTTGTTGTACAAAATATCAAATTCACAAGAATGAGCAATAATGATGAAATTAAATGCCGATAAAATGAGTGATAAGCCTTTAGAATAAATTGATTTAATAAGACGACTAAAAATGTATAAAAGGAAAGTTTGGTTTCATGGAAAACACAGGGGCAACAAACTTACTTCAAAGAGAATTTAATATCATACGAAGTCCTTCTGTCTACAAATGGAACTATTTCACAAGGCGATAGCGACGGATTCCAATATTTTTAAATGCAAGGTGAACTCCATCATATTTAGGCCATTAAACTACCCTAGTTTATACGTATTGCATTCTCAGCTAAATGTCAGTCAATAGTATGGCACAAGAAACCAGGTTTACCCCGTCTAATTTTAGATGGGATATGCTAGTTTATTGTGATCTAAATACAAGATCGTCCGCCCAATATAATCAGCATTGCACTAGCATTTAATTTTGTTAACAAAATTTGTATTTTTAATATAAAGCAGACAATTATTGGACACAGACTGAACAGTATATATGGCACCACAAACTAAACGTAAGGCAACATAAATAAAGCAACTAGTTACACATTTGCTTATTTGCCTGCCAAACTCCTGACTAATTCTACCTATCAAAGGCAATTAAAGCTATACTAGATATCCTAGTGGACAATAAGATTTTGGAGAATTGAATCCTGCAACTTTTTCTTATTTTATCGAATTCTCATTAAGTCTGTTGTGAGAACAGATCAAGGAGGATCAGTGAACTAAGGTATAAATTAAACCCCACTTTCTAAATTATTTATGCAAAATACCACCAATTCAAGTAAAGGCCTATTAATGTGGGTTCACGATAAACGCTAGTTAGGATCCCTTTCTTCGATATCTAAATAAAACATAATCAACGGGGGGCAATTATCTTTCTCAACGTCCATAGTGAGACTTAAAGCATCATGAAGTGAATTCAGCTTTTTATAGAAAATCAAAGTTTCACTATAAGAAGAAAGGGTAACAGAAATGTCGTCAACATACCTGACATATGCTTTGGAACCGAGATAAACAATACGCACTCTTGATAACCAACTACACTGTCTGCTAATACCGGAGCTAAATCGAATCCCCTTGGACACTCCATTAATCTGACTATACATGATGCTGTTACAGCTTAATTGAACAGACTTCGTGTACAACAACATTAATTCAACACAGATTGCCTTAGGGAAACAAGAAGGGAACATGAGGTCACCATATACTGTGTTGACACAGATACAGATAGTTTTCCCCAACGGCAAATTTGTGAAAAGACTGGCAACGTCAAAGGAGCACATGAATCGACTGTCGTAAACGGTCAATAATCCAAAGAAAATCGTAAATGCAATGTTTCTATGGGAGAGTACAACTGAAACATATATGCACATATGTAAACAATTATGTGTTTATAAATAAAATTTCATACTAGATATATATATATATATATATATATATGCTTCAACCCATTTCTGTGTTGAAAAATGGTGTTAGAGAAATCACTAGCAAATATAATGCACACCTCTCAGTAAAAATCAAATTACCAGTCTTCTGTTTTAATAGTGTTTATATATGTTAGCATATACTTTTACCAGTTAGCTGATAGTCTAAATATTAGTAGCGAAAAAACAGTTTCGATCTCTGATTCAAGCAGAAAACTGATATGTAGTGAAGAAGTTTGTATGTAAATGACTATATATATATATATATATATATATATATATATATATATATGTATATATATATATATATATATATATATATATATATTACTGATAGGTCACTGCTTATTAAGGCACGGGCGCCCTTCAAGGATAAGGATTTAAACTATCGTCGGACGATAGATCGCCGCCACAATATTATCGGAAGCAATTGGTGGAATTGACAGAAGAAAACTTAAGAGGATTTTATCATCCAAGAAGACGGCTCAACAAGTATCTGTTTACGTTAGAATTGAAGACTACCTTGTAATAGTCGACAGAGAAACAACCTCGTGGTATTTTGCCCCACGAAGGAGATGTTATAGGAAGAAAAAAGTGTTTGAGGTACGGAACGGTTGAAAACTATTTGATCATATTACAGATTAAACCAACTTACATGGCTTACCGTTCCGTACTGTGATGCAAATGACGGATCTCCAGTATTGTTGTAACGACGTCTTCCAATGTGATAGAACATATTTCTCCTGCAAGAAACGATTGAAAAGTATCTTTAGTACTATGACTGGAAATTGGCATAAAGGTTTTTGATAAGTTTGACAGCATCGGAACAGTTATTCAGATGCCACCTAGAATTTTGGGAATTTCGGGTAATTAGCCTTGATTGTAAAAAGGGGGTGCTGCAAAGTTATTAGCGAATATACATATATAAATGTATATATATATATATATATATATATATATATATATATATATATATATATATATATATATTATCAAAGGAATTTTTGTTAAAACAAAAATTCCTTTGATAATGATTTTCATATTTTTCAAATATTTGAACTTTGTTTTTTTCGAAAACCAACTTATCCATCTGTATTTCTCCTCTGATAAGATTTCGATCTTTGAAAAGGCTTGGCTTAAGGAAAGAATAATAAACACTAGTTTATTACTGAATACACCTTGCATTGAACAATTGGAATTTTAAATAAATTTGAACAATCGTCGCATATTTATCACTCTTTTTTCTTCTATCTCTACAATTGCTTAATCTCGTATATTGAGCTAATCCTCTTCACAATAGGTTCCATCTACTAAAAGTTTTTACTTTGGTTTATATTTGTATCCTATATATATATATATATATATATATATATATATATATATATATATATATATATATATATAAACTTATATATATAACCTCAAATAAACATTTTTATGAGCTTGCTTTTGTTTCGTATACTAAGAGGATGAGACATATACATCGTGTTTAGAACATCGACGGTGGAAAGGGAAAATGTTTACCATTTTTATAAGGAATGCTAAGTTCAAAGAGAAAGCAGTTGGGGGCAATCAGTACTAAAACATACTTCTACCGAAATGTTTTCCCCACTATCTTCTCTTAGAGTTAGCCTGGCTTAGTACATGCTTCTATTCATAGTCATATAGTTATCGATGTCTGGGGTTTTGTAATATGGTTATCATCGGCATATTAAACTGCCTAGATTGAAATAAAGTTTAACGGAATGAAACATTTAGGTGCAGACTTTACAATATAGTCGAGTTATAATAACACATCCATTAACAGATTATAATAAATGCATAACTAATATTATAGCTATACACTAATTAGACACTAGAATTAATAAAGTGTAAATTACAAATCTATCACTCATAGTAGCAACATTATTTAAGCTTTATAACAATTTTATTTATTCACTTCTTTGCATCAAATATTCGGACATGGGGCAAATATGTATTAGTATGGAGAGTTGGATGGGATGGGATGGGATGGGATGGAGGCCTAAATTGGGTTACATATAGTAGGTGCCGATTGTTGGTTATGTGGTAGGAATGTCTTAGGGGCGTATTATCACGATCACTAATGATAAGATATATATGCTAGCTCGACTTATAGTAAAATATACACACCGTATGCCTCTACACATTTACTGTTGACCACTCTATGAAACAAATCTTTAACTATATCAGGAAAACCTACCGGAGGAATTGAGAAACAAGAGCTAAAATATTCTATCAAAGACATTCCGATACCCAACAACACGTCCAACCTAAAATCTTTATGAATAAGATGGAAGACGTTGTACGACGCATGAGATGAAAATATAACACTGCTAACACTAAAAAAGACAAAACCACCATAAACTCTTATGGTCTTTAAACTAGTAAGTACCCCAATTAAGTCGTCGAAATGATCGCTTTTGAAATATATGTTTCACATAATATAACTCCTTTTACCTAAAAAAACTTAAATATTATGACCACTAATTGATATTCGCAGTTAAAAAAAATACAAATATAAACAACTAGCAATATACAGCAAGTATCAATTAATATCAGACAAAACGTACAACGCTATCGATAAAAGTAACAATGGACTTAACATGCAGACTTAAATTGACTACAGAGACCACTAAGTGTAAAAGACTAAAAATTAAATCTTAAAAGTTAGCCCACATGGCGAGTTATTAATGAAACAAAAGTGAAATGGGTTGAGCTTGTAACATATACTTAGAAATATAAATAAACATATGAAAATCACACATATCTTCTACTTTGGACAAATTCCCATACTCCCATCGATTGGTTCAAAGCAATTCATAATAAAGAACAAGGCCGATTAACACAATTCGACATCACCAACTTCTATTCCTCCATCAACATGGAAAATCTTAACAAAGTCTTAATTTTCGCCAACACCTTTTTAGTGGAAATCAGCAATCTGAAATTAGACACAATCTCTCATGCAAGAACCACCCTTCTCTTCTTTGAAAATACAATATAGGTAAAAAAACTTAAGCCTGAACACCATTGTGATGTACCTATGGGAGCCTACGACAGTGTGAGCATGTTCAATCTGATCGGGGTTTTATTGTTATACTCTCCACAAACCAAGTTCACTAACCAAGTGTTGGGGCTCTACCGGGACAAAGGGTAGGTCCATCCCGCAACAACAACGGTCAAGAATTGATAGATTTGGAGAATAATTCACAACATCGCTGAAAGAGCTGGGATTTAATATCAACATTGATACTAATCTCACTAGCGTGGATTTCTTAGAAGAAACTCACGACCTAGTTAATAAGTCAATAAGATCATACCGCACACACACCGAACAACCCAGGTATGTCAACATCTAATCCTGCCAGCCTATGTTGTCTTTAAGCACGCTATACCCAACATAAGCAAGCGAATCTCCCACTTTTCATCCAGCCCCGATATATTCCAGCAACCGACCCATATTACAATAAACCCCTCAGCGAAAGCAGTTATAGAGAAATAAATGTTAACATGCACACCCAGCCAACCAAAGAACACAGACGCAATAGGTAATAAACAATCTTATTCACCTCCCCCAATCCTCTAAGTGTGAAATGTAACATAGGTAAACAGTTTCTCAAATTTATAGACAAACACTTTCCCCGTAAAATAAGCTTCATAAACTCTAATAAAAAACAGTCAAAACGAGTTATTCTTGCTTCGCTCCGTAGGATCCATTCTAGTCTCAAACCCCACAACTCACACAAATCCTCAATTCCGCTGATCATGCAAAATCGGTCAAATGGCCCCTGGGGGTGCACAATTAGATCCATAGTGTACGAAGCCAAAGTGATAGATGGTGCGGATACAAAGAAAGAAAGAAATTCATATCGGAATGACTCAAATAACTTTCAAACAACGGCTATACGCTCACAATAACATATTTAGAAATCCAGGGAAGCACATCGCCTCCCTAGTCACCACTATATGGAAACGCAAGAGGGCAAACACTCCCTAGTAAATCAAATAGAGGATCATAGGTAAAAAAAAACTCGCATAGTCCTACCGCCACTAAAAATTAAGAATCCTAGGGCAATCAATAACATTTTCATAATCAAAATTGATAATGAACATCAAAACCGAGGTCGTCAAATAATGTCAACATAGAAGAAAATGGCTACTAGCCAAATGGACTAACAACGAAAATATGAAACTCACTAATCACCCCATAAGGCTGATTAACTTCACACCATATGAAAAATGTATTGAGTACCTTCGCATTATAAGTCTTTCCAATTATTATCATTTTGTTTAGATAAAATAAAACAACACCCTCACCCAAATATATTACACACACTACATCCACATATCCTCTCCAACCCCAATATTACCTACACTTCCACCTCCTAAAGCGCATAACTTTCACAAATAAAAGATTAATTATTATATACTTCATCACATTCTATTAAAACTATTAAACAGGTTAAATACATTAATCTTACTAGTTAAATACCAATAATATAACTATCAAATACCCTAACCAACAACATTAATTAAACACAAGGATCCCACACGAATGTCTATTCCAATGATAGTAAACACATTTTGATATCCGTTAAGTAACCCTTTCACTGATAAAGCCGCCACATAGCTAATAATAGCAATAGCTTTACAATCAAATATAAGCTCCCCCATATATATATATATATATATATATATATATATATATATATATATATATATACATATATATGTTTCAATTTACTTCAGTGGAAGTTCTCAGAAGTAAAGGACTAACACTTCATTTCTTTATGAGATACATAGATATTCAAATATTAATTAAATTCTTCCTTTACCTGACCAACATCGCCTTCAGAAAATCCATTTTCCGCTGCCTAATTGGTCAGTTTACTATGTTATAATATATCACTCTTGTGGTCTCTTTGTCTTACCGGATTTCAGGACAAGAATTCATATAGTCTAATTGAGTATCCAGCTTAGAGCTGTTACTTGAGGCAACATTACTTTGAGAAGGTGCACCATTCTTCGTATGAGCCAGTGTTTAGCCGTGCCGATGGGATCTTATTTGTGCATTTTATGTTATTTTCCACATTTGGTAAGGGTTTACTTGTATGGTGACATATCCTTCGGTTAAGTTGTCCTGACCAACCTTTTACAGAAAGACTGAAGACACTCGAGGATCGTTGTGAAATCCGAAATAAAAGTTATATGCAGAACGATATACAAAATCAATGCAACAATAAACTATACACAAATTGAATAATATAACTTACATATGGATATGTTCAAATGCACAAAAGTACACAGACGACAAACTGAACTATTAACACCTAATAAACCGCATCACTCTAGCGAATCAAACTAAAAACATATTCATATAATATATATGTATATATATATATATATATATAAATATAAATATAAATATATATATATACATACATATATTTGTCAGTAACCGAAACAACCTCACTACTTACCTTATTTTTAGTTGCTTTTCAGTTGATTTTATTTACACAGTAGCAAATTAAATTATGTGTACAATGAATCAATGATTCATCGACTGAATGGGATGACTAATACAAGTATTGAGCGATTCGATTTGAGTAAATAATTTATAAGTATTAGTGATTTTAAATTGTCCGTTTTTATTTTTATACATATTTAAAAAAATTATGTTAAAGGAAATCAATGAAAATATTTAAATTTTGTTTATTAAGGGAAATCAATAAAAAAAATAACATAATACAAAATAACACAGTCATTGTCTTTTTTACTAAAACTTTTTTACTCATAACTTTTTATTAAAACTTTTTACTAAAACTTTTTTACTAAACCTTTTAACTCATAACTTTTTACTAAAACTTTTTTACTAAAACTTTTTTACTAAAACATTTTTACTCATAACTTTTTTACTCCTAACTTTTTTACTAAAACAGTTTGACTGAAACTATTTTACTAAAATTTTTTTACTCATAACTTTTTTTACTATAACATTTTTACTCATAACATTTTTACTAAAACTTTTTGACTAAAACTATTTTACTAAAACTTTTTTACTCATAACTTTTTTACTATAACATTTTTACTCATAACCTTTTTACTCATAACTTTTTTACTAAAACTTTTTGACTAAAACTTTTTGACTAAAACTATTTTACTGAAACTATTTTACTAAAACTTTTTTACTCATAACTTTTTTACTAAAACTTTTTTACTAAAACTTTGTTACTAAAACTTTTTTACTCATAACGACAGAGGAAAGTGGTCGTTATATTCCAGCAAACAACTCTTACCCCGACTATTATAGATAAATAATTATATAAACTCATTTATTTTTATAAAATAGAATAATAAAGATATTTAAACGATTTTTCCACTTCCCCACCTCTTTTAATCCCAGAGAAAACATATGATTGGAAAATCTCTAGCGGATTAATACCACGCACAAAGGCGACGTCATTTATGGTTCTTTTCAATTTTTCTACTTAGTCCTGATGAAGAACGCATGATGTTTGACAAATTAAAATTGTGATAGTAAAAAATATATAAAAACACTAACGATATCGTTTTATGCTTCAACCAGTACTCACTCATCATTACCAATACATGTGTGTGTGTGTGTCTGTGTGCGTTTGATTCATTCCGGTATCTTTGGTAACACATCTGCAGACAGCCATGTTACAGTTTCAGCTGAACACCAGCTGAACTTTTTCAAGTCACCGTTTTTAATAGATGCGAAAAATGATTCAGTAGGTGGAGATTTCCAAAAAATACGGCCAACCGTAAAATGTATCTACTATATTTAGTTAAAAAAATGTTCAATGTATATATAGAGAGAGGGGGAAAGGGACTGAAAGTAAAATGTATCTACTATATTTATTTTTAAAAAATGTTCAATGTATATATAGAGAGAGGGGGAAAGGGACTGAAAGTGTAAGTGCATGTGTGGCAAAGAGAAAGAGAATATGAGAAATTATTTAAGGTTTCTACCGTGAAGCCCAATAACATTTCACAGTATCGATATTCCATAGGTGGTTTTTATCAAAGTGATATAATTGTCAAAGTATATTTACGTAGATAAACGTGCACTAAAATACACCATCCCCAATGGACATCTCAGAATGGTTTCATTGGGTGTGTTATCACGTGCACTTGTTCAGTTCCCTATGTTAACCATTACAACGTAGACATTTGCATCAGATTAAAATGGGCGCGATTCATATTCATCTTTCATCTTTTAGAAAAACGTGATTTGAAGTTTTAGAAAACAAAACCCATTTCTTTCTGACAAATTCTAAACACTATCAGGAAAATCTGCAACGAATCTTTATCGGATAAAAAAGATTTGTTTGGGAAGGATTCTTTCGAATATTGCCTTGAACGAAAACGAAACATTAATTAGTATCGTTACATGGAAAAAAAGGAAAAATTATGCATCCTCCGGTCGCATACTACCTTTCGTTCTACTCAGTAAATAGTAATTTAAACTTATTTGTAACCACAAAAAATGTATATTTTTAGCGTAACTAACGTCGATAATAATATTTTCGTTCATATTTTGGAAGTTGCCCGACGACTATTCTGACCATCGTTGTTATTTACACAACGTGTCAGCCGATGTAACTTCCGATCGTCTTTAGGTGCATGTCTCGAACTTGGAAATATTTATGTCTAACAAGTGAAAAAGATACGGAATTAAACACCACACAAGTGGACCCTTCTCGTTCCGCCAGTGTTGACCAGCTAGAAGTGTGAATTAGTGTTAATATTATCGCTTGTGGTGAGCATTGAACCTGAAACTCCAGAAAAATATAATTAGAAATGATTTCTAATAAACTGCTTCAAATGTTGCTCCACAGATCAATAATATTTCATTCATTATAATTATTGAATCAAATTAAGTATTGTTTTAAACAATCGATTATAAATAACGTGTGTAAAATATGTATTCAGATTACTTTCAAATTGTGGTAAACGTGATGAGCGAGAATCTGGATCGAGTAGTAGGAATTGATTTATCTTAGTGCCGCCATTACAAAGAGCCCGTCTTTGTCTTACGTGTAAAATCGAGATTTGGGAAAGAACAAGCGTACAAACAAACTAGAGTATGCATACGAAGGGCTAATATCATTGAGCGATAAAGATTGAAAACGGTGTTGTTGGAGAGAAGTCTACTGCGCAATCAATGTCCAATGGCCAATGGCAGATACGTCGTTACATTGAATATGGTATTGTCGGTAAAATCTACGTCATGAAGATCCAGTTAATTATACGATGTTATATTTAATAATGTGCTGTCGAAAAAAACTGTATACCGTGATAAAGATCCAGTGGCACATATGTTGTTGCGTTGAATACGGTGTTAACAGTAACACTATCACACATAACAAAGTTATAGTAACGAGATAAGTGTTTCCATTAATGGAGACATCTTTCTATCTTTTTTCGTTTTTTATTTTTATTCCTTAAATAGCAAGACCTGTGTCCCCGCGTTGACCGGTAGAGGGAATGGAAGAGGACGATTACACGTTTTTAAATGTCTTATTTAAAAGTGTTTTCTCAGTTTAGAACGATTATTAATTCACTGTCTAAAGACAAAAAATATATAAAGTAAAGTATACTACACTCTACCAGGCATTCTATTTAAAAATGCAATAGAAAATTAAAAATGGTCCGAAAAGCAGAACATATTGTGAAATCTGTAAATATCTAAATTATAGGAAGAGTTAGAAGCGGGAAGTGGCATGCATGAAAAGTGCTGCCTGTTAAACACAATTTAGTATTACGTATGAAATATGAAGAAAAACGCTTTTTAAATGAGTAAATATGCTAGTGTTATCGGCTTATTTCCTAGATTACCAGATGTTTTTGATTGGATCAGCTTCGATAAAATGTAAAGTCTGTTAGTGACTTATATAAAATAATTTAAATAAAAATATGCATCAATAAAAGTATTGGTTTAAAAACATAATACATGCGTTTTCGTAACATTAGTTTATTTAAGAAACAAAAAAAAACATTTTAAAGTCTTAGGTAAAGTTTCGTATTTCTCTCACATCGATAATACCCAGAAAGTTGATTATCCATATTTGTAAAACAAATAGCTTCATAAATATTGAAATGATTAAAATAAAATCTATGTATAACCCATTGAAAGTCTATGTATAACCCAATGAAAATCTATGTATAACCCATTGAAAATCTATGTATAACCCAGTGAAAATCTATGTATAACCCATTGAAAGTCTTTAAACTCCTAATTTAATACATGATGTGTTATTTCATAGTTAGTCACGTAAACATTGTTGACGTGAATATAAAGAACTGTGAGCTATTTGCGGTAATGTAAACATATGTAATCTCTGTCCTGATAATATACGTCGTCTGTTCTATTCTCGGTCAGGGAATGATAAATTTTTCTCGACTGAGGCAATTTGTAAAGAAAATGTTTGTAAGAAAAGTTATTAAATAATTTTGAAAGATGAATAGTGGAACTACGACTAACGGTCCGTGTACTTGATATCCAATCCAAGATTCCATTTATTTTGTTAATCCCAGCGTTCGTGTCTTTGACATCAAATTCAATATTCCTTTTTCCGCGAATAGTCAGAACGTGTCCTGGCATTGTTCGGGGGAAATATAAAATACTGATTTAATTTTTTAAATGAATAAATATGAGATCCCCAATTCTAAAGGAAAAAAAGTTACTGTAATAAAAAAAATAATCGAAAAATCTTCGGACACAAACGTCTAAGTGTTTAGCGAACATTTTTTTTCATGAGGAATGCGAATACGAATCGTTCGTTAAGTATTCTGGAATAAGCAGCGTGCGTTTTATTCTTATGCAATTAACAATTAGCACACAGTGAACCTCATATATTTTAATGTACTACCAGTACATTAAAATATATGAGTAAAAATGACAGCCACCTTCTCTCCAGCAAACCGGAGAAAATATGATAAATACTGAATGAAGAAGAAATTATAATTTCTGGAAACAGGCATGAAGACTTAGATTATTTGGATTGCGGAACAGATTAGCATACGAAGGTTTTTTGTTATAAACTTATTATGTTTTAATGTAAATGTAAAGAATCTACTTTAATTATTATAGAGATTATTAGGTAACAAATTATCAGACCACCCATCGTGAAAAGTTTAATTCTTAAAATTATGTGAATGCGGGAGTTTCTTATGGAATTTTAGGAGGAAATTGTCAGTAGGGAATTGATATTTTCCGAAAACTTCTAAAGCAGCCTCTAAAATGTGCATTGCCTTTTTTTAAACTTAGGATTACTATATCGATTGTATTTAACCAACGTTTTTGAGAAGCTTAACTGTTCAATTTTAAGAGGTGTGTAGTTTTCTTTATGTAAAATGGTCACCTGTATTCTAAAGTCGGCAAATGAATTTCTAACGTGAAAATGTTTCCTAACGTCAGGTCGAAAAGTAAAGAAGAAAATGGAGATCATTTAACGGACAATATAACTACACTGATGTATTGAATACTAGCGGAAAGACCCGACGTTGCTTAAGGGTACATTAGCATCACTGCTATGTACTTTTTAACTATACTCATGACACCATATTATTTCATTTGTGTTTACTGCCCGACTCCTTCCGTTAATATAGTTGAAAAAAGCTGAAATGTAAGAAAACTTCTATAAATATATATATTATACGTATTGTTACAATTTCCTTAATACCAGATATACGTATAAGGACTTTTAAAAATGTTTAGGACCGCATGGGGCACTTAGAATTGGCGGCACGTAACTATTCGGCACATAGAAGACCAATTCCATTGTTCTCTCCCGGATGATTTTATGCATATAATATTAATTTCACAACAGTAGGACATGTTCGATATTTTAAATGAGTTATGCGCTCATGACGCATTAAGGATTCGCACACTCTTCTATTAACTTTCCAGGTAAATTTTACATAAGAATACAGTTTTAAGTTTGATATAGATTTTCTAACCTATCTTTCTATGGCAAACACAAAAAACATAACAAATACATACATATGGTCATTGACTTTGATATATATATATATATATATATATATATATATATATATAGAGAGAGAGAGAGAGAGAGAGATAATGATTGCCACTTCTTTCTTAAAGAAAGCCATCTATACAAAATGTCAATGTCTGGATGGAACACGCAGATAACTCGGAAGGCCTGACTTAGTTTCACAAGTATTGCTATAAATATTATATATAAGGCTACTAGATTCAGTCATTACATAGCTTTATCAAACTCATATCTGACACTTGTTCAGTTGGCTCTTACCATGGGAGATCATGTGACTCAGTAAACTAGCCCTATACATGAAAACTTTGCCACATATGGTCAGATTGAAATGATTCTGGAACTTTTGTAAACTGATTTCTCCCTCAAAGAACGTTCCAAGATAAATACTCTATATGCTTTGCCTCAAATCTACCAGAGCCATAATTGTACTAGACCGATCGCTCCAATGTCATCCTCTCTCAGTTTTCCACGTTCATATCAAAGATTGTAGGTTGTATTTTTATAACATCCTAAAAACGTAAATTAAGTTTGTGTTTCGGACATTTACCATGCAGCAGTTCCCCATATAACGGTTGCTTAGGGAGCCTGTAATCTCCCATCTTAACTATATGCTCTTTCCATCGTATATGACTACGTATAATACGTACTTCTATGCTATGTATTCCAGCTTGCTTTATGACATTGATGTCTGGTACATATAATTACCACTTAATATTCAAGATCCTCATGAGATACGTTTAGTGGAACCTCTTCAGAACCTTGAGGCATCTGCGATACGTAGCCCACGCTTCTGAAAAAAGAAAACAGGAGAACCGCAAAAAGGTATGCTTCGAAAAAATCAAGTTTTATTTTAGTGGAAATTACTTTGTCGGGTCACATGCATTTTTTACCTACAAAAGCTGTGCTAGCTTTTTCAATTTTAGAAGTACTTCAAAGTTGAAGGATCGCTCTCGGCAGAGTGTGCTACTAAGATATACAAACGAGTAAAACACCCTTAATCTAGTTCCCTTGAATAAATGATGTACCCTACATACTATAGGCAAAGAGAGTAGTGAGCATTAACTTAGTTTTCTTTAAATTGATAGTGAGTGCAAGGATGGTACACGCTTAAGAGAAGAGGATTATTATTATCTGCATATAATCCCCGGTGTAGGCAACGAAGACCGCATCACTAGCAGAGAAGAGCTCCCGTACAAACGTTTCGAAGCTATTAGACTTAACATGTAATATATATATATATATATATATATATATATATATATATATATATATATATACATACATATATACATATATATATATATATATATATATATATATATATGTGTGTGTGTGTGTGTGTAATAAAATAATAAAAAAGAAGTGGGTCTTTCTACTATTTCTTTCATGATTTCCTTATTACAGTAATTCGTTAAGTTTTGTCACACTATATATCCGCAACAAATTTCTAAGCGAGATACATCCGCCACTAACTTTTACTCAAAAGACTTCCACCACTAATTTCAACACAATACACATCCGCCACTGATGTGTACCCAATAAACATCAGCCACTCATTTTTAAGCAATAGAAGTCCGCTACAAATTTAAGGCAAGATATCTGTTACTAATTTCTACGTCATATACATCCGCCACTACGTTTTACGCAATAGACATCCGACACTAATTTTTATAATAATCATCTGCCACTAATTTCCTCAGAAAAAGAAATACGCTATGAGATTTTGCGCAATATATATTATCCATTTATTACTACTCATTAGACATGTGTCATTAATGTCTACGCAATAGACATCCGCAACTAATTTCTACGCAACAGATATCTGCCACTAATTTTATGCAATACACATCCGCCACTAATGCCATCATAATAGACATCTGCCACTATTTTCTACGCAATGACATAAGCTACTAATGGTTATACTATTGATATCCGACACTAATTCTTACAGAATAGACATCCGCTACTATTTTTTTAAGAAATAAACATCTGCCAATACATTTTACGCAATAAACATTTGTCACTACATTTTACGCAACAATCATCTTCCACTAATTTCTACGCAATCGGCATCCAACACTAATCCTTACGCAGTATACTTCCGCCACTTATTTTAACGACATACACATCCGCCACTTATTTTAACGAAATAGAAATCCACCAT
The DNA here is from genome assembly GCA_963556195.1 of Sepiola atlantica. Taxonomy (NCBI): domain Eukaryota; kingdom Metazoa; phylum Mollusca; class Cephalopoda; order Sepiida; family Sepiolidae; genus Sepiola; species Sepiola atlantica. Next base: position 45,690,714 of record OY744532.1, on the reverse strand, counting down.
TAATTTCCACGTAATAGACACCCGTCACTAATTATACGCAATAGAAACCCGCCACTTATTTATAACGAAATAAACATCCTCTACATATTTTAAAGCAATAGACACCCGCAACTTCTTTTTACGCAATAGACATCTACAATTTATTTTTAAGAAAGATGCATCCGGCACCAATTGTTCAATCAGCCACTAATGTCTACGTAATAGACATCCGTCATTAATGTTTACGCAATAGACAGCCACCACAAAATTGTACGCAATAGCCATCAAACATATATTTCTTACGCAATCGACACCCGCCACGAATTCCTACGTAATAGACACCAGCTACAAATGTGTTCAAAATAGAGATATGTTACTTATTTTTACACAAGAAATCAACTTATAAGATCTACATAATATACACCCGACACTAATTTCGACGTAATATACATCCGCCCCGATTGGTTACGCAATAATCTTCGGCTACTGATATCTACGCAATACACATCCGCCACGTACGTCTAGGCAATAGACATCCACCACTATTTTAACGCAACAAACATCCGTTTCTAAGTTCTAAGTAATAGACATTAGCTACTAAGTTTTACACAATATATATTCGCAACTAATTTCTATGCAATAGGCATCAACTAATTTTACGCAGTAGACCCCCGCCACATATTTCTACGAAATAGAAATCAGCCATTTATTTTTACGAAATAGTAATATGTTACTTATTTCTACGTTAAATTAATTTTACAAAATAGAAATCTGCTACTTATTTGTTACGAAATAGACATCTGCCACTTATTATAACGTAATAGACATACGCCACTAATTTTTACGCAATAGACATCCGACACATATTTATACGCAATAGACATCCGCCACTTTTTTATGCAATACACTTACGCTACTTATGTCTTCGCAATAGACATTAATTACCTATTTTTACGCAGTAGACATACGCTACTTTTTTTTACACAAAAGCCTTCGCCACTAATGTTTACGCAATAGATATCTGCCACTAAATTCTACGCATATATATCCACACATTTATATTTACGCAATAAACATCCAACACTAATGTCCACGCAATAGACATCTGCCACTTATTTATACGCAATACACATCCGCAACTAATTCTACGTAATAAACATTCGCCACTAATTTTACGTAATAGACACCTACTACAAACTTCTACGCAATAGAGATCTGCCACTTATTTTTACGCAATAAATCAATATTTTATGTTTACGTAATAGACATCCGACACTAATGTCTACGCAATAGACATCCGACCCAATTGTTTACGCAATAATCTTCGGACACTGATTTGTACGCAATACACATCCGCCACTAATGCTTACGCAATAGACATCCACCACTGTTTTCATGCAATAGACATGCGTTTCTAATATCTAAGTTATAGACATTAGCTACTAACTTTTACTCAAAAGACATCCGCAACATATTTATACGCAATAGGTATCGACAACAGAATTTTCGCAGCAGACCTTCGCCACATATTTCTACGCAATAGACATCCGCCACTTATTTTTCGCAAAAGATATTCGCTACTAATGTCTACGCAATAAACATCTGCTACTTATTTTTACGCAAAAGCTATCCGTCACTAATATATACGGAAATAATATCCGTCATTAATATCTACGCAACAGACATCAACTACTAATTTTTACGCAATGGACATCAACTACATATTTTACGCAAATAAACATTCGTCATTAATTTTTACGTTATAGACATCCGCGACTAATGTTAAGTATAGACATCCGCCACTTATTTTAAGTCAAAAAACATATGCCCCGAATGACTTAGCTTTAGACATTTGCCACTTATTTTTACGCAATACACAACTACCAGTAAAGTCTACGCAATAGGTATCAATTACTAACTTTTACGCAATAGACATCTGCCACACATTTCTACGCAATACACATTCGCAACTAATGTTTACCAAATAGACATCCACCATTAATTTTTACGCAATAGACATCCGCCACTAATGTCATAATAATATACATCCGCCACTAATTTCTACGCAATAGACATCCGCCACAAATTTATACGCAATAAACATCCGCCACTTATTTCTTCGCAATAGACTTCGGCCACTAATGTGTACGCAATTGATATCCGCCACTATTTTTTGGGATACACATCCGCCACTTGTTTTTACGCAAAATACGTCTGCCACCTATTTTTTAAGTAATATACATCCGCCACTAATTTTTACGCAATAAACATCCGCAACTACTTTCTACGCATAGACATGCGACACAAATTATGCCGCAGAAAACATTATTTTTACACAATATACATGTGCCACTTGTTTTAAGGAATACACCTCCGTTTCTAATGTCTACGAAACAGACATGAATTACTTATTTTTACGCAAAAGCCATCCGGCTCTAATGTCTACGCACCTACATCCGCCACTCATTTTTACTCAAAAGACATCCGCCACTGATGTCTACGCAATAGAATCCGCCACTGATGTCTACGCAATAGACATCCGGCACTTATTTTTACGCAATACAAATCCTCTTCTAATGTATACGCAAAATGGTATCAATTACTTATTTTTACGCAAAAGCCATCCGCTACAAATTTCCACGTAATAGACATCTGCCACTAATGTCTACGCAATAGACAACAGCAACTAATATAAACGCAATAGATATCAGCCACTAATTTCTACACAATAGACATCCGTTACTAATATTTACGCAATAGACATCCGCCACTGATGTCTAGGCAATAGATTAAACTTAGTTGCGGATGTCTATTTCGCAGACATTAGTGGCGGATGTCTTGGCAATGGGCATCCGCACTTATTTTTAGCAATATACATCCGTCACTTGTTATTACGCAAACACACATATTTCACTAATTTTTAAACAATAGCCATCCGCCACTAATTCTTACGACATAGACATTCGCCATTTATTTGTTACTTATTTTTCCGCAATACACATCCGCCACTAATGTCTACACAATAGACATCCACCACTAAGTTTACGTTATATCCATCTGCCACTAATATCTACGTAAACTGCACCAGCCACTAATGTTTACGCATAGACACCCGCTACTAATTTATACGCAAAATACATATGCTACTAATGTCTACGCAATCGACATCTGTCACTATTTTTTACACAATAGACATATACAAATTATGTTTACGCTAAAGAAGTGCGCTACTAATGTCTACTTAATAGACACTCACCATTAACTTTTATGCAGTTACCTCTGCTACTAATTCTTAAGCAAAAGACAACATCCACTTTTTTTACTCGATAGACATCCACTACTAATTTTTACGCAATAGACACTTACAGCTAATTTTAACGCAATAGACACTTACAGCTAATTTTTACCCAATAGACCCTTACAGCTAATTTTTACCCAATAGACACTTACAGCTAATGTTTACCCAATAGACACTTACAGCTAATTTTTACGCAATAGACACTTACAGCTAATTTTAACGCAATAGACACTTACAGCTAATTTTAACGCAATAGACACTTAGAGCTTATTTTTACGCAATAGACACTTACAGCTAATTTTAACGCAATAGACACTTACAGCTAATTTTAACGCAATAGACACTTACAGCTAATTTTTACGCAATAGACACTTACAGCTAATTTTAACGCAATAGACACTTACAGCTAATTTTAACGCAATAGACACTTACAGCTAATTTTAACGAAATAGACACTTACAGCTAATTTTTACGCAATAGACACTTACAGCTAATTTTAACGCAATAGACACTTACAGCTAATTTTAACGCAATAGACACTTACAGCTAATTTTTACGCAATAGACACTTACAGCTAATTTTAACGCAATAGACACTTACAGCTAATTTTAACGCAATAGACACTTACAGCTAATTTTAACGCAATAGACACTTACAGCTAATTTTTACGCAATAGACACTTACAGCTAATTTTAACGCAATAGACACTTACAGCTAATTTTAACGCAATAGACACTTACAGCTAATTTTAACGCAATAGACACTTACAGCTAATTTTAACGCAATAGACACTTAGAGCTAATTTTTACGCAATAGACACTTACAGCTAATTTTAACGCAATAGACACTTACAGCTAATTTTAACGCAATAGACACTTACAGCTAATTTTTACGCAATAGACACTTACAGCTAATTTTAACGCAATAGACACTTACAGCTAATTTTAACGCAATAGACACTTACAGCTAATTTTAACGCAATAGACACTTACAGCTAATTTTTACGCAATAGACACTTACAGCTAATTTTAACGCAATAGACACTTACAGCTAATTTTAACGCAATAGACACTTACAGCTAATTTTAACGCAATAGACACTTAGAGCTAATTTTTACGCAATAGACACTTACAGCTAATTTTAACGCAATAGACACTTACAGCTAATTTTAACGCAATAGACACTTACAGCTAATTTTAACGCAATAGACACTTAGAGCTAATTTTTACGCAATAGACACTTACAGCTAATTTTAACGCAATAGACACTTACAGCTAATTTTAACGCAATAGACACTTACAGCTAATTTTTACGCAATAGACACTTACAGCTAATTTTAACGCAATAGACACTTACAGCTAATTTTAACGCAATAGACACTTACAGCTAATTTTAACGCAATAGACACTTACAGCTAATTTTAACGCAATAGACACTTAGAGCTAATTTTTACGCAATAGACACTTACAGCTAATTTTAACGCAATAGACACTTACAGCTAATTTTAACGCAATAGACACTTACAGCTAATTTTTACGCAATAGACACTTACAGCTAATTTTAACGCAATAGACACTTACAGCTAATTTTAACGCAATAGACACTTACAGCTAATTTTAACGCAATAGACACTTAGAGCTAATTTTTACGCAATAGACACTCACAGCTAATTTTAACGCAATAGACACTTACAGCTAATTTTAACGCAATAGACACTTACAGCTAATTTTTACGCAATAGACACTTACAGCTAATTTTTACGCAATAGACACTTACAGCTAATTTTAACGCAATAGACACTTACAGCTAATTTTAACGCAATAGACACTTACAGCTAATTTTAACGCATTAGACATTTACAGCTAATTTTAACGCAATAGACACTTAGAGCTAATTTTAACGCAATAGACATTTACAGCTAATTTTAACGCAATAGACACTTAGAGCTAATTTTAACGCATTAGACATTTACAGCTAATTTTAAGGCAATAGACACTTAGAGCTAATTTTAACGCATTAGACATTTACAGCTAATTTTAACGCAATAGACACTTAGAGCTAATTTTAACGCAATAGACATTTACAGCTAATTTTAACGCAATAGACACTTACAGCTAATTTTAACGCAATAGACACTTACAGCTAATTTTAACGCAATAGACACTTACAGCTAATTTTAACGCAATAGACACTTACAGCTAATTTTAACGCAATAGACACTTACAGCTAATTTTTACGCAATAGACACTTACAGCTAATTTTAACGCAATAGACACTTACAGCTAATTTTAACGCAATAGACACTTACAGCTAATTTTAACGCAATAGACACTTAGAGCTAATTTTTACGCAATAGACACTTACAGCTAATTTTAACGCAATAGACACTTACAGCTAATTTTAACGCAATAGACACTTACAGCTAATTTAACCGCAATAGACACTTAGAGCTAATTTTTACGCAATAGACACTTACAGCTAATTTTAACGCAATAGACACTTACAGCTAATTTTAACGCAATAGACACTTACAGCTGATTTTAACGCAATAGACACTTAGAGCTAATTTTTACGCAATAGACACTTACAGCTAATTTTAACGCAATAGACACTTACAGCTAATTTTAACGCAATAGACACTTACAGCTAATTTTTACGCAATAGACACTTACAGCTAATTTTAACGCAATAGACACTTACAGCTAATTTTAACGCAATAGACACTTACAGCTAATTTTAACGCAATAGACACTTACAGCTAATTTTAACGCAATAGACACTTACAGCTAATTTTTACGCAATAGACACTTACAGCTAATTTTAACGCAATAGACACTTAGAGCTAATTTTAACGCAATATACACTTACAGCTAATTTTTACGCAATAGACACTTACAGCTAATTTTAACGCAATAGACACTTACAGCTAATTTTAACGCAATAGACACTTACAGCTAATTTTAACGCAATAGACACTTAGAGCTAATTTTTACGCAATAGACACTTACAGCTAATTTAAACGCAATAGACACTTACAGCTAATTTTAACGCAATAGACACTTAGAGCTAATTTTTACGCAATAGACACTTACAGCTAATTTTTACGCAATAGACACTTACAGCTAATTTTAACGCAATAGACACTTACAGCTAATTTTTACGCAATAGACACTTACAGCTAATTTTAACGCAATAGACACTTACAGCTAATTTTAACGCAATAGACACTTACAGCTAATTTTAACGCATTAGACACTTACAGCTAATTTTAACGCAATAGACACTTAGAGCTAATTTTAACGCATTAGACATTTACAGCTAATTTTAACGCAATAGACACTTACAGCTAATTTTAACGCAATAGACATTTACAGCTAATTTTAACGCAATAGACACTTACAGCTAATTTTAACGCAATAGACACTTACAGCTAATTTTAACGCAATAGACACTTACAGCTAATTTTAACGCAATAGACACTTACAGCTAATTTTTACGCAATAGACACTTACAGCTAATTTTAACGCAATAGACACTTACAGCTAATTTTAACGCAATAGACACTTACAGCTAATTTTAACGCAATAGACACTTAGAGCTAATTTTTACGCAATAGACACTTACAGCTAATTTTAACGCAATAGACACTTACAGCTAATTTTAACGCAATAGACACTTAGAGCTAATTTTTACGCAATAGACACTTACAGCTAATTTTTACGCAATAGACACTTACAGCTAATTTTAACGCATTAGACACTTACAGCTAATTTTTACGCAATAGACACTTACAGCTAATTTTAACGCAATAGACACTTACAGCTAATTTTAACGCAATAGACACTTACAGCTAATTTTAACGCATTAGACATTTACAGCTAATTTTAACGCAATAGACACTTACAGCTAATTTTTACGCAATAGACACTTACAGCTAATTTTAACGCAATAGACACTTACAGCTAATTTTTACGCAATAGACACTTACAGCTAATTTTAACGCAATAGACACTTACAGCTAATTTTTACGCAATAGACACTTACAGCTAATTTTAACGCAATAGACACTTACAGCTAATTTTAACGCAATAGACACTTAGAGCTAATTTTAACGCATTAGACATTTACAGCTAATTTTAACGCAATAGACACTTAGAGCTAATTTTAACGCAATAGACATGCGCCACTAGTGTCTACGCAATCGCCTAATAATCTATTATAATTTTATTTTCATTGTGTATCGATTTTATTTTTCGAAGGAACTGTTTAAGTAAGGGAACATTTGTTTTAAATTTCATAGACTATTTATTTAAAATGTAATAAAATAAAGTAGGATCTGTTGAGTGTGCGTTTCATAATCATACTCGTGACTCTTTTTTCGGCTTCTGCTCGTAATGAAGATCTTTAAAAAAATAGGTTCATCTAAGAAAAACGTTAACGAGCGAATAGACGAAATTGATAAAACAGGTTCATTTTAAAGGGTAAATAGTTGCTGTCGATAATAGGAAGAATAAAAAATGAAAATATAAACTTATGTTGATTGTGTTAAACGTTAACTATAGTGTTTTATTAACAACGTCCTTTCGCACATAAATTTTTGAATCTGTATTTTTTTTCTTTTATAATTGTAATATTACCTTTTCTGTTTATATGTGGCTCGTTATTATACCATGTACACTTCTTTAATAAGCACAATATGGAACTTCGAACTAATCAATATATAGTAGTTATTGATATGAACATTTATCTTGGTCTATATCTGAAATATATTTACAGAAACACGATATGTATATTTAAAATGTGAAAATATATATGCAGAAATAAATTTCATTCATAACGGAAGACTGAGCCAAATCTTACAATAATGAACGGTTTGTGCGGACATCCTCCGACTACGTTCTCTAACTAGTTCCCTCGGTAGGCCTAATTACTTCTGATAGCCATTAGTTAAATATATATAGTTTGCCTTGTTAAAATTATATGTGTGTCTTTATAAGATACACTCTGACTATTATTGTAATCTGACGCATACACCGGTCCAATAAAATATAATATCTACAGTTATTTATAGGACGCAAACATTCAAATATATTATGAATGCATATAACATGACTTGTTTTCATTGTGTAATGGCTTTTAAAAATAAATGTATGTTCCACTCTAATTCTGTTTTTCTGTTTGTCTGTATGTTTGTTCGTCTCTTTCTCTCTCTCTTTCTCTCTCAGTCAGGTTTGTCTGCCTTTCTATTTCAGTTTCTGTTTTCCGTTGTGTCTTACTGTATTTCTCTATTTTTATTCTTTCTCTATCTTTCCTGTTACTCTCTTTCTCTATAAGCAGCTCACAACTTATCCCCTTATCTCTCTTTCTATATCGTTCTGCGTTTCTGACTCTTTGTGTCTGTATGTTTGTCTCTTATACTGACTTTTTATACATGTCTCTATAACTCTCTCTTTCTCTCCCTTTCATGTTCATCCATAAGTTATTCTGTCTCTTTCCGTTTTGTTTCCTTTTCCTTTTTTGTCTTATTATACCCTCTCTCTCTCTCTCAGTATATTTATATCCCCTCTCTCTCCATCTCTCTCTCTCTCCTCTCTCATGTCATATTATTGTACTGAAGTCACAAGTTACTCGACCGTCTAAAAATAATTGCCCGACAAACCGTTCCTGTCTTCCCGTCTTTGAAACAGATCAAGCACTTGCTTGTCAATCTCTGCGCATGACCGATTCGTTTTCGCCGCCTGTACTAATTGCCCTCTCACAACACACTTGCCATGAGTTACCAGAAATACAATTTCTAAAAAGCAAAACTAATAATGCGTGCAATTTCCATTTCCGTATAATAAAATAAAACCTGTTACTCATTTCCCATGATGCATGATGCATGATGCATTTAATATTAATTTAATGTCTCTTTTTGAAATTAGGTATCATTAGTTCGTTGGCAGAGATATAACAAGAATATGCAGATGAATTGGAATGCCTTAAATATTTATAAAATTAAATTCTTTAAAATGTTAGTCAATTAAATTACGCTGAGATAATTTGGCAAAATATTCCAGAGCGAAATTACATCTAAAACAATTCTAGAAAAATATGCCCACATGAACACGCAACCTTTGTAAAATTAATGTAAGTATTATATACACAAATAATATTCAAACGTTAGAATTATTTTATCACTACTAAACCGTAGAATCTGTTACTTTCTATACATAGGGATTGCGTAATTTTGTATGTACACAAACACTGGAAGGAAAGTAATATTTGATATACAAAAAAAAACGCATAACACTAACCTGATACCCGGAAATAAATCAAAAAGACGTATACAGGGTGTAACGACACCATTAATATAAATTGATCAGCTAAGTGACTGAAAAATACTATTCCTCCGACAAGACGTATTAATACCTGGGAGAATGACCTTTGAACTTTTTGATGAATCCGAAATAACGAAAACAGATTCATTTCTTTATATACTAAGAGTAACCCTATGGTTGGTTGGCGATTACAAAAAATAAAAGACTAAAATGCTGCGTGTGCAGTAGGTGAAACAGTAGCGTTTAAAGTCAATTAATGAGATAAAAGACCGATAAAATTGAATTCAGCCCGAAAATATCCTTGTTGGTCAATTCGACACAGCTTAACAGATGAGAACTCCGGAGACAACAGACAATAAGCCATCTTGTTTTCGAAAGTTGTTAGTCATCTTTTGAGAAATGGCTTCACGTGACCGTTGAAAATTGTAATGAGTTTGAAGTAACACAAAAGTGCTGTCTATATTTGTGTCCTAACAGTAAGCGTAAGTCAGTCTTGTAATATTACAAACAAATTTCCGAGTCGTTATGCGCGCAGTTGTCATGCCAGAACTACAGAAAGTTAATTTAGAGTCTAAGGAAACGAATAAATTAAAATCGACGAAAATATTCTTGTCAGACTCGTCGTCACTCAATCACGGATTTAAACGACTAAGTTGACGGTGTACACTCGCTCCTTCCATCCGAACGGAAATGGTAATGCTCAGTGGAAAGATATTCCGTGAGTAATGCAGTAATTTTCATATCTGATATTTATCATCACAGATAATTTACTGAATACGTTCAGTAGACGATAGTTATGAACAGAATCAAGCAACCGGAAAATAAGTTGCAATCCCCGGGAAGAAGGTATCTCGTATGTAATGCATCTACTTGAATGTCAGGTATTTATAAGCAGAAATAATTAACTGAATTGGCGAACACGTTCAGTAGTTGATAGTTATGACCAGAATCATCCCCCTCCGAAAGGAAATGGTAATGCATGGGACGGATGTATCCAGTGCGTAATTAAGCCATGGGCATGTACGATATTTATTAAAAGAAACAAATTATGGAATTACCTACCTCTTATTGTCCTGTTTCGGGGCCGAAATGAAAATACGGAAACAGGGTTAGGAATCACAAGTATATTGGAGAAAAGTATATTGGAGAAAAGTATATTGGAGAAAAGTATATACCACAGATAACCTAGAGAAGTGGACGGTATGTCGTGTGATGCTATTTAATTCCTTCCCACCGCAGGAATATTTGACACAAAGTCGGAATGGTGGAGAGGGTCAAACCAGCAGCCCTAAAAGAGGAACACTCTGGCCTAGCAAAAGTAGCCTCGGCAACCTCGTCGGCATTCCCCGGTCAGGCACCTCAAGCAGTAAACAAAAAACTTACTCCTCCTTAAATAGGAAAATTAAGGCGTGAGAGCGTGCACGTCTAAGAAAAACTCAGGACAGTATAACTCAGTCCGGCAGATAAACAGCCACCTAAATTGCCGGACTGATTGTCGAGAACGAATCCTCGACTGGTGCTAACCCTGGTGTCGCAACGGTATTTAATTGCCTTCTACCGCAACAATATGTGACACAAGGTCTGGAAAGATGGGATAATCAAGTCAGCGCCCCTAAAAAGGAGCACTCTGGCCTAGAAAAATTAGCTTGGGAAACCCTGTCGAAATTCCCAGGTAAGAGCGCCTCAGGCAGCAAGCAATAAACTCACTCATCCCCAGAGAATGGATGCCAGGTCGAGGAGGGTGCACCTCCTAAAACAATAGCAGTATAGCTTTATCCGGCAGATAAATGGCCACCGAAATGGCCCAGTTCCTGCCGGACTGATTGCCGAAAACGAATCTTCGATTGTTACTTCCCCTATCCCGACGCTATAAACTAACAGAAGTCAATCAGAGACTGAACAGCTAGGGTTGTCTCAACGTTAATTAATTGCCTTTACCACAGCAATATATGACAAAGGTCGGAGAGGAGGGGAAGAATCAAGCTAGCGACCTTAAAGTAAGAGCACTCTGGCCTAGCAATAAACTTACTCATGTCCAAAGAACAGAGAAGAATCCTGGGAGGTTGCCCCACGTAGAACAACCCAGGTCAGTATATTTGCAGTCAGCCGATAAAATGCCACCGGAATGGCCCAGTTCCTGCCAGACTGATTGTTGAGAAGGAATCCTCGACAGGTATTACCCAATCCCAATGTCCTCAATCAACCGAAGCCAGTGAGAAGCTTAATGGACAAGGTTTGTCGCAACGGTATTTAATTGCTTCCCACCACAGCAATATGTGACAATAGGTCGGGAAGGTGGGGAAGAATCAAACCAGCGCCCTTAATGAAGGACGCCTCTAGCTTAGCAAAGATAGCTTTGGCAACCCCCTCGGCATTCCCGGATAAAGGTGAACTTACTTTTTCCCAAAGAAGGGAAGTAAGGCTTAGGATTGTGCACCTCCTAAGAAACCCCCAGGACAGTATACCCCAGCCCTGCAAATAAAATGCCATTGAAATGGCCCAGTTCCTGCCGGAATGATTGTCGAAAACGAATCTTCGACTGGTATTACTCCATCCTGACGTCTTCAATACACCGAATTTAATGAGAAACTCAACGGGCTAGGGTTGTTGCAATGATATTTCATTGCCTGCCACCGCAGTAATATGTGACACAAGGTCGCGAAGGTGGGGAAGGAGCAAGTCAGCTTCCAAAAGAAGGAGCACCCTGGCCTTTCAGAAATAGCTTGGTAAACATTCCCCTGTCAGGGCGCTTCAATCAATAAGTGATTAACTTATTCCTCCACAAAGAGGGAAGGAAAGGCTAGGGAGGGTTCACTTTCTAGGAAACTCAGGACAGTATACCTCAACCTGACAGATAAAAACCCATCGAAATGGATCAGTTCCTGCCGGACGTGTTGTCGAAAAGAATCATCGAGTGGTATTACTCTATCCCGACATCCTCAATCAACTGAAGTTAATTACAGTGTGAGCGGGCTGGGGTTGTCGCAACACGTAGTAGTGTTATGATTCCAGTATTTATTGAGAATAGACGAGTCCAATTATTTGTCATAGGTACGACACAATAACACTATCACGTTTAGTCGTTTGTCCCAAATCGCTTTTATTTCTAAAGTAAAGTGCTACATTTCAAATGGCGCCTGAGAAAATGTCAACCTAATAAGATTGTTACTTTACAAAGTTAACTTATTTAAGTTAAGTTACTGTTGCACAGTTACAATGGAAAAAAACTGAATTTCCATGTGTGTATAATGATGTGCGTGTTAGGTTAAGCAACGCAATGGCCTGCTTCATGTGATGTGCGCTCTGCTACGTGTGTAACTATTGTTACGGAGTGATATGCCAACTTAAAACGGATCGTACTGACACAAATGATGCTATATTGTCAGGTTGCCCACATTCCGCAGTTGTCATGGAAAACAGAATAGTATCCGAAATCATTTATATTTTATCGTAAATTAATATTGCCTCATATAGCAGAGGGTGAAGATATCAGAAGACAGTGTATTCAATAGTTTTCATAACCATGTATTAATGAGAAACCTGTGTTTAAAGTTTATTCGACATCGACCAAATTCGACACTACGTTGATTATTTAGAACGTTGTTTTAAACTGTTTAAACGCAAAATAATAGTTTATTGCGTTAGTATGTGACAATGGATGAAACCTGTGTTCACCACTTCACACTGATATCAAATTGACAGTTAGCAGTTAGGTGTTGAAAGCCGCCTACAACGAGCAAATACGCATCCATCAACTGGCAAGTTTTTGGCCTTTACATTTTAGAATGTGCAGGATATTTTTCTCATGAATTATCTTGAAAAAGAAATAACCATCAATCGCGAATATTATACAGCATTATCAGTGCGTTTGATAGAAGAAATAAAAACAAAACGGCATCAAATTATGAAGAGTAACGTGCTCGTTCACTAAGTAAATGCACCGCGTCACAATTCCATCGTAACGATGGCAAAACTACATGAATTGCACTTTAGTTTGCTTTCGCACCCACCATATTCTCGAGATCTGCCTCCAACAATTACTGGCCGTTTTCAAACGTCAAAAGATGTTACAAGGAATACGATTTGGCTCCAATTAAGAAGTAGAATCGTATACTGAGGCGTATTTTGAGGCCCAACGCAAATAGTTTTCCAAAAATACATCGATCGCTAAAGGATACATCGATCGCTAGAGAAACATTGGAACCATTGTATCACCTTAGGAAACTACGAATCGAATCTTGCGTTCAGTATTCCGTTTGATATGACCAGAATCGTTTCCCAATCTGAAAAAACACTGATAATGCTTACAATGAAATCAACATAGCAGACATGGTTGCTATGTTGCGCCGACAAAAAATGTAGCAGGATTTTATTTTTCAAAAGACGCTCATAATTATCGACTATTTAATGTTTTTTCAATTAATTAATGTATACTGCGGCAATTTCCAAGTACGACATTTATTAAAATAAATAATTAATTGAATTGGCGAACATGTTAGTTACTCGAGAGATCAACAGAATCCCTCCATTTGAAAAGGGTTGATAATGCCTGGGGGAAGGTATCTGATGAGTAATGCAACATATTTTATGTGAGATATTTATTCAAGGATAGAATACAGTAAATACACTATCAATAGTTCATAATTATGAGCGTCTGCGAAAAATAAAAGTATGCAACATATGTTCATCGGCGTAACATAGCAACCATGGCTGCTATGTTAATCTAGTGACGTAACACATTCTTAGAGTAAGAATAACAGATGTATATGTCAGCTTCTTATAGTAATAAATCGCAAGTACGAAGGAGATTTTTTAACCTGTCTCAGTGTTGTGGCCTGGAATAACACGTACAAAAGCTAATTAACAAGAAATTGTATTAACACAAAATACAGAAGTAATGGTTTCACAGCGGCTGCTTCTTCTCTTTTCACTTCTACTAATAGCGATAGCTTCAGAAGAATCACTATTTGACAGAATAGTGTAACTCATTAAAACACTGCAATCGCTACCGTTGTCTAAAGTTTGTTAAATTATGTATGTTTTGCGAAAATTTTGTAAAAGTAAGAAAAAATAGAATGAAAAAAAGAAAGTAAATATAAGAAAATTTCAATAAAAAGCATATCGTCTATTTAACCGCCATGTTTTAATCCATATCAAATGGTTTCAATGTTCGCCAATTGTTTTTTAGATCGAATATTGTGGTATAATCGAAAAAAGTTAATATTTTTTAAAGAAAAAATAGAATAAAATCACTAAAAGCTCATTTATGAACGCATATTTTCTGAAAATACGAATCAGTTATGGTTCTAACTACCGGAACATATTAGCATGTTCAGGTTTTGGTTCAAACGCTATAATAGTCAATGACTTAGGAGGAAATGCCACTTTATTTTATTAATAAGATAGCGTGGCGATAAAATAAGTAAAGAAAGATCGTAAAGATCGGTTACGTTGCAAATAATTGATTTTATTCACATGATTTTATTTTTCTTTAAAATTTTACAAAAAAGTTCACAGTATATGAAATTTTCTTTATAACATAAAATGTGGCACAAGGCAAAACATATGTGAGGTGAGATGGGCGTCGGGTATCGTCCTCTTGGTCTATTTTCTAAACAAGGTACAGTCATCAAAATACCACATTAACTCTAATGGTAAAACCTACTTAACACAATCGCCAATGATTTGAAATTGTTTACTTACAAATAATATAGATATAAAATCATAGGTAGGAGGTGCTAAATATAACGGGGATTGCTAAATATAGACTAAGTGTGGTGGTCAGTAGTACGCATCTAAATCAGTCTAGGTATGAACTGCTCACTGTTTACTTGGTTGTTTCTAGAGCCGAAAACTAGTAAGACAGTCTCTAAGTGGGAAAACGGAGGCACTACTAATTTGTACCAATAGCTAACAGACTTTGCTAGCAGGGATGTGGTATGATAACACCTCCGGTCGGTGTATTATGCCTATGCAGGTAATACGTACTCAAACTTTATTCGTCCAAACACACATAAGCTAGCTATGTGTATAAACTTCTTTTCAAATAGTGCAGAGTGCAATTCACTCTTATGACATCTGATTTTTACTTTATGCTGATGTTAAAAGTGCGAAATCAGATCTTAATCAGAAGGCGATCCCCCAACTACATATCTAAACGTGAGGTTCACACTATTAGTCTAGCAACGCAGGATCGTGAGAAACACTATTTGATGCTCTCTGGACAACGAGAGCATTGCATAGTACACTACATATGTTACATCTAGGGATACCAACGGTTTGGGGACGATGCGAGCCGTCACCTCGTTGATATACTTCCAAAAGTCATGCGACTTGCTGCAATTAGAGAAGTCGTACCCGGCCGTTTCTTTCTCAACATACATGCAGCGCAGGCCAAAAGGGGTTAGACTAAGTTAAGCTTTGCAGAATTTGTCAGTAAGGAGCAGCGCACCCCGGACCAATCACCAGGTCATAGCAAACTATTATTCATTGAGATAACTTCAGCCTGATTCCCAAATCAACTGGGAGCAGATCTCTACCTCCTACCATCCCAGCCGCTTCTGAAGCGGATTCGAAACGGTACTGGCTTCTAACTTCCGATATAGAACATCTCTAGACCGAACAAGGTAACTGGACCCATGCAGTAATCTGATCGCAGTTCGGCATTCGTTGGTGAACTGGAATTGCCTCCTTGTTTTATGTCGATGAGGTTGGGAAATAATTCTCGACCTCAGTGCCTCACTCAGACTCCTCTATTACAGGTTGACTTAAGAATGGCAGTCTATCGGCATGTCGATGACTTAACAAGTCATTTGAACGTTAAGTAGAGACTTGTATACGGACTAGCGGCTTCTCGCCTTGCTACAAACGGGATTTGGGACGCATATCGGCTTCTGTTCATCTCTGGTTCAGTCTCAAAACTCTCTGTGAAGACTGAGAATGAGGTAAGGCTGAGGGGGCTGGTGTTATCATTTCAACTGGGATTAGTGTGAGGGTCGCTGTAAAGAGTTTAACTGGGATTCGGGCTGGGCTTTGAGGGATGCTTAGGTCAATTGTTTCTTTTGGAGGGTGTTGGCATTCAGACTCTTGATTTTTTTTGTATTTACTTTCTTTTGTTAAGCCTTCGCCTTTTTCGGCGACCCAGCTGGGGGGGGGGGGCCCACCTGTCACTGATTCGTCCCCTTCTGATTCTAAAGAAGGAACTGGCAGCTTTCGCTTGATAACAGCTGTCATGTCTGGTGTTTCTGCTATTGCGTAATTTAACGAATGGGGATGAGGCTGTTGGACCAATTTCTCAAAGGCCTTCTTTTCGGGAGTCGCTTGTTTGTCCTTGGGGATAGGGTTGGAAGTTCATCCCGCGGTATGTTTGTTGTTTCTCTTCTCCACTGTGTAGCAGGCGCCTTGGTTTCGGGTTTCTCTTCCCGCGACTGTCACTGGCGTGAAAGTAGGCGTCGTCACTTCAACAGTGTAGGTATTTAAGTGGCCCTGATTCTGACATGGCAACCATTTTATTTTTTACTTGTGTTCAATAAATTCCTCACGTATCTTAAACGCCTGTTATAAAAGTGGAAGCGATGTTAAGCACTTTCTTGCTTCTACAAAGGACAAAATATGAGAGGCAGCATATTCAAATCAATGCAGGCTCTTCGACTGGGTGCTATAATATATTAAAACAAACGGACTGGAGTTAGAAGTACTTAAGAAGAGTTTGACTATATACCAAGCTATTATTATCACTTAATATCCCTTAAAACACACGGAGCCATCAACGGCAGTTGGTACCACAAAAGATGGCCGCAGAGTGGATGAGAGTAAGGAAGGATCAGGAGGAATAACGCCGTCCATAGGTTACCTGGTAGAAAAAGTAGTTACTAAAAAAGTGAGGACATTATTGACACTTGGATTCCAGGATAACAAGCGGCCACATAAAGCAAGTAATACAGAATTATTAAGATGTAAGGTAGGGTTCTGAAAATCTGGGGAGATTTTCATCAGTCACAGTCCAGGGACAGCCACAGTTGTTATAAGGAAACTATTACTAATAACGGCTCTACGTGAGAAATACGATTACTACTACTACTACTACTACTACTACTACTACTACGACGACGACGACGACGACGACGACGACGACGTCGACGACTACTACTACTACATAAAAAAAGATTGTGGCACGAACATGGTCGTTGTGTGTCCAGCAGAATGGAAATACCGAGAGGGAGAGCACCACACAAACGCCTACTGGAATAGCACGGAGAGTGTTTGAATTCTGAGGAGGCTCATTGATAATCAAATTTAAGAGAAATTCAACGGTTTTTATCAGTGACGATTTCATAGAAAACAACGTAAAGGGAGTTGCAACATTGATCAATAAACGTAGAGCGTACTGGAAATCTATGGAAATATTTTCCATTCAGACTCGAGGGAAAAGCACCTGTTATAGCCAATGAGCGATCACTGGTAATTACTTGTGTAAGAATTCCCATCGAGTACGAAATAATAAAATGACATGTTCTATCATAAAATGTCGATTTGGTTGTAAAACTTGAACGTGCATTTCGTGTTAGATATTTGGATGAAACCTGCAAACCATGTGACCACAATTATTTATATTTATTTGAAAACAACTTATTCGAGTATTTGTCACAATTATTATTAGAGGTTGAAATCAATCAGAGAGTGTGGGAAAGTGCGTGTAAGCTCGCGAGAGGGGAAGGGCCGAAAGGAGTCAAATAGAGTAGAGGGAAGGGAGAGATAATGGTCAGAGATGGAAAGAGAGATGGGGAAGATTCAGAGAAAAGGAGATGGAAAAGGGGCAGTGAGGGAGAGAAAGGAAACGTCAGAAAACGAGAGTGATTAAGAAAAAGGTCAAAGAGAGAGATGGGAAAAGTGTCAGTGAGAGAGAGAGAAAATTGTGAATAGATCTAAAGAGCGAAGTAGAGATAGAATAAACAGTGTAGCAGAGAGAGAGAGCGAACGAGCAAAAATGGAGAAAGGATCACAGAGAGATGAGGGTAGTAGAAATATTCAGAGAGAGATTAAGAGAGAAATAAAGGTAAGGAGGCAGAGAAGTAGAAAAAATTAGAAAGTGAAAGGGGGAAAAGGTCAGAGAAAGATAGGTGAAAGAGTAGGAGCCAGATCGGTGAAAGTCAGAAAGAGAGTGAAGAAAGAAAGCAAATGGTGACAAATAAAGGTTTAGCGGTAGTAATGTGGGAATAGACAGAAAGAAGGGGACAGAGAGAAAGAGAGTGAGAGAGAGATAGAGAGTTGGACATCGGCAGTGAAAGATAAAGCTTGGAAGATAGATTCAGAGTAAAAGCGAGATAGGGGGAGTCAGGGAGAGAAAGAGGGGGAGAGAGTCACCTAGAGATAGAGAGAGGGAGGAATGAGCGGCTGGTTGTTAAGATAACCCTTGTAAAGGTCACTAGTTTCTAACAACTCGATATCCGCATGGACGATTGCCTCCAACCATATCTGGTGCATAACTATCGGTGCGGGTGTTTTGAAGCAATTAGTTAAGCCTGAAATACTAATGCGCGTGCGTATACGACCAAGACAGGCATAAGGCCTTGCCACTTGTCTTTTCCATGATCTCATTCTATACTGTAAGCCAATTGTTATCTGTCTTCAATAGTAATTTTACGAAGACAGTAATATACACTGGAACAGCACACACACCCACACACACATAACCACTGTGGAAGCATGTACAACATGACGATGTCGTTTTTCTTTACTGTTTATCTATTTACAATGTAAAACGGTTTCTGCTGAACTCAGATGCAAGTCGATGCTGAAGGACATTTAAAAAATAGATGTTCACAAACAGATTTACGAATATTGGAATTATGAGTTAATAAGTGCAATGTACAATATAAGCATAATTTCTACGTCACATAAAAACAATATAAATTATTACACTGAAGCTGAGTAGATCAAAGTGTGTTTCCTTTAGCCGTTTGGTTTTCTATATATTTTATTTAAACAAAAGATATACTAAACTATTTCTTAGTTTGGGGATTCAGTTATGCTTCATAATCATTTCATATTAATTCGTGTAATTATCTATAATTGAAAATTCACGCAACAACTGACCCATCACTTACTGCGTATCTGTTTATCATTCTCTTTCTCTCATTGTATGTTGATTCAATGATATTCTAATAGGTTTTAATTTCTATGTGAACATGAAAAGGAAACGTTGACCTCTCTTTACATCTAATTTACATACCGTGTTCCTACACACCGTAAACAAGCATTTACATTAACAAAATAATAGCATTCTTTCGGTCTATATTATTCATAAAGATGATATAGAAGTTCAGATAATAGAAATGTCGCGGAACGCGCAATAAAGTAAAAATAGTTTGTTTTTAGCCAAAACACCGAATAGCCTCGATTAAAAAACATTTCCCAAAAAGCATAAAATCATCCGATCTTAATTACATTTTCAGTATTTATTAATCAATTACTGCATTTTATTACGTAATTTATATGTTAATATGTTATTTTATTAACTACAATTGTTGATGTTTAAGTTCACTAAAATGCTTTCCTCATTTCGTAAAGGGATAAAGTTTTATCATACCTATGGTCGATACAACGTACCCACCTTTACAAGCAGATAACGCACTGACCAGGTAAATGAAACAATTATTCAGACAATTCTACTCAAAGTTTAAATGTAAAAATAAATAAAGTTATTTAGAGCTTTAAATACTAGTTATCTTTAAAATATTTAACCATTTTTGTTTAAATCTTGACTACTTTCATTAGCTGTCTCAAGATATATCACAATTTTAGAATTTTAGAATCTGATCAAAAGTAATGAAATAGGAATAGCTGTTATAACTAAACTTACGATTAGTCTATTTGTTATGAAAGCCATGCTCAATGGAAACATATAATCAAAATAAGCGTATATAATAAGAAACACGAATGAGAAAACAGTTCATGAGAGTAAACAATAACAGCTTTTAAATATAACTATAACAGTATATCTATAATAAAGTAAAGTCGTGTTCCCTTGGCACTTTATCTGGTATAGGTTTTGAAGCAAAAGCTTCATATGATATGTTTCTCACTATAAATAGCGTAAGCCGGCCTGCGTGTGTCAAAAAATAGGCATTCATTTCTTCATCCTTCTTTTTAATGACGTGCTCTACAGATTATTGTACTCTCCCAAAACAATCATCCAAACATAAAGTTACAACCTCTTTAAACCCACTATGTATCCTTCACTGACAGGGAAGAGAAAAAATTAAGTAAAGTATCAGGACCGATAATACACTTTACTGTTAATTCTATTTTGAAATATAAACTCAAAATAAACCGAAAAGATACGCCATCTTTTATGTGATAGGTGGGTGAATCCTTTCAGACTGAGAAACATGTTTAAATAATAGAACCTATTAACATATACTGGAATTAACAAGTGAAAATATGAAAGAAAATAACAACTTAGTTTGATACTTTAATGTTTACATTTGTTTGTTAAACCATCATTTATCATTTCCCACGTGTGGATACCACACGTTAGTACAAAAGCCCTATCAAAATGTGTCATCGTTGGCAATACGAGAACTAATAGTAATTATTCTTTTTATATACAAAACATTACTGGGTTCGCGTGGAGTTCGCGTTTTTCATCCTTGAATCAGAAAACATTCCGACCTGTTCTTTCTCCAGCTATAGTCGTCCGTCTCGTTTAATGTGCAAGACTGACGAAAAGGCAAAACCAAGTGAGTCTGTTATTCGTTGAGTTTTACTTTTATAATTATTTCTGATGTGTTTTTCCTGAATGAGTTGTTGAGTTGTATGAAATATTTATTTTATTTTCTATAGCAGTTCATCGGATAAAGGTATGTAGGAATATTTACTCTCTATTTATTTTTGATTTAGTTTTATTATCTATTTCTCTCTCCTTCTTTCTTCTCTCTCTCTATGTAGGTACACTTCTATATCTCGAACTTGATGGGACTGAAAATAAACTTCGAGATATACGAGGGTTCAAGAAACTAAAGTTTAAAATTTTGTTTTACAATTATGAACAAATAATTTGTGACGAATCCAGTCGCTACACAGAAGCCGAGCATTAGAATCCCCAGAAACACACAATTAACAGCATTAAATGCATTCTTATAGACTCCAATTTTAAGACACAACAACACAGACGCAAATACGAAGCTAAATTCATTCTGAGACTCAACAACCACATTTCAGTACCGAATAAAGATTTGGGACCACTCAATGAATATCCATTCCACGAACATACAAACTGACTAAAAACATGTTTCTTACAGGGGGAATAAGGTGTCTGCGCCGAGAAAATTATTTATCTGTTTCTCGTTAGAATTTAAATAAATATATGTATTTTCACTTACTTCATATTCAAATTCTGTTAGAAATGTCTCTGACGAAAATTATGAAATATAATACATAATATTATATATTATATTCCATAATTTTCGTTAGAGACATTTATAACACATATCATTATACGGGTTTATCTTTTAGTTAATTTCACTTAATATCTCGTATAACTTGAACATGTAAAAGGGATTTTCTCAAATGACACTGACACAGTGCAAACACGATCTCCAATTCCGCTGGCCCCTCTCCCACAGCAAGTCAATACTGGCCAAAAGTGTGTTACATTAAAAATAAAATTCAGTTTTCTTATCGTCTGCCGTCCCCCCACCTGAACAGGACTAGAGTATTGATATGATATCCCCTTTTTTTGTGGACGCGGTTTAGGTCTGAAGCTTCAAGGGGAGGTTAGAGATATCTGGATGGACACAAACTTGTTAAATTTAAGCATCTCATTATCCCTTTTAGCTATACTGTTGTTCTCTGCTACTTCACTCACAGACATCTCTCTCATTGAACTGAAAAAGTCATAGTAAGTAGTTAAAAAGAAATTTAAAAAGATATTTGTATAGAGATTTAGTATTCTCCATACGTAAACAAAAAAGAAATTTAAAATATATCAACATTTATACATTTTTCACATAAATTTTTAAAAATACACACACAAATATATTTTGTGATATATGTAACACCGGCCGTTCTTACACAGGAGAAACTACACCGGTTGTCACTATAAATAGTGTGAGTCACCAGAGACACTGAAGACAAAGCACAGTCTTAACCCTGAGTGAAGACTGCGTTTGGATATTACTTTGGCGATTTTCTTTTTCTTGTTAGTAAGTGTGCGTTATTTTTCTCGTTACCTTGTTTTATTTGTTTAAATTGTTATCTCGGACTGTTATTATTATCGTTAAAGTTTATTGAAGTTTTTTTCACCACGTTTTTCTTGTTGTTTTTTTTTTCACTTTTTTTTTCTCTTTTTTTTTTCTCCTTTGTTAAAGTTATTAGTTATTATTACTACGTCTGGCCAACCTGCTAATAACATGGAAAATGATGATGCTACTGAAGTTGGGTGGATAAAACCACCAAAATAATTATTAATGTAAAAGAATTTATAGAGAAAGCTAAAACTTATGCACACTTAATAACCGATAATGGATTATTAATTGACCTCCCAAAATTGGAACAGATTAAAAAAAGAAGTATGGTTATGTTTGTCATGGATAACAACTAAAAAAAACGATTCGTGCGTCTGCTGATTTAATTTGTAAATTGTTGGCTACTGTTGGATTTAAACCGCAACGTATTATTAAATGCCGCGGTTACAATACGTGAAACGCGCTGTTTCCCGACGAAGAAAACGTGCTTAAAACTATCGCAGACAGAGATAATAACTCAGGACTATATCTTAAGAACTGAATACATGGGAAAACGACGAACGGCGGTAACTATTTTTAATGTACCATTTCACGTAGATGGAGAACATCTGGGGGCCTTCCTCATGAAGTTCGGCGAAATAACTAGCGTCAACTTCGACGAATACCCAGGAACCTGGATTTTTGAGATCCTGCTGGATAAGAAATGTTTTGATACGATGCCATATTATATTAAAATTGGGGAGGACAATTTACACGTAATAGTGGCCGGCAGGAAGCCAGTTTGTTGGACGTGTGAACAAGTGGGTCATCTCACATATGACTGCCCGCAGAGGAAGCCAGTAATTACAAATACCAAACCAACGGTAACTAAAACAAGAGTCGGCCAGCACTTGGGGGTACCACTGACCCAAAAAACAGCGTCACCCCCAATGTCATCCTCAAGTCACCTGTTCATTCCCCACTTTGCGAGGAGGAGTCCGATTCGGATGGAGGCGAATGGTTTATAGCAACTGGAAAAAAACACCTGGCCGGGAAACTTTAGAAAAATTAAGAGAAGAAGAAATGCTCTCAAAGAATCCCGACAAAGACAGCTACATCGCCGCTAAGGCATTAAAAAAAGTTAGATAAAGAAAGATTTGAGACGGAAAAAGCTAAAATGGCCCCCACGAAAGTCCAAGCCCACAGTCTCCCACTAGTTCAGCCTCTCAAGAAATTAAACCCCAGACTAGCCCTAAACCCCACAAAAAGACCTCATCAAAAAATAGACCAACCCCCAAACCGATGCCTCCTCCAATCACAAGCTCCATCAAGGATAGGGAATACAAACTTATCCCTTTGTCTCCAATTAAAAAATGATATCTCCAAGACCTTCCCCCTTTGTCTCCCCTCAGCTTACCCCTAAAAGTACTCCCCCTACTTCCCCTAGGAAACAGCCTTCTCCCATCCCATCACCCCCCCTCCCCAATGGAAAAAATGCTACCTCCACCAAACCCTGCAACCCAGAAGAGGCAAAGAAGCCCCTCACTCGAGAGGACAAGAAAAAAAATGGCATTTCTGCCTGGCAAAGATTTGTGTGTTGTCACCGAAGGCCTGGCGAATGTCGCCAAAAACATTAAACATACTAATCTAAAAAAGTTGCTTGACTTTAGAGAAGTGGGGAGTAAATCTGTAGAAGATCCCCTCAACTTTCCTAATGCAAATCATGTACTGACTGTAATCAGAAAGAAACCCGAAGCCAAGGGACTTTGGTAAATGCTGGGGGAGGCAAACAATATTTTTTAAATAAATAAGCTTATAGCAATTTTTAAAAATGAGGAATTTGATTGCATGAGCAAAGATTGTGTTGGGAGGGCCCCCGTTTGGTTACACCCATCCCTCTACCAAATATCTAAGCTAACATATCCTTTGGATGTTGGCGGTATCTCTTACACCGGAGAGATTACAGAACAGATGCCCATGCATTCTTTTGGGGGAGCCGTCGGCATCCTGACCTCGTCAATGTTCGTTTCTCGAACCCAACCCTAAGATATTCTCAATGGCTCTCCTTCTAGCAAGTGTGAATGTCCGGGGGCTGAGGGCCCACTTACGTAAATTTCGTATTGCACTGGATCTTCAGCAGCTTGGAGTGAATGTATGTTGTATTCAGGAAACCCACTTGGTTTCAGGCGACCATTTGGGTGCGTTGGCTAAGCGTTTTCATGTCTATTCAGCGTACTTCGATTCTCGCTCAAGAGGTGTATCCTGGCTGGTAAGTAAATCATTAGATGTGTCGTGTGACCCTTGCTTCATGGATCCGGAAGGAAGGATATGTGTTTTGGATGTTACCATAAAGGATAAGGCATTTCGGCTCATCGGGGTTTATGCGCCCAATCGCCCCAGTGAGCGTGCTCCCTTTTTTCGGCGGATTGATCAATTCATGAATACATCTCGGACGGTTATTTTAGCAGGGGACTGGAACGCGGTCTTGGACCCTGATTTAGATCGTAACACGGATAGGGGAACTGACGATGATAAGGATGCTAAAGTATTTCGCGAATTTCTCGATAGGTTCGATCTTATCGATAAATTCCGGAATGAGAAGCCCCTTGATAGAGTATGGACTTGGACAGCTACGCGCGGCTCCGGTTCGGGACAGCTCTCGAGTTATCTCGACCGGTTCTTAATTAGGAGAGTCGACGTAGAATTATTACAATGTCCAAGTTTTCATAATATAATTTACTCGGATCACAGACTCGTTCGGGTTCGAGTAAACTTAGATAGACCTAAGCCTAAATTAGCGGGTTACTGGAAGCTCAACACTTCGTTGTTCGAGGTGAAGGGCTTCCAGGAACAATTAGAACTAACCCTACAGTGGGAATTGACGGGGGCTATCATTGGGAATAAGAGGTGGAATAGTCTTAAGGATTTAATTAGGTCCTTTTCTGCCGATTTTAGCAGACGACTCAATCTAACAACTAGGGCAGTTAAAGTGACACTAGAATCTAGATTAGATCGGGCGGTGGAGGTGGGTGATAGCCTTAAAGTTACAATAATTAAGGCAAAGCTGGCGTCCTTGACTACTAAAGAACACCAAGCTTTAGTTTGGTAGTTTGGTAGTTTTGTTTTACGGCATATCAACCCTTTTTGGGTTATTTAATGCCGAATCTGGTCATTATAGTAACAGTTTTTATGCTTCAAGTTCTTTATATCTTCAAATGTTTAATCATCGTTTTTGGTTTGGTAGTTTTGTTTTACGGCATATCAACCCTGTTTGGGTTATTTAATGCCGAATCTGGTCATTATAGTAAACGTTTTTATGCTTCAAGTTCTTTATATCTTCAAATGTTTAATCATCGTTTTTGGTTTGGTAGTTTTGTTTTACGGCATATCAACCCTTTTTGGGTTATTTAATGCCGAATCTGGTCATTATAGTAAAATATTTATGCTTCAAGTTCTAAAAATAAAAAAGGGGAGGGAGAAAGGGAGAGGGGCTGTTATTTTTGTTTTTGGTTTTGTAGAACATAATTAAGTTTTACAAAAAAAAAAAAAAAAAAAAACGTCAATGTAGGTTAATTTCGTCTCAGGGAGCCACAGGGCAGCCTGATCTGGTATCACCAGCCAAGCTTTAGTAATTAGGGCTAGAATAAAAACATTGCCCATGGAAAAACCAAATATGGCCGCTCAACTGCGTGCAGAAGAACGTAGACAAGCTACTGATCGACATATCGCCCGTGTCTCATTGCCTCGTGACTACAAACGAAGGTATTCTGGAGGCGTTTCGTTCTCATTTCCATGATCTCTTTACCAGGGAGCCCAGTTTGTCATTAGTACAATTCGACCCTTATCTGGCTGACTTTCCTCGTCTCGAGGCGACTGAAGCGGCTAGGTGCGAAAGTTGTATAACAGAGGATGAAGTTCGGGAAGCCTTAAGGCGAGTCGGCCTTAACAAGTCTCCCGGGATCGATGGTTTGCCCTACGAGGTGTATTTGAGGTTGTCGCCCTTTTTTGTTCCCTTACTGACTGCTTTATTTAACTCGTGGTTTAGGAATGGGACCATCCCCCAGCACTTAACCATGGGTATTGTGAAGTTGTTACGTAAAAGCAAAACTGGTGGGGATGGGTTTGATAATTTTCGGCCCTTAACAATGCTAAATGCAAAGTTAAAGATTTTGGCCAAGATCTTAGCCAATCGACTGCAGCTTGTATTGGCTCGTCTTATAAGCCCGGAACAGACTTGTGCTGTAAAGGGCAGGACGATTCAAGACAATTTGCACTCAATACGCTTGATCTTAGATAAAGTCGACACTGAAGCCGCGCTGATAAATTTAGATCAGTCCAAAGCATTCGATAGGGTTGCCCATCGTTATTTGGAGGCTGTTTTGTCTGCGGCCGGTTTTGACCCGCAATTTCGCTCTTGGATTCGCCTCTTGTATGCGAACCCTGTGGTACCGGTAGAGGTGAATGGTATGAGGTCAAGGCCCTTCAGTTTATCCAGATCTCTTCGTCAGGGATGTCCATTATCACCGATGCTCTATGTGCTTGTGTGGGAGCCCTTCCTTCACAGGCTAAGGGTGACTCCGGCCCTTAATGGGATTACTTTGCCTGGTGGTTGTACCAGGTTGAAGTACTCCGCCTTTGCCGACGATTTGAATGTGCTTGTAACGAGCAGTGCCGAGATAAGCGCCGTATACAGAGAAATCAGATAGTATGAAACGATAACAGGGGCCAAAATTAACTGTGACAAGTCTATTGGCTTGCGCATCGGCGCCTGGAAGGGTGTTCCTTTGCAGGGGCCCTTCAGCTGGACAGACGGACCTTGCAAGCTACTCGGCGTCTGGTTCGGTCCCGATCTTCAGCTGGAGAAAAATTGGTCGGAAGTGTTGAAAGCGATTCGGGACGCAGCTAGTCTGTGGACCCGTAGAAATTTTTCATTAAAGGGGAGATCGGAAGTGTGTTGCTCACACATCTACCCGATCATCCTATATCGTCTATCGATACTCTCACTCGCGTCGGATACGATGCTGGAAAGGCAGCGGGTTCTTTTCAAGTTATTATGGCTTGGTAAGGCCCCTATGGTCCGTCGTGAGATTTGTTATCTCCATCCGTCTGAAGGCGGTCTAGGTATGCCATGTATAGAAATCCGTCAGCACACCCTGAGACTATTCTTCCTAGATCGAATGAGGTCACAAACTGACGGAAGCGGGGTCTTCTGGATGGAAGACACCAAGAAAGCATTCCCTGCTTTTAAACGTGTGCATTTGGACACAGGTTGCCCCGAGGTTAGTGTTCATTTTTTCGCGAATGTAGACGCGCTTTGAAGTTTTTCCTAAGGGTGAGAGAAAGCCTCTTCGACACCCTGCTGATGTCCCGGAAGGCAATATATCGGGTCATGGTGAGGGGAACCTTTCGAGATATTAGGATTAGGGGGCTCGGTTTGTCGAGGGGGGAGCTACGCTCAATCTGGCCTTGGACGCCTGGGTTAAGGTGCTTCGATAATGACGAAGCATCATTAGTCTGGCTGATGATAAGAAATGCCCTCTGGGTTCAGAAGAAACTTCATTCAGCTCGCTTGGCAAATTCGCCGACTTGTCTTAGGTGTCATGACGAGGACGAGACCTTGGTTCACGCCTTCGTTACTTGCCGTATAGTCGTGCCGCTGATCAGGCTTGTTTCTGGATTCATGGTTCGCATTCTTGGCGTATCTTCTTTCAACCTGGAAGTAGTTTGGTAAAAAAACAAAAAAAAACACAAACTCAAAACTTGCTACCAAAAATCGAAAACTAAAAAACGCGAAAGACATTTTCAATTATTGAAATAATTGAATACACTGATACCTTTATTTTTTTTCTCTTCAAGTTTCACTGACTCGTTAAGATAAATGTTATCCGCGTCAACTATTACAGATATTGTGTAAGTTTGTCGTTATTATTAGGACAACATCTGATATTTGAGCAGAATCCGGATTGACTATTTATTAAAACGGTCTACCACAGAATTGTCGAGAGCAAAGGACTGACAGTAAAAAAATATATTCGCGTAAGTCATTTGTGCTTCTAACAAAGAACTGTTAAATAAGCAAGTCGCATTTTTACAAAATGAAATAGGGTTACAAAGATTTCCCATAAAACTAGTCTTATTAGGCTTATAGCGACGGACTTGGTTTTGTAAAAAAACGTACACATATATAAAAAAAATATATATATATTTTTTTTTTCTTAGTTTTGTTTTTGAAACAAAAGAACTGGGATTGAATTATTTTTACTAAGGAATAATATATTTCTTGTTTTGTGTATTAGTTTAGCAAACTAATTATATTCAGCACGTTGTGGGAAAAACTGATTTATTTTTACAAGTGTAAATTGTGTGGTGCATAACTTGAATTCGTGAATGATGGACACTGAATTCAAAGATTCTCTTTTTCAATTACTAAAATTCCAAATGGAACAAAATGTTGCGTTACAAAGACAGCAAGTTGAACAACAAATGGAACTTCAAAGAAAAAAAGTTGAAATTGAGGAGAAATTTAAAAGAGAGTTGTTGGAACAGCAAATAGCCCAAAGAAAAATGCATGCTGAACAAAAAGAGCTGGCGACAACACGAGAAGAGAGATTCCAAGAAAAACTGCTACAACAGCAGAAACACTTCGAAGAACTCTTAATAAAAACACAGGAGGAACAGAGAAAATTTCTGAGGCAACACAGTTAACGAAAGCAAACGAGAATCATAATGCATTCTCCCAGACGGCTGTGTGGAGCGCTATCGAAATTTTCAATTATAATCCAGAAGACGATGTCACTTTTGCTCACTTCTATAGAAGATATGAGGATATTTTTGTATCGGACTGCAGTACATGGACAGACTCTAAAAAAGTTAGATTTTTGCTAAGAAAATTAGGAGCTGCCGAGCATACAAAGTTCGTGAATTTTATCCTTCCAAAAAAGACCAGTGAGTTGAACTTCCAGGAGGCAGTTACTTTACTAACATAACTGTTTTCTACAAAAACTTCTCTTTTCCACAGGAGATATAAGTGTATGAATGTCACTAGAAGAGAGGAAGACGACTACATTACGTATGCAAGTATAGTAAATAAACTTTGCGACGATTTTAAATTAGAGGAATTATCATCGGATAATTTTAAATGTTTAATATTCTTGCAAGGTCTGGTCTTAAATAAAGACTCTGAAATCAGACGTCGTGTTTTCAATAAACTCGAAAATGAGCCATGTCTAACAATATGAAACTTTGCGGAAGACTGTGAACGTTTTGTTGCGTTGAAACAGGACAGTCGTGACATAGAGGAAAACGGAGTGTCGCACATTAAAAAAATCCATCAGAAGAAAAAATTGACTTCAATGAATAACCAGAGAAAAAAAAATGGAAAAGATCCACCTGGACCGTGTTGGAAGTGTGGAGATAACCATTGGTACAATGAGTGTCCATACATATTCAAACAATGTGACAACTGCCAATAGAAAGGGCATAAGGCATCACGTTGTAGAAAAAAATCTGGTAGAAAGACAGCCATTAAACTGACAAAAATTGAACCTGAAGAACAAAATATCCGGAAATATGTACAGGTCAAAATGCTTTAAAAAAAGTAAGACTACAGCTTGATAGTGGGTCTGACATTTCCATCATTAATGTACAGACATGGAAGAAGCTTGGGAGACCCACTATGATCAAATCACAAAAAACGGCGAGAAGCGTCAGTGGTGAAAAAATAACCTTCGAAGGAGAATTATTGACGAATATTTTTTTCCAGAATAAGACCGTAAAAGCCAAAATTTGTGTAATGCGAAAATCTAATAACTTTTTTGGAACTGATCTGATTGAAAAGTTTAGCCTATGGGATCTGCCTTTAAGCTCCTTTTGCCAAAAAGTTTAGGGGATTCGAATGTGGAGGCAGAAAAACTCAAGAGGGAATTAAAAGAAAATTTTCCAGACGTATTTTCAGGCGGTCTTGGAATGGGTACAAAAGAGGTAGCAAAGTTTGAAGTTAAAACAAATGAACTACCTGTGTTCAGAAAGAAAAGAAATGTTCCATACGCCGCTATAGAGCAACTAGACGGTGAATTAGAAAGACTCGAGAACATGGCTGCCATTTCAAAAATTGATCACAGTGAGTGGGCTTCACCTACAGTTTATGTTAGGCAAAGGAACAAGGAGATTCGGGTTTGTGCCGATTTTTCCACAGGCTTGAACAAGGCATTTAAAGATCACCATTACCCTCTTCCAAGCCCTGAAGAAATATTTGCGAAACTGAGTGGAGGAAAATATTTTTCTAAAATCGATCTCAGCGATGCTTATCTTCAAATCCCTGTCGATGAAGAGTGTTCAAAATTTCTATGTATCAATACCCATAAGGGATTATACAAATTTAACCGACTTCCCTTTGGAGTAAAGGTCGCCCCTGCGATTTTTCAACAAATTATGGACATGATGTTAAATAGGATGGATTTCGCAGTAGGGTACCTGGACGATGTGTTAATAAACAGAGTTAGCAAAGAACAACACAAGACTCATGTAAACCAAGTATTCAAAAACATCCAGGATTATGCGTTTAAAATCAAAGATGAGAAATGTACTTTTTTCATGGAAAAAATAAAATACAGGGTGTTTCAAAAGTCTTGGGAACATTACAAATGCGTATATCTCATGAACTATTGCAGGTAGAAAAATGAAACTGGTGCCATTTTAAAGCTTGCTTAATCAAATTTTTGGTCATACTAATGATTTTCGTGTTATCTTTCCAGGTGCAGTAATGGCGTTCTCTAAACAAGACAAGGCATTTTGCGTCCTCCAATTTGCAAAGACTGAATCGTGGACATGTGTTCAGCGTGCATTTCGCAGGAAATTTAAAAAAGAAGCCCCTGAAAGGAAATCCATTGTCAGATGGCATGCTAAATTTGTGAAAGATGGGTGTTTATGCCCAAGTAAGCGAACAGGTCGCCCTTCAACTTCAGAAGATGCAGTTGAGCAAGTTCGGACAGCCTTTCAGCGGAGCCCCCGTAAATCAGTGAGAAGAGCCAGCAGGGAACTTCAGCTTGCTCCAGCAACTGTCTGGCGTGTCTTAAGGAAACGACTGCAAATGGTACCTTACAAGCTCAAGTTGGTCCAAAAGTTGAAGGACACTGATAAGCCACTTCGCCGTGACTTTTGCATTGCAATGCAAGAGAAGTTGGAAGATAACGGCTTTGATGACCGGCTTGTTCTTAGCGATGAGGCGACCTTCCATCTGAATGGCAAAGTTAACAAGCATAACACTCGCATATGGGGTACTGAGAATCCTCATGAACTTCTTGAGCACGAGCGAGATTCACCAAAAGTGAACGTGTTTTGTGCAATTTCCAAGAAAGGTGTCTATGGACCGTTCTTCTTTGAAGAGGCAACTATCACTGGTGAATCCTATCTCAACATGCTGCAAGACTGGTTAATGGCTCAGTTGGAACAAGCAGAATCTGATCACTTCATTTTTCAACAAGATGGTGCACCACCACACTGGAGTCTTAGAGTAAGACAGTTTCTTAACACAAGGCTGCCTGGTAGATGGATTGGGAGATCTGGGCGAGGTGATGACGTTCTCATGCCCTGGCCTCCTAGGTCTCCAGATCTTACCCCGTGTGACTTTTTCCTTTGGGGCTTTGTCAAGCAACAAGTCTATGTGCCGCCCCTTCCAAGAGATATTGACGGACTAAAGGCTCGAGTAACGGCAGTTGTGGGAACCATTGACGTCAAGATGCTGGAACGCGTTTGGCAGGAAATGGACTATCGACTAGATGTCTGCCGTGTGACGAATGGTGCTCATATTGAGCAACTTTGAAGATTCCCCACAAAACTTGAAACTTTAACCTTTCCAATGGTACCAATTTCATTTTTCAACTCCTAATAGTTTTTGAGTTATTAAAAATCGTTATGTTCCCAAGACTTTTGAAACACCCTGTACTTAGGACAAATCATCGATGAGCAAGGAAGAAGGCCAGACCCAGATAGGGCAATGGCGATACGGAACATGCCTGCTCCAGAAAATATTGCGTCTCTACAAAGTTTTTTAAGGTTGGCGAATTACTACAATGTGTTCGTACCAAACATGCATAAACTAAGATCACTCTTTAATGAACTGTCAAAGAAGGACCAAAAATGGGTCTGGACGCAAGAGTGCGAAGAAGCGTTTCAGAAAATTAAAGATATCTTAACGTCTGACTTGTTTCTGGCACATTATAATCCCAAGCGCGATATTGTAGTTGCAAGCGATGCCAGCAACTATTGTATAAGAACATGCATATTGCACAAAATGGATGATGGAAAATTTAAACCCATAGCCCATGCATCCCGAACACTTCTACCAGCCGAAAAAAACTACTCTCAAATTGAGAAAGAGGCTCTAAGCATTATATTCGCGGTAAAGAAATTTCATCGTTTCCTGCAATTTCTGTTACAAACAGACCACAAACCCTTATTAACGATTTTCGGATCGAAAAAGGGACTACAACAACACACTGCGAATAGACTCCAAAGATGGGGTACCATTCTTCTTAACTACAATTTTCAAATAGAGTATGTACCATCTAAGAAATTTGGTCATGCAGACGGGTTATCAAGGTTGATACCTAAGCAGACAGAACCATTGGATGATATGGTGATAGCAGCCATTCAAGCGGAAGCTGAAGTAAAAAATACGTTATGTGACACAATAAGAGAACTTTCAGTAACGCTTGATGAAATTAAGAGTAAGGCAGAGGTGGACGAATTTATCATAAGCACGAACGAAAAAAACAACAAAAACGTTATTAATCCCCACAGGGTATATTTTTAAAGGGAGGTGTTACACCGGCCGTTCTTACACAGGAGAAACTACACCGGTTGTCACTATAAATAGTGCAAGTCACCAGAGACACTGAAGACAAAGCACAGTCGTGTAACTGTCTAGCCAAGAGCTAGTTAGTTTCTTACTTTGTTAATACACTTGTTAAACCAACCCTCGACTTGACTTCCTTTATTTATTATTTACTGTGGAACAACTTCACAACAATACATCACGCTATGTTTTCCTAGACGAGCGAAGGGATTCCCAGTATAAACTATGTACATTTATCCGTCACGCTTAAGCTTAAAATTTTTTTTTTTTTAACTGTAAGGCTTTTATTTTTAATATTATCTTCCGGTACGTCCACGATCTGTAACATATGCTCTGACAGTAGCGCGTTCATGATTACGATTGAAATAGAATTTGCATCGTTCAGTGTTCGTAAGGTAATTTATATGCGACCAAGCGTTGGATCAAACCATTTTAATCTCGGTTGCCTGTCGAATAATCTCACCATCCATTCGCATTTTCACGAGGATAATTGTTGTTATTGATTATTGACCGCCACGTTTTGTCGGCTAATGTAATTAAAGCTAATTAGACAGTAATTATCTCAACAAGTTTCTCAGAAACTTTCATTCTAAACGTGTTTGTTGATATATATATATATATATATATATATATATATATATATATATATATATATATGCGTGTGTGTTGGAGATAGAAAAAGAGTGTGGTCGTTTGTGTATGCATGACAATAATTTCATTAACTATCTCTACATGTGTATCTTCCTGTATGAAATACAAGCTGTATTTTACTTTAATTATGTTACTTTTATCTCTCTTTTCCCCATCGCAAACACACACACACACACACACACATATATATATATATATATATATATATATATATATATATATATATGTGTGTGTGTGTATGTGTGGGTGCGTGTGTGGGTATATATATATATATATATATATATATATATATATAAGTCTATTTGTTTCATATATATGAAACAAATATACTCATAAATAAACACACATTTATATCATGAGGTAATATATTCTGTTCATATTGTTTCTTTTTTGGTCTATTCCAACTGCTTTATCCATGAGAAGAGCATAGTAATAGTATTAAAATGTATTAATAGCACTTGTGCTAGACAAAAGAATATTTCTGGTAGCTTTTATCGAAACACTCTCCATAAAATAATCAATAAAATACACAGAAGTTAAGTTATAGCTGTACTGATAATTTAAAAGAATACTAAAATCATCATAGTAGGTGATAAAAACAAGGAAATTGGCGATATTTTGATAAACTCTTGTATAAATAGGAAGTTAAATAATAAAGTAAATCCAAACAGCTGTAACTGCAACAAGAACACAACCGCGATCGATTGCTACAATAAGCGAAGTGTAGGGCTTGCAGATATTCGTTTCAAAGAAGTTATATAATTACAAATCGTCTGTTAACAATGTTATGAATAGGAAAAATTCCTCACGGTCCAAACACATTTAAAGTTTACTTGAAAAGATTGAAGAAAAGAAACAGAATGAAAAGCTTTAAGAAAAGCAAAAGCATATAATGTTAAAACACAACATACTTAATTGAATCGTGAAACGTTCTAGCTTGAGGTAGGTAAAACTATAGACATGCATGCACATACTTGACAAGAAATATTTTATTAATACAAGTTCATACTAAGTATATATGTTTTAATATTGAAACTTATTTCCGACAGTATGCACATAGTATGCTGCATTTTGTGATACTGTTTATGCGGGTTATATCACTAAACATACGCGTCTGCCAGTCCGCGTTACTGAGGATAAACAAAAGAATAATAATTAAAAAAATATGCTTCTTCCTAGATTCGAGCCTGTATCTCACCGCCTTAGGCTGACCCTCTTTATAAGCACATGATCCAATTCTGTGCAAGTCTCATGTTTTCACTTTTTGGTAATCTTGGTTTATATCCAGCCAGGCGAACTGAATGGCTCGTTTGTTCGATGAATATAACTGCGCAAATGTTACATCAACCAAAACTCAGCAGAATATATAACAACAGTATATATATATATATATATATATATATATATATATATATATATATATATATATATATATATATACGATGTCTTGTCTAATTGGATTGTTGAACACTGTTGTGACACCCTACTAGATATGTCCGCTTGCAAAGACATACATATACTTTAATTCTGATCTTTCTCTATAGCCGTAAGGTTTGAAAGTTAAAAGGAAACGTGGGTATAGGGTTCGAATCGTGTGACTAGCAAAACAGTTAGCCCTACACTTATGATTCTCGGGACAGGATAACCCGTGTGTGTGTGTGGATAAGAACTAAAAATATTTATTATTATATTGTTAATAGCCCCTTTCATGCAGAAAACACTCATTTAAGAGTAATACAAATAGGTTTCCAAATGAATGCTTAAATAGATGTTCTGTGCAATTGAATTGTTGAACACCGTTGTTACAACCTACTAGATATGTTTGCTTTTAAAAACATAAATACACTTTAATTCTCTTATTTCACCATTTATGTTAGGTTAGCCGTATTGATTGCGAGGTTCAGACTTGACATTTAAATGTGACTTAGGTATGCGGTTCGAATTGTGCGACTAATAGAAGAGTTATCCTCCACACTGATGATTCCCGGAAAATGGTGAAACACATGTCTATGAGGAATAAAATAATAAATATTTATCATAAAATAGTATATATATATATATATATATATATATATATATATCACATGCGTCGTTGTCGTTGAAGACCACGGAGTTTTCTCTCTTCGCTATCTTTCTTTTTAATTTCTCGACGCGGCGAGCGATTCGTCGGTTTTCTGGTGTTAATTGGTAGAGTATGGCACCTAACGTTGTATCGTGGGTCATTCCCTTCTCTCTATCTCCTTCTCTATCTATCTATCTCTCTCTCTATATATATTTTTCTACTTTATTTTCATTACGTTGTTAAAACAATGTGTTTTGCTATACATTGAAGTTTATCAAGGCATTTCCCAACCATTAGTAAATTGGTGAACATTTTGGAAAAATAAATTGCTGACTAATCCTTCCGGTCCGTCCGGAAGTCACATCATTGTGAGAGGTTTTTTTCATTTGATAAGACAAGGTGTTTTATTGTAAATTGAAGTTAAGCAACAAATATCTCGGCCATTACTAAATGGGTAACCATTTTGGAAGAATAACAAAACTGGTTCTTTGATATGACGTAGACGCCTTACTTAGCATATTTAAACATGAGTTCTTTATTATGACCGAGGCGCCTCCTAATTTTTGAAAAAAAAATTTAAGTATGAATGGGGGAGGGTAAAAAATACAATTTTAGAGGGAGGGGTGTTAAATTTTTTTTTCTTTTTCTAACTTAAAATATCACTATTCATTGGGAAGAGTACAACATTTTTTTGTGGGGAGTAAACAATTTTTTTTTCTAACTGAAAATATTACTATTCATGGGGAAGCGTACAAAAATGTGTTTTTTTTTTTTTTAACTAAAACTAATCTAGGTTAGAAACAAAGAAAATCAATGTCTACCCACCCAAGAAATTTACTGACAGCCTAGCAAAAATAAACGACCAGAGGGAGGATATTTTGGCTAGTATATATAATATGAATAAATAAATAAAAGAAGTATTGAAATAATTAAACAAAGGTTAAGTTAAGTTACATACTTTATCAGTTTATTGTAATCATCATGTTTTTAAGCAATGTAATAAAATATAAGAATGCTTTTTAATCCATGGAACATATATATATATATATATATATATATATATATATATATATTACTGTTTCATGTATCCACATACAATTTTATAAGGAGATATCATTTTTAATGTATCAATTTTCAGTATTTACTTCAACAGTGCTCGACACGTACGTAGAGCTAGGTAGTAAGCTATGAAATTATGTTTATGGCAATTAAGCTACGCAGTGGCTCCAACGTTGCATCCCGGGGAATCTTCAGGCTAAACTGCTTGAAGATCCCCTCGCTGATGAAACGCGGGAGCCTCTGTGTAGCTAAATTTCCACAAATATATTTTCATAGCATTATACAGGGTGGGCCAAAATAAGGGTCCTATCTTTAAATTTGAATAACTTGAATTTGAATAACTTCCACAAAATAAAAGTTAAACTCACCAACCTTTATGTGTGTGCAGACCGACCCTTCCGAGATTTTTTGAAATAAACAAAACAAATTTTAGCCGAAAAACACTTCTTAAAACTTACAAAAACTAAAGTATTGTTTTTTACACTGTTTTGAGATGTTTAAGCAAAAATAATGTTTTCTAAATGAGGGTACGTTCCTTAGGGCTAATACGGCTCATGCTTGCTTCGGAAGGGGTCCTTTACTAATTCTAAAAAAAAAAAAAAATTCAATAAATAAAAAAGTTATGAATTTTTAAAAATAGGACCATTATTTTTGCCCACCCTGTATATATATATATATATATATATATATATATATATATATATTTACTTGTTCCATCCGGTAACATATGTTTGCATGCTGTTTGATATAATTATTCAGTAAAACGTGTTTATTTATTTTCTAAAAAAAAAAAGAAAGACATCAGCCCATCTTTTATTTTAATAAATAAAACCTGGAATAATAAAATTATAGGTTTTAAACACAATTTTCTCTGTACGGCGTAAAATGTAAAATAAAAATCCTAAACTCACTTAAGGTCGTGAAAATATTATCATATTTGAAGTATTTCAAATCGAAAGAAAAAGGTTTACCTGAAATAAAATCAAAAATTAAAACAATAAAATACAATAAACACGATTCTAAATTCAGTCATTTAATTTCTCAGTAAATGTTTTTTTCTTTACATAAAATAGTAATTTTAAATCAATTATTTTTTAAATTAAAATTTGTGCTCTTAAACATTATTTCTAATAAGATAAGAAAAGTTTCAATAAAAAGATTAAAGTATATATATATGAATTTTGAACGACTCGTACGATAAATCTCAGAGAATGTGATATTTACATGTTATTAATCAAATAACGCGCCTTCGTCTTGTGCCAATCATTCTATCTCGTTTTTCTCTATCTCTCTCTCTCTCTCTCTCTGTCTCTCTCTCTCTTTCTTTATATTCTGCATCTCTTTCTATCTCTCTTTTTTATTTCTCTCTCAAATCTGACGTAATTTTAACACCTGTGGATTTCTGTAAATAGAAATTTCTGTGCGTTCTAAATAGAACGTTATACTTAATAATAAGGGGGCGCGAAACTGAATGTTGGAGTGGACGCCGGCTGTTCCATCATATTCTATTACAATCTATTTTATCAAGAAACCTACTTATATAGATTTATAAAAAAACAATCTATTGAATTAATTCAATTTATAATTTTCTTTATAATTATCATCAAGGAAAATAGTTGTAATATATCTGAAATATGAAAACACAATTATGAGTGTATATTAACGAACATTTCATTATTCAAAGCTTTAAGATAAATTAACTATGTAAATTTGAAAGACGTGTGATGTTTAGGAAAGTTTTGGAATGGCTATATATAGGAGCTGATGAGTAGATATAAAAAAGCGAAAAAAACTAATAGTATAGTTTCGACTTAAGACAGCAGACAGACAGATACATAATCTCCACTATTAATATATATATAAATATATGATCACGGTACATTCGCTTTCTCAGGTTTATAGTCAACAAATAAGTATACGCAAATGAGATAATCGTACTAATTCCCGCTCATTTAAATACACTATATAGAATGTAGTTATGAAGTTGTACAAGTTAATACAGATCGAAATGAACGTAGCCAGGTACCTTATCACTATGTAAGGTTATTGAATTGTTGTGAAACAAATATTTTTGAAATATTACAAGCATTTTCGTCGTAGTAGCTATTGAGTTGTACAAGCTTAACAATGTCGAAATGAACGTAGCCAGGTACCTTTTCAATATGTTAGATTATTGAAATGTTCAGAAACAAATATTTTTGAAATTTTAAAAACATTTTCTTCGTAGTTGTTATAAAGTTGTAGAAGCTTGTAAAGACCGAAATGAATGTAGCTAGGTGCATTATCAATATGTAGGTTATTGCATTGTTAAGAAACAAATATTTTTGAAATGTTAAAACATTTTCTCGCAGTTGTTATAAAGTTGTACAAGCTGGTAAAGACCGAAATGAACGTAGCCAGGTTCCTTATCAATATGTAGGTTATTGAAGTGTTCATAAACAAATCTTTTTGAAATTGAACAAACATTTTCGTCGTAGTTGTTATCAAATTGTACAAGCTTGTAATTATCAAAATGAACGTAGCAACGAACCTTATAAATATGTAAGGTTATTAAAATGTTGAGAAAAAATATTTAAAAATGTTTTAAAGCATTTTCTTCGTAGTGGTTATCCAGTTGTACAAGCTTGTAAATATCGAAATGAACGTAGCTAGGTATCTTATCAATATGTAAGTTATTGCAATATTCAGAAACAAATATTTTTGAAATTTTAAATAATATTCTCGCAGTTGTTATAAAGTTGTACAAGCTTGTAAAGATCGAAATGAACGTAGCCAGGGACTTTATCAATATGTAAGGTTATTTAAATGTTGAGAAACAAATATTTTTGAAATATACAAACATTTTCTTCATAGTTGTTAGAAAGTTGTCCAAGCTTGCAAAGATGGAAATGAACGTTGCCATGTTCGTTAGAAATATGAAAACTATTGGAATGTTAAGAAACAAATATTTGTAGTAGTTGTTATGAAGTTGCACAAGATTGGAAAAACTGAAATGAACGTAGTCATGTACCTAATCAATATGAAGGTTATTGAAACGTTCAGAAACAAATATTTTTGTAATTTTGCAGACATGTTTGACGTAGTTTTTATAAACGTGTACACGCTTGTAACTACCGAAATTAACGTTAGCTGGTACCTTATCAACATGTACATTATTAAAATTTCTAGAAAGAAACATTTTTGAAATTTTACAATAATTTTTGTCGTAGTTTTTATAAAGTTGTACACGCTTGTAACTATCGAAATGAACGTGGCCAGGTACCTTATCAATATGCAGGTTATTGAATTGTTCGGAAACAAATATTTTCGAAATTTTACAAACATTTTCTTCGTAGTTGTTATAAAGTTGTACAAGCTTTTAACGCCCGGAATGAACGTAGCCAGGTACCTTATAATTATATAAGGTTATATAAATGTTGAGAAAAAATATTTAAAAAATTTAAGAAATATTCTCTTCGTAGTTGTTATAAAGTTGTACAAACTTGTAACGATCGAAATGAACATAGCGAGGTAACTTATCAACATGTAGACGATTGAAATGCTGAGAAACAAATATTTTTGTAAATGTTGTTCAAGCGTGTAAAGATCAAAATATACGTAACCAGGTACCTTAGCAATATGTAAAGTTATGAAAATGCTGAGAGACAAATATTTTTGAAATGTTACAAACATTTTCTTCGTAGTTGTTATGAAGTTGTACAAGCTTGCAAAGATCAAAATATACGGAATCATGTAACTTAGCCATATGTAAAACTATTAAAATGCTGAGAAACCAATTCTTTTCAAATTTTACAAACATTTTCTTCGTAGTTTTTATAAAATTGTAGAAGCTTGTAATTATCAAAATGAACGCAGCCACGAACCTTATCAATATGTAAGGTTATCAAAATGCTGAAAAACAAATATTGTTCAAATTTTCATCACATTTTCTTCAAAGTTTTTATAAAGTTGTACAAGCTTGTAAAATTTGCAATGAACGTAGCCAGGTCCGTTAGCAATATGTAAATAATGTATATGTTAAGGAACAAATATTCTTAAAATTTAAAAGACATTTTTTTCGTAGTTGTTATGAATTTGTACAAGCTTGTAACGATCGGAATGAACGTAGCAAGGTACCTTATAAATACACAATGTTATTGAAATGTTGAGGCACAAATACTTTTGAAATTTTACTAACATTTTATTCGTAGTTGGTATAAAGTTGTACAAGCTTTTAAAGATCGAAATGAACGTAGCCAGGTACCTTATAAATATGTAAGGTTATTGAATTGTTAAGGAAAATATATTTTTGAAATTTTAAAAACATTTTTTTCGTAGTAATTATAAAGTTGTACAAGCTTGTAACGATCGAAATGAACGTAGCCATGAACCTTATAAACATGTAAGTTATTGAAATATTAAGAAAGAAATATTCTTAAAATGTTACAAACATTTACTTCGTAGTTATAAAATTGTACAACGTTGTAACCATCGAAACCGAACGTAGTTAGGTACCTTAGCAATATGTAGGTTGTTGAAATGTTCAGAAACATTTTCTTTATAGGTGGTATAAAGTTGTGCAAGCTTGAAAAGATCGAAATAAACGTAGCCAGGTACGTTAGAAATATGTAAAGTTATGTAAATGTTGAGAAACACATATCATTGAAATGTTAAAAAGAATTTTCTTCGTAATTGTGACGAAGTTGTGTAAGCTTGAACAGATCGAAATGAACGTAGCCAGGTACGTTAGCAATATGTATAGTTATTGAAATGTTTAGGAACAAATATTATTGAAATT
Source organism: Sepiola atlantica (assembly GCA_963556195.1). Lineage (NCBI taxonomy): Eukaryota > Metazoa > Mollusca > Cephalopoda > Sepiida > Sepiolidae > Sepiola > Sepiola atlantica. Next base: position 45,648,487 of record OY744532.1, on the reverse strand, counting down.
TTAAACACATTTTCTGCGTAGTTGTACAAGCTTGTTACGATCGAAATGACCGTGCCAGGTACCTTATCCATATTAAAGTTATTGAAATGTATAGAAACCAATATTTTTGAAATTGTAAAATTATTTTCTTCGTAGTTGTTTAAAGTTGTACAGGCTTGTCAAGTTCGAAATGAACGTAGCTAGGTACCTTATCAAAATGTAGGTCATTGAAATGTTAAGGAACACATGTTTTGTAAATTTTACAAACGTTTTTTTTTCGGGGTTGGTTTTAAGTTGTACAAGCTTGTAACGATCGAAATGAACGTAGCAAGGTAATTAGCAATATGTAAGGTTATTGAAATGTTGAGAAACACATATTTTTGTAAATTTTACAAACATTTTCATCGTAGTTCTTATGAAGTTGTACAAGCTTGTAACGATTGGAATGACCGTAGCCATGTACCGTATCAATATGTAGGTTGTTAAAATGTTAAGAAAACAATACTTTTGCAATTTTACAAACATTTTCGTCGGAGTTGTTATGAAGTTCAGAAATGAACGTAGCCAGGTACTTTAGCAATATCTAAAGTATTTGAAATGTTAAAGAACAAATACATTTGTAAAATTCAAAGACATTTTCGTCGTAGTTCTTATAAAATTGTGCAAGCATGTAACGATCGTAATCAACCTTGTCAGGTACCTTATAAATATGTAGGTAATTAGAATGTTGAGGAACACATGTTGTTAAAATTTTATCAACATTGATTTCGTGGTTTTTATAAAGTTATACAAGCTTGTAACGATCGAAATAAACGTAGGCAAGTACCTTATCAATATGTAGGTGATTGCAATGTTAAGAAGAAAATACTTTTGAAATCTTACAAACATTTACTCCGTAGTTGTTTTAAAGTTTTCAATCTAGTACAGATCGAACAGAAAAAAGCTAGGTATTATATCAATATGTAAGATTGTTGAAATGTTGAGGACAAATATTTTTGAAATTTTACAAGCATTTTCTTCGTATTTGTTATAAAGTTGTACAAGCTTGTAACGATCAAAATTAATGTAGCCAGGTACCTTATCAATATGTAAGCTTATTGAAATGTTGAGAAACAAATATTTATAAAAACATGTTCCACGTAGTTGGTATAAAGTTGTACAAGCTTTTAACGATCGAAATGAACGTAGCCAGGTACCTTATCTATATGTATGGTACTGAAATGTTGAGGAACAAATATTTTAGAAATGTTACAAACATTTTCCTCGGAGTTGTTATAAAATTGTACAAGCTTTTAACGATCGAAATAAACGTAGTCAGGTACTATATGAATATGTAAGGTTGTTGAAATGTTGAGGAACTAACGTTTTAAATATGACCAACATTTTCTTCGTAGTTGTGATGAAGTTGTGTAACTTTGTAAAGATCAAAATGAACGTAGCCAGGAACCTTATCAATATGTCAGGTTATTGAAATGTTGAAGATGGATTATTTTTGAAATTTTACAAACATTTTTTTCTCTAGCTGTTATAAAGTTTCACAAGCTTGTAAAGATCAAAATGAACGAAGCCAGGTACCTTATGAATATATAATGATATTGAAATGTTGAGGGACAAATATTTTTGAAATATTAGAAACATGTTTCTCTTCGTTCTTATTAAGTTGTACAAGCTTGTAAAGATCGAAACGAACGTAGCTAGGTACCTTATCTATATGTAAGGTTATTGAAATGTTGAGGAACAAATATTTTTGAAATTTTACAAACATTTTCTTCGTAGTGGTTGTAAAGTTGTACAAGCTTGTAAAGATCGAAATGAACGTAGCCAGGTACCTTATCAATATGTAATGTTATTGAAATGTTGAGGTACAAATATGTTTGAAATTTTACAAACATTTTCTTTGTTATTGTTATACAGTTGTACAAGCTTGTAAACATCGAAATGAACGTAGCCAGGTACGTTAGCAATATGTAAAGTAAAATAAATGTTGAGAAACAAATATTTTTCAAATTTTACAAGCATTTTTATCGTAGTAGTCATAAAGTTGCTAAGATCGAAATGAACGTAGCCAGGTACCTTAGCAATATGTAAGGTTATTGAAATGTTGAGAAACAAATATTTTTGATATTTTACAAACATTTTCTTTGTAGTTGTCATAAAGTTGTACAAAATTGTACAGATCGAAATTAACTTAGTCAGGTACCTTAGCAATATGCAAGTTGTTGTAATATTGAGAAACAAATCATTATATATATTTCTCTTCAAACATCCGTGAAAACACTATAATTATGTTCTGAAACAAACATATTTATAAATCGTTTCATTGTTTTCAATAGATTGTTTTACATTCTGTTCCAATTTCTATATCGACTAGTAAAAGAGGCATAACTAAGCAATATGCCAGTGTGTCGACTTTTTTTAATTTAAAAAAGTGATTTTCTTGATTTATACGTAATACAATATTGATTTTACCGTCACTACGTTGAACATGTCATAATCTTTTTACAAAATTCAATTCTGGAGCTATTGCACGTCGTTTTTGTTCGGAATTATTATAGATGAATTGGCATAATAGATACATGATTTGTTTTTCGGTTGGTCTGTTACGTTTAACGTTGGAATGGAATTGTTTTTGGTCTGTCACGTTTTAGTTTTAAATAAGAGTGTTGTAAATTATCACTATAAAAGGATATCATGTGTGTCAATCGGTCTGTCACGAATCTTATTGAAATCGCTTTTTCGTCGCTAAATGTTGGTGTTTGATGAAATCATCTTTTATTTTATATGTCAAAACGTGAGGGCTCGATCCGTCTCTGTCTTTGTAACGCTTAACTGACAAATATATTTTTGTTTGATCATTCACGCTTTAGTTTTGAATAACTTTATTGTCAAATAGCACTATAAAAGGTTCTGTTCTGCGCGCACGTTGATCGATCAAGTTTTAGTTAGAATTCAATCACTAAATCTTTAAATGTTACGGGCGCATCTTAATTATGTCCGTGGTTTTAGTTAGAATTCAATCACTAAATCTTTAAATGTTACGGGCGCATCTTAATTATGTCCGTGGTTTTAGTTAGAATTCAATCACTAAATCTTTAAATGTTACGGGCGCATCTTAATTATGTCCGTGGTTTTAGTTAGAATTCAATCACTAAATCTTTAAATGTTACGGGCGCATCTTAATTATGTCCGTGGTTTTAGTTAGAATTCAATCACTAAATCTTTAAATGTTACGGGCGCATCTTAATTATGTCCGTGGTTTTCGCTTGCATAAAACTACATTTAAATGGCAATCCATTTGTTGACATGTAGCCAAAATACATTTTGATATTCTCTGCTATCAGGAGAATGTTTGATATTCTTTGATGTTTTCACGGGGAAACGTTTAATTTTCATGATTGGATCGCTGAGATTATGATGCCATCAATTTGTAGAAAACTAATAAACATGTCGCAGGAGACAGTGATTGTGATCACTCTTATGATTTGTTAGAGAAAAATGACGAATACGGCAATGACAAATAAAAAGTGAGAAACACAGGAATTAAACTATGATTATTAATAACAAATAATCGATTTATTATACCGTGAAGGTATATGTGATACACAAGGGATTGGTGCGTCTGGTCAGGTTATTTCTACAATGTTGTGGTTAGACATAGACGTACATTGAGATCGGGGAAACTACCAAGTAGCTCTGGTTTATCGATGTTGGTTGGTCGAGTGTGGACAGGATCCCAACTGAAGTTGTCTTTAGAAATACGGTTAACGCATTGAAAGTGTAGTCGGTAAGTTGTCATAAACAGGACATGTTGCATCGCACAATGATATAGTCAGTAATATATGATATGTTGCCATGAACATGGCAGGATAGTGCTGTGACAGAACAAGGTAATGACAGTATCTAGGATATCGGTGGATTGACTTGTAAAGTCGATAGCGAGACAGGGCATGGAAGTCAATAACCGAACGCACGTGAAACTTTTTAAGCTCTGATATCTGATTATATCTCCAATCAGACGAGACAGTTAAGTAAAACTAATTGGACATAGCAATTATAGTAATTACGTATTAGATTATATACGCTCCAATGTTTAATACACTGCAGTGTTATAATACTTTGAATACCCCTATAAATATGGCCCCTAATTCACGGTAGTCCCTTACATCCAAGTGGCAAGTTGCTTTCTTTAAGGTGAAATTAAGTAAAAAAAAAAGGTATGTCGCTTAGGTTATTCGCTTTCGTCATATCATGTGCAATTCCCATGGAAATGATGTTTCATTAGAAACAAACACGAAATGCGATGGGTAAGGCAATATCATGTTCAACAAATTGCATGTTGCTCGTCTGTTCAGCAGCAACCGGTCTTATCAAGGCAATAAAAATGAATTTCGGAACACAGTGGTGTATGAGGAAAATCATGAATAATTTCTCATGCTTCGAAGCACGAAAAATATCAGAGTAGTAAAAGCTAACGATTGCTCACCTAGTGATGTTGTTCTCTATCTCGGTTTAAAATACGGACCACGGGTAACTTAGCTGAAAAGCCTTCAAACAACGAGAGAGGTATGTATGTGGATGACTTTCTCACACACACACACACACATATATATATATATATATATATATATATATATATATATATATATATATATATATATGATGGACTCTCCCGTCGATTACGACGTATGAGGATCCAACAGCTTTCATGTGTGTCTAGATCGTTCATGACACCTGAGTCCGGCAAGAGACTTATAAATATATATATTCATTTTCCATATATATATTCAATTTCCCATATATATATATATATAAATATATATTGATATATATATATATATATATATATATATAGATATTATATATATATATATTGATATATAGATAGATAGATAGCATATATATATATATATATATATATATATATATATATATGTATATATATATATGTATATATGTATGTATATATATATATATATATATATATATATATATATATATATATATATATATATTGACCGCATGGTACCAGGCATTCAAATTAAAGTGAAAATGTTCACTTGGGTTTGAGCGTTTGATATCATGTGACCTAGAAGTCAATTCTCCTCATGACTGATGATTCCCGGAAATGGATGAAACACATGTATGTGGATAATAATTTCATAATATTTATAATGGTGTGTATAGTTCTTTTTAGTAGGACAAATACTTTAAGAGAATGATAATTCGGCTGTCGAATTTAAATTTGTAATGCTAAGTTCCGGCTTAACGTGCTGTTGAACACTGTTGATGACAGCTTTCTCCGCGTGCCCACTTGCATAGACGTAAATAAATCTTAAGTCTCTTATTTTCAAACGTGGTTAGTTTATTAGCCGCATTAGCTTTTTCTTGATATATCCGATGCTAGTGGGCGTAAGTGAAACCTTGACAAATACCGAGCTACAAAGCTCTCAATCGGCCATTACAAATCGGTTCTTGACAAACCAGTTTCCACCGCACACCGACGATTGCCTACTGTATGGCATACGAATGACCAGCTCATTTATTTGCATCCGGAGACCAAAGTCGGAATATCCCTGCAGGTTAATTGTGTCGTATAATATGCCCTGAACGCGCTAGTCGTCTCGTCACAACTGCTGACACACGAGACAAGTATTCATACAGTGACTTGTTCGTGGGATGACCTTTCCAGATCTCATTATCTGTTCGTAGCATTCTGCTAGTATACGTAACATCTAGCCGGTGTATATGCTCCACGTTCACGGTTAACGATTCTGAACCGCACAATCCTTGCATACATATTGTGTTCGGAATCAGAGTATCGGTCTAGCTACCTGCACTCATCAACATATTCGATTTCCAGACCATCGTATGATAAAAGTCCAATTATATCCATGCATATATCGGCATTAAAATAAGCAACAATAAACAACAGAAATACTGTAATATAGAAATCGTGTCTAAAAATGCTAGTTTTTAGTTTACAAAATTTGGTTTAAAATAAGAGTTTTTTAAACGACGTGTGTAAAACAGTTATATTGTATTTATTATTTTATATTTAAAAATATAAAAATACTAAAAAATACTAAAAATACTATTTGTAACTTAAGCGTGATTGACTATCGAAAATGTTTTTCAAACTTAAGCGTGACAGAAGAATTAACATCGTATTTCGAACGTGAGCGTGACACACTGATAAAAATGCTTTTCGAAAATGAGCATATCAGACAAAAGGGAAAGGTTATTTGAATCATTAGCAGGGGGAAATCGATATATATATATATATTATACTATACAAATGGTGGATCAGTTTCTTAAATCTAATCTACGCTTATTACGGTGAGAATTCCAATTTCTTTGAAGACAAGCTTTTAGGACTGGTTGTAACTGCAGATATGATTCTAAGTCGCCGGGAAAATGGTTGGGCTATTCTACCAGTCGAGTAAGTGCATGACTCATAATACAATCATCGATCTAGATAATACAATCATCTATCTAGATAATACAATCATCTATCTAGATAGTGAGACAGAGGATGAGTTGCTAAGCCCTCTCTACTCTATCTTTATTATTATGGAAGGTGTTCGACTAAACTCCAATCTCTCATTCCTTCTCGAACGAAATTACATTACAGCAAGGATTCGCCTCACTACGACAACAGAAAAATAACTTTCTTTTCTTTCCAGACGTGCCTAGCATCAGAAATAACTTTTGTGGACTAAGATGTTTTTCAAGGGCTCTCCCTCTTTGTGAAACACATTGGCATGGGAATGTTTCCCTGCAGACTATCACATAGTGGTTTTCTAATCCAATGGCAACAAGTACTTGTGTTAAACTATCCCATAAATAATCAAACTTAGTTCCATACATTAATTGATTTCAGCTTACTATCGTATCACCCATTAATCCTTATCCTGGAGTAGCTTTTGACCTTTATTAGTTTTGATCAAACAGTAGAGCAATCCTCTAAAATGTGAGCAATCGATCCATCGATCGACGGACATAGCCTCTTAGAAAACTAGAAGGACGCAATAAAGGATGAAGTTATACATTTCGGACCGAGAGTTATTTTCTTATTGACCATTTAAACAACAGCGGTTCAGTGCTTTTCTTTCTTCGTCGACGGAACTTCTACATTGTCCGTTATCGATCCTTTAAACAGTGCGAGAAGCAATCACAGGAAGAGAAATCGAAGTCGATCAGCAGACAATTGCATCGTGTGAGAATTCCACTGCAACGCAGCTTCGTATTAGAGGCAAACCTGTAGCTGTAGTGAACTAATCGATGCCCGCGAAGGAGTGGAGGGGTCGGCTGTAGGTGGCTAGATTGCAATTCGACCAGCGTTTGTAGGATTTCGGTGGCTGTACTGACCACCGCTTCCCGTGGGAGCAGGCTACCAGCAATAACATGTCTATTTACAACGCGGCACGTCGGTGGATATCTGTAAACGTGCTTGTAGACAATGAATGGGCATAAAAGTAGACAATCTCAGTCGAGGAGATGCTGCCAGGGGAAATGGTGCAAGAAAACATGTAACTAGAGAAGATGAGATGGGCAAATTGGTCGAGGGACGTGGAAAAGTCTACGTTTTAGAATCAACTCCCATAATATTTTTTTTATTTACTGTATACATCTATATTTACGTAAAGTAAGGCATGTGTATATGCTACAATATTTGTATGTAGAGGATTGACTCCTAAACTAATAATTCAATCATCATGAATTTTGGAACAGATCTGCCAGGATTAGGGAGTCGTGATGTAAGCTTTATTTAGTTTAATTTAGTTTTAGGCCAAGGGAGAAATGTAGGAATGGAAGGTCTTCGTGTAAATTCAGATGCCTCTGATTTTTGTAATGTGTTAAGAATTGGTTGTCGAAATCAACTAATATAGATTCACTAAATTTCAGTTAATCGCTTAAAGAGTCAACCTCATATTTGAAAATTCAAATACTTCATATTTGCATTACATTTTAGTTTTAGGAATTAAACACCAATCACACTTGCTCAATTTCTTCTTAACACTTTAAAATCCTCATCTTCAAATTTTAAACATTTTCTAGAAACAAAATTACTTAATAGACTTTGATCAAAATTAAAATTAGAATTCTTGACATCATAATATCTTGGTTTTTATACTATCATAATATCTTGGTTTTTATCTTCATACTGGGACATAAATTGGGTCCGAACCGTTCTCTTTGGGGTATTAATGTTACCCGTACGGAGAAGGTATTGAAGGTTAAAACGTATATTGAGTTTGAGGTTTGAATCATTCTATCAGCAAAACAGTAAGCCTCCAAACTGATGGTTTCATGACGATAATGAAATATATGTGTATGTAGATAATAATTACCAACATTTATCATTATATATTTATAGCCCTTTAATGCTGGATGTGCCGTGTAAAAAGAAATAACAATAGGCTTAAATGCGATGTTTCGTTTAATTTGATTGTTGGGCAGTGTTGTTACATCCTACTTGATATGTTCGCTTGTAATGACATGAATAGGTTTTAATTCTCTTCTTTCCCCATAGCCGTTTGTTTGGTCGCATCAATTGACAGTTTAAAAGGTGACTTGGGGCTACGGTTCGAATCGTGCGACGGTAGAACCGTTATCCTTCCGGAAAAAAATATGAACAACATGTGTATGTAGATAAGCATTTAAAATATTTATCATAACATTGTAAATATACCGTACTTTTTACATTAGAATCCGCGCAAACTTTGAACATGACCCTAACCCTAACCTTAACCCTAACTCTACCCTTAAACCGTAACCCTTCCCCTAACCCTTACTTGTACGCTAATCCTTACGTTAACCCAACCCCCACTTTTCAACTGACCTTTACTCTACCCCTAACAACGAAGGCTAAGTTCGCACGGGTACTAATGTAAAAATCACCATATATATACGTATACATAAATAGCTAGACTGATGACTCTTTATAAGACGAAACGAGCACTTATCTGTTGATATAAATATTTAAATATTAAATTATAAATATTGGTCCACTTTTGAGGAGAGAATAATTCATCGTTTCTTCTGTCAAAAGCTTAGATAAAATCTTCTTAAGAGACAATTTATCGTTATGTTTAAATGCCGTATTTATATTACACATTCGTACAACTGAATCGTTTCGAGCATGCATATAGATTACAGGTAATCAGACATGGAAGCTAATATTCGAACCGTGCAGTCAACGTCCAGTTGTATATAGCCACACTTCACAAGTTTTACCAAGATTAGACAAACGCTTGTATGCAGATATGAATATTTAATTGTTAAATAGTAAATATATATATACATACATGTATATATATATACATACATACATATACGTAAATATACACATATGATGATTCCTATTTCTTGACAGAAGTTTGATATGGCTTCAATTAGTTGTTGTGCAGCTGTACGCAAGTCTGTGTGTCACATATGTGGACGTCCGCGTAAGGGCTTAAAGAACAACCTACGTGCGTACAGCCGCACAACAACTAATTGAAGCCATATCAAACTTCTGTCAAGAAATAGGAATCATCATATGGGAATACCTACGTATATATATATATATATATATATATATATATATATATATATATATATATATATATATATATATATTTGATATCCAATTAGCTTATCTAAACTCATTTTCTGCGTATCTACCATCAATTCTCTGCGGTATTTCGTCAACAGTTGTGTCCATCTTACCTTTCGACAACTCGGTCATATTTTTGAGCATTTGATAATGAGAGGTCTCGCTCTCGAAAAGTAAAGTTTACCTTTGTCGGAACTTTTAATATTTGCTTGACAGTAAACCCTTTTTTTCTATTTACTGCTCTGGTATTTAATCTGTTTTAACGTGAAATATTAATAAATTGATTTGAGATCATTTATTTTTGTTCATCTGTTCCATCTTCCGGTATCTATATCACATTTCTCCTGCCTCGGATATCCAACTTACATTTATATTTACCAGCAATGCTTCAAGCAAACTACAATTTCCTTTTATATATATATGTATATATACATATATATATATATTTATGTTTTAGATATACATATAGAAGCATATACATATATATATATAAATATATATATATATATATAATTATATGTATATATGTGTATATATATATATACATATATATATGTATACATATATGTATATATATATACATATATATATATATATATATATATATATATATATATGTATATATATATATCAACACAGTATTGGTTACTAGAAAAGTAACAATAAACACATCACTTACCTGATCCTTTGTATATATGGTCAGATAATATAATAGCTTCAAGACAATGCGTAATTTATGTAATATCAATATACTATACAGTGAAATAAATATATTTAAAATACACTGGCAATCATCAGTAATTGCTCACTGAGAATAAACCGTGGTGATCCCTTGAGTATGAGTGGCCACAAGTCTCCCTAGATGTCTAGTATTCTCCACCTCTTTCTATAACAATTGCAAATGACTTTGCGTTGTCGCAACATTCACTTACAATTGAGTCCTTGCATGCAACGACCATTGATCTTTTCTGAGATTTAGGTTGATATGAGCCTCCTCAAGGTCCCAGTACGCTTCGCACCCTTTTAGTGGAGGTCTGATTGGTGCTCTTACTCTCCGATCTTTCCATCTTCCTTCACTTTTCATGATTATGTTGTTTGATATACCGTCATTCTTGTTTTTTGTTTGTTTTATTATGGGGGATTTACAGTTTTTAAAATTTCTCTCAGCTTCAGTTTTCTGTGGTGTTTTATTTATGTTTTTCTTTTATTGTATCGCAACTTTCATTAGTTAACGGTCGATGTTTATGTGGACGAGTAATACAGCTCAGCTGTTTATTGTTTTTTTACTAGATTTCTACGATATAATTTAGTTTCTAAGACCTTTCTTACTCTTATCGTGTATTTTTCTCACATTTCTGTTGATTTAATGATGTCTGTTTCCAGAACTCCCAACTATTTATTGGAGTTACGTTCAGCAATTACGTTAATTCTCTCGTTCATGTCTTCAGTTGTCCACTTCTCATTTAGAGCAGTGCACACATTTCCGTTCCCAATTCTATTTATTAGGCCTGACTGGTGGTGTATTTTCTAGTTCCTTTTTACTTTTTGCAAATAGCTTCAAGTCGTCATAATACATGAGATGGTTTAGTATGTGTTCTTTGTCTGTAAACTTGTATCTCGCATAAAATTTCCTGAGTGTGTTGTTGAGTGTCATCATGGCTATGATACACAATAGTTATGATAAGAAGTTTCGTAGAAATATGACTTATTGTTTTTCTTCTTCTTTTTATTATTATTATTATTATTATTATTATTATTATTATTATTATTATTATTATTATTATAATACTGATAAAAGCCGCTTTACGTTGTATCTTTTACAGCCTGGGCAATATGCTGGTCGATGCTCTAATATACTCATTTTGATGATCAGTGGGTTACGAGTCTCTTTCTAGCGTTAGTCCTTAGTGGCCAGCGCAATGGCTAAACGCCTTACTTACTTTTTACAATGAGTTGCTGCGCGCATAAATACTCTAATTGCATTCATTTATATATATATATATATATATAGAAAAGAGGGTAGTGCAGTATTAGTGCAGTTCCAACGAGAGAAAAGTATATATGTAAAGGAGTAAGACTACCAACATTTGTAGAATGTTTTTTTCAACATTTATTTATTATTTTGTTGTTTTTTTCAACATTTATTTATTATTTTGTTGTTTTACCATTTTATGATTTTATATATATAACGCGTTTCAAGCGGTGGCCCGCTTTCATCAGATATGAAAATCCATTTGAAGAAATGTCTTTCGATTCGAGCAAATGTTGTTTCATTTGAGGAATTTGTTATTGTTTTTGCGCATGCGTGGGTTTGCGGGTGTGTGGGTATCTTTGATTTTTATTTTTATTTTTTATTTGTCATTTTTCCTGCTTCTCTTGGTCAAGTGCGTGTTACCCATCCATTATCCATCGGTCATCGCAGCCTCCTAGGGTGCGAGAATTTCTTTTGAAATTTAATACTTTTTATTGCTTTTTGTCGTCTCCAAAAATGAAGTGGTGTCTGCGTGCGCGCGCGTGTCCGTATGCGTGTGGTCTAATCTTGAGTCTTGTGAATAGGTGAGCGACACATACACATACACACACATAAATACGCACACACACCCATGCGCGCGCACACACAGGCGTGTGGTTATAGTGACAGAGAGGGGGATAAAGGTTGAATTATATACACATACATACATACATACACACGCATACACATACATATATATATATATATATATATACATATACATACATAGATACATACACGCACACATACACACATACACACACATATTTGCAAAAGATAAATTAATGCAAACGGTCCAAATAGATTTGAACTTGGTTTGGCCGATTTCATAGTTCGGTATTTTATGTGCAAATTTAATGTCTATTGTAAATGATTCATTTAACACAAGTTGCTATTTGACTCATAGCTGTGTAGAAGTGCGCAATAAGAAGTTATGTACTAATATTATCTTCCTTGAATAAGAATTTTCCAGTCTATAGATAACTATAAATAGTTATTTATGTTTGTACTTAACTAGAGGTGGATAAAGTGTGATCAAAGTGTGTGTTGTTAGAGTTATGATCTGTTTAATGTTGGATTAAATTTAAGTATGAAGTTTTTTTCTTGTGTTAGTAAGTAAATGTAGTCTTGGCTTTGGAAAATTGGCATTATTTTGAATTTTCCTCCGCTGCATGAGTGCACATGTTGGGACACGAATAATTTACGGTTTTCTTTGATTTTAATGTTGCTTTTATGTAAAGATACTCTATTATTAAATGTTTTTGTCGCACCTATATAAGCTTCATTACATGTTGTACATTCTAGCACATAGACAACGTTCTTGGAGGTGCAGTTAAGGTCTTTTTTTATTGTGAATGTTTGTGTTGGGTTTTTAAATGTGTATGAGTTCCCCTCCATTATTATGTCACATACTCCACATCTTTCCTTGTTGCATTTTGTGACCCCTTGTATTGTGTGTTGGTTGAGTTTAGATGAGGTTAAAATTTGTTTGAGGTTTTTCGGTTGGCGTTTGCTTTTTATTATTTTTGTTGTTTTTAATATGTCGTTTAGTTTGTTGTTATGGTTGAGTAGGGTTAGGTTTCTTGTTATTTCTGTGAATAATTCTGGATTGTTTTTGTTGTGTGTAGAGATGTATGCCAATATTTGTTCTTTGTTTCGTTTTTTGGGGATTCGTAATTGTTCTAATGGAATGTTTTCTGCTAGTTCTATACCTTTATGTATTATTTGTAGCGGGTATCCTCTTCTTTTTAAAGTTTTCCGTAGTTCCTCCAGTCGGACAATCCGGAGGTCTTTGTCACTGACTATAGTACAGATCCTGCGTGCTAGGGAGTAGGGTATATATTTTAGGCAGCTTTTGGGATGATGGCTTCTAAAATGGAGATATTGTTGGGTGTCTGTGGATTTGTGGTAGATGTCTGTGATTATGTGAGTGTTTTTAATTTTAATCAATACATCTAAGAAAGGGTAGTTCTGTTTGACTTTGTTCAATGGTGAATTTAATCTTGGGGTGTAGGTTCTGTAGTATGCTGTGTAATTTATTGATGTCCCCCCATGTGGGTTCCCAGAGGATAAAACAATCATCCAGGTATCTTTTCCAAGATTTTATGAAGAGAGTTTGAATATTCTGTCCATATATTTCTTCTATCTTTTCATATAAGATCTTCTCTAGGTAGGCTAGTGTTAGGGTGGCATATGTTGGTGCCATTTTGGTTCCCATTGCTGTACCTAGAATCTGGATGTAGTTTTTGTTATTGAACTCAAAGGAGTTGTTGTTGAGAATGATGTCTATGCTGTCGAGGATGAATTGTTTGGTGAATCTGTGGTGTAGTATTTGTGGGTGTTTGTCCATCCAGTGTGATATTGCGTGTTTACCTAAGTCATGGGGAATGTTGCTATATAAGCTGCTGACGTCAAATGTAACTACTTTAGTCCCGGGATTTACTATTTGTGGTAAGGATCCTAGGAAGTGTATGTCGTTACTTATGTAGCTTTTGACTTGATCGGTGAATGGTTGTAGTAATATGTCAATTAAGTTACTCAGTCTGCTTGTTGGGCATGATGGTCCTGCTACTATGGGTCTAAATGTAAGGTCACTGGGACTCGGGACACTAATATATTCTGATGCCTGTGTGTTGATGGCATTCCTTATCTCATTTGATTTATGTATCTTAGGTAGTCCGTAGAAGTTGTTTGTTTTAATCATGAAGTTTGTTAGGAAATCTTTTTCTTTTTTTGTTAGTATATTATTGTATGTTGTGCAAAGTTTTGTGATTTTTGAAATGGTGTTGTTATCAATGTTGGTGCTAATTGATTTGTAGTAATCATTGTTTTCTAGTACCTCTGTAATTTTCGATTTATAGTAATGTTTGTCCATGATGACTGCCGCACTGCCTTTGTCAGCTTCTTTTATAATTATGTTATTATTATTTAGGATGTTATCTAGTGCTTGGTTTTGTTTAGATGTTAGGTTACTAGTAGGTTTAGTTTTACTCTGAGGGTTGATGTTCCATAGGTTTTCAAAGTAGGTGTTTAGTTCTTTCGTATTGTTGTGTTTGTTAGGGAAATATGTTGATTTGTTTCTCACTAATGACTGATCTGTTTTGTTATCTTTATTGTTTAGTGTTTCTATTAGTCTAAATTTGCGTTCAAATTCTTTAAGGTCTTTCCTCAGTTCCGTGATATTACTTTTGGGAGTTGGGCAGAATTTGAGGCCTAATTTTAGTATTTCTATTTCCTCCTTTGTAAATGTGTATGTGGATAAATTGATAATTTTGGGTTTTAAATTGTCTAATCTGGGATTGTTGTCCGGGGAGGGGTTTCTAAAAAATGAGGATGAGTGTTGTTTGTTTCGTTGATTTGAGGAGTTGTTAAAGAGTGATTGCTTTCTATATATTGTGTGTGTTTTAGAGGATTGTGTTGGTTTCTGGCAAAATTGGTGTCGTGCGTGTTGATATAATTGGCGTTGTGTGTGTTGTTATAAGGGTTTATTTTGGTATATTTGAATGTGTTATTATATATATATATATATATCAATATATTATATATATGTATATATCTGTATATTTATGTATATACATATATATACATGTATATTATATAATTTATATAAATATTGAATAATGTTTACCTATGTACACATGTGTTTCATGCTTACGTTATCTTCAGTGTAGGTCATGATAATAACTACCGACCGAAGGATTCGAACTCAGTTGCAAAGTCACCTTTTACTCTACAGCTTCGTATTCAACGTCCAGGCTACCATCAATAACAATATTTTTATATGAATATTTAATTATTTTACATACATACACATGTATTTCATGCTTACGCAATCTTCAGTGTAGGAGATGATAATTAATGCCGCTCGCAAGATTTGAACCCAGTCGAAAAGTCACTTTCGACTATGCACCTGGTATTTATATATATATTTATATGTATATATGTATATATATATATATATAAATATATATATATATATAGAGAGAGAGAGAGAGAGACAGACAGACAGACAGACAGACAGACAGAGAGACATATGTATATATGTGTGTGGGTGTCCTTGCTGACCAGTACTTTTATACCATAGTTTCCGTATTCAGGAAGTCGTCTACTTTGAAAACGACATGTTGCAACTGTCTTGAATAGAGACAAAAAAGACATCGCTATTATAAGGAGAATAAATCAGGAGATGACAAGACACGCAAACTTGGTATTATTGGTTCGCCGAGTGCCATGTTCTATGTGCGCGGTTATTTATTGAATAATCTTGACACAATTGAGAGTATAGAATGGGTTACAAAAATAAAATAATGTTCAGTCTTTCTGCATACGATATTGGCGTAAAAAGAAAAATGATTTGGCGAAGTGGAGGAATCGTTAACTTGTCTCACGTTTTTATAAACAGGGTTGCGTTTAGCATCTTAAAAATCTAGACATTTTATTCTCGACGAAAGAAAATAGAGTCTATGCATATTTATATATAGGTATGCATATTTGTTATTTGGGTATGTATGTTCTTTTGTAGGAGTAATATATATATATATATATATATATATATATATATATATATATATATATATAAAATGAAGTAATAAAATAAGGTGTCAATCAAATGTTATTAGAATTCAAAGTTCAAGCAAAGTATCCTAAAGTCCTTAGCTTATGAGTTTTGAAAGATAATTCTTCTCTTCAGAGGACCATTACCGCAGTTATACCACTTCAGTTAATAAAATGAAACTTTGAAAATATATAAAAATATATACAAAAATACATAAAAATATATAACATCAAATATATCAACTCAAAAACCTACGTTTTTTTTATCTATATAATCCATCCAAGTCATACAGTTTGAAAAACATAATCAGGAAAGACATCCAGAGGGTTGACTGAAGATTAATCTAGGTGATGAGTACCAGTCCAAATACCAGAAATTGAAAGAGCTGACAAAGTTATCCAGTCGCGAAATGCGTCAACATCGATGAAGTGAAAAGTATCCAATGTTTATGTTAATTATTACAACGATAAATAAATCAAATCAAATAATATAGAAAGTTCAACAAACTCACTTAAAATCTCAAAGTCTTGATCTGGGCAACCAAAATTAAATCAAAGTTCATTTGTTAATTAGAGAGTCCGTTAAATCCGAATTGAACAAAAATTAGATTGAATTGAGTCAGCAAACCCGGTCATAGCTTCCAACCCGAGCAAAAAAATAATTAAACCTCGTTCTTCCGCGATTCAGCAAAATATGACAACTCTTCGCCGAATGGAAGGCGATATTAAAAGTGCCTACTTCTCTGAGCGGCGTTAATAGAGCAGATGTTGTGTATGTTTATCTTGTATCGCCCCGCTTGTCAACTTTAACGAAGAAAGCAAAATACAAACCCGCCAACCCAACCCATCAAGATCGGATGTTACATGTTTGGGTCAATGGGAAAAGTATATGTGAAAAGAGAAGGGGGTTAAAAGAAAAGAAGGTTCGCATATTTAGGTCAAATCGTGTAATCACGTATACATGCCCAAATTGTTACTTAAAAATCTAGCTTACAATAAAAACCGATTTCACAAATCTGGCCCTATCAAATAATATATAAAATTCATGAAATTAAAAATTACGAAGTTATTAAATTCTAATAATTTAATAGTTTAATTTAAGATTTAATTTTATCAGATTATAAATTATTAAAATGTTTAATAGTTTCATTTAAGATTTAATTTTATCAGATTAGGAATTCTAATTTACGGTTTAATTTTTCCCAATTAAGAAGTTTAATTTAATTTAAGGTTTAATTTTTTCATAATAAAGATTTAATTTTTCCGAATTACGAAGTTATTCAAATAATTAGAACTTAATAATTTAATAGTTTAACCTAAAATTTATTTTATCAGATTAGGAAGTTTAATTTAAGGTTTAAGTTTGCCCAATCAGAAAGTTTAATCTAATTTAGAGTTTAATTTTTCCTGACATATATATATATATATATATATATATATATATATATATGATAATTTTATTTACACAGACATGTACAAAATCTGCGACACTGGCATGTCGATGTTATCGATCAACAGTTACCATAAACTGAGATATCATCAGGCAGAGTTAGAATCCGATCTTAACCTCAGATCATATTTGGAGAGAATGAAATGGAGGGATAGAGAAAGAGAAGAAGAAGAAAAGAAATTTAACATTTAAAAAATTGAGGCCGTTAAAAGATTAAAATTAAAAATTAAAAATCGAAAAAATCTAAAAACAAAAAAACAAAAATCTAAAATCTAAAATCTGAAACAAACAGGGCAAATAAATAAATAAATAAATAAAACTATAAGGTGGAAAGAGGGACATATAATGAAGGAAGAGGTGATGGGAAGGTAGACACATAAAGGAAAAGAAGGTGAAAAAGAGAACGTCTGTTGATTCAGATCGAGAGAGAAGGAGGGGGGTAGACATGCACCAATCAAGTGTAAAAAAACAGACGAGTTTATAAATGTATTTTTTCAAGTGAACTGTAATATTGTGTATATGTATGTATGTGTGCGTGCGGGAAAACCGATCAGACGTGTGGGATTGTTGTGGTGGTGGGGTGGTGATCAAATGTGTTGCCGATTCTGGATTTGTATTGTCTTTATAATTTGTCTAGAGTTTATTTGCTTACTATGAATAAATTAATAAATTGAATAAATATGTTCGTTAAGTATAACAGGATTAGTAGTAGTAATAATAATAATAATAATAATAATAATAATAATAATAGATACCCCTAATAATTGAGGTAGAATAATGAAAATTATAAATAACCCCTTAGGCTGTTACTATATATAAAAAAAAAATTCACCTACCCATCAACTGATAATTTTGTCAACACAACTATCATATTATACCTTTTTTATTAATTATTATTATTATTTTTATAAGTAGTATCATTATTGTTTGTAGCATTATTATCAGTATTATTATTTGTAGTAGTACAGTTAGTGGTATTATTATTATTATTATTATTATTATTATTATTATTATTATTATTATTATTATTATCACACCCACAACGATTAACACTAATTGTCATCTTCTGTATTTTTCTTTACCCTTAAATACCCCCTTATATGTTTATCCATTTATTGATTAATATTTCTATATTTTTTAGATTATTTTTAGATTATCATCATCAATGATTTATTATACTATTATTAATATTTTAAACTTAATTATTATTTGACATTGAATTATTTTTCATTTCTGTATTTTGATCAAGATAATTATTGTTGAGTGTGGTGGCATCATGTCTGATGTTACTATCATAGTTATTGTTATTTGCGGCAGTGAAATTAACAGTATCACTATTATTAATAATATTGATATTGCCATGCTTTACCGTTACCTGACTTTTGCTTCCATTGCCATTGATGATAATAACGATAATGTCATTATCTATAACTTTATTATTTTATTTCAGTTATTATTATTATTATTATTATTATTATTATTATTATTATTATTATTATTATTATTATTATTATTATTATTATTATTATTATTATTATTATTATTATCATCATTATTATTATTATTATTATTATTACTGTTTTCATCTTTATTACTATTATTGCCACCATTATGACTACTGCTACTATTTGTACTGTTCTATTATTATTTATTAATTTTTCACTATCATTTTTTCACTATCATTATTACTATTGTTAAGATTACTGGGATTACCACTCTGATTACTGCTGTCGGTTAAACCACTATTATTACCCTTTTTATATGATCAGCATTATTGCAACCATTAACCCATATCATATTATCGGCAAACATTATCTTATTATTTAATATCATTATGATAATCACTACCTCCTAGAATTCCTTATATTTCTTAAGTATTCTATTTCTTTCCTAAACTATTATTTTTATAAATTCTTAAATATTATTGACCACCATTATCGTTGTCGTTGTCGCTGTTGTTATTATAACTATTTTTATTACTATTACCATTATTATTATTATTATTATTATTATTATTATTATTATTATTATTATTATTATTATTATTATTATTATTATTAATAATAATAATAATAATAATAATAATAATAATAATAATAATAATAATAATAATAATAATAATGTATAACACCGGCACTTTCTAGTTATTCTTTAGTTATATTTTTTAGTACTTTTAAATTAAATTAAACTATTATTATTATTTTTATTATTCATTTATTATTTTCATTATTTCACCTCAATTATTAGGGATATCTATTATTATTATTACTACTACTAATCCTGTTATACTTAACGAACATATTTATTCAATTTATTAATTTATTCATAGTAAGCAAATAAACTCTAGACAAATTATAAAGACAATATAAATCCAGAATCGGCAACACATTTGATCACCGCCCCACCACCACAACAATCCCACACGTCTGTTCGGTTTGCCCGCATGCACACATACATACATATACACAATATTACAGTTCACTTGAAAAACACATTTGTAAACTCGTCTGTTTTTTACACTTAATTCGTGCATGTCTACCCCCCTCCTCCTCTCTCGATCTGAATCAACAGACGTTCTCTTTTTCTCCTTCTTTTCCTTTATGTGTCTACCTTCCCATCACCTCTCCCTTCATTATATGCCCCTCTTTCCATCTTATATTTTTATTTATTCATTTATTTATTTATTTATTTATTTGCCCTGTTTGTTTCAGATTTTAGATTTTAGATTTTTTGTTTTTTCTTTTTAGATTTTTTCGATTTCTAATTTTTAATTTTAATTTTTTAACGGCCTCAATTTTTAAAATGTTAAATTTCTTTTCTTCTTCTTCTCTTTCTCTATCCCTCCATTTCATTCTCTCCAAATATGATCTGAGGTTAAGATCGGATTCTAACTCTGCCTGATGAGATCTTAGTTTATAGTAACTGTTGATCGATAACATCGTCATGCCAGTGTCGCAGATTTTGTACATGTTTGTGTAAATAAAATTATCATATATAAAGATATATTTTGATATTGAGCACTTTTTATAAACCCGGTTAAAATTCTCTGGATAACCACCCTGTGGATATATTTCACCTGGATTATTACCATTATATATATATATATATATATATAATTGATCAAGTTCAAATATGTTAATAAGATGAGCATAAAACCAATATTTTCAAAAGTGCCCAATAACAAGTAGAGCATTTATACAATTACATCAATAATATTACATTCTTACGTCAATCAACCAGCATTTCGATGCTACAACAGCTCTTCAAAGACTGAATAAAAATAAAAAAGTAAGATTCCGCATTGCAAATACGATTGGAAATAACACACACACACACCCACCCACACACACCCACACACACACATATACATACATATATATATATATATATATATATATATATATATATATATATATATGTATATAGTAATGAAGTAAGGGCAGAGTTTTGCTTATTTAATTGACCACCATTGCTCTTAAAAAATAAAGATAAAACAATATTTTCTTTCAGACTTATTAGACAAATATTATGCGTTCTTAAAACACATTTTAATTTATAATCGATTTGAACGATTTTGATATTTATTCTGAACGATATTCTGTCTGTCTGTCTGTCTGTCTCTCTCTCTCTCTCTTTCTGTTTCTCTCTCTCTCTCCATATATATATATATATATATATATATATATATATATATATATATTAGCTAGTAACAGAGGATGCCAGAGGTGTAGTATATTTTACAGTCACATATACCTCGACTACTACCCATACTACCGGGAACAAATGAACGATACAACATTTTTCTACGTATACAGTTTCGTTAGCTATTAGTCTCCCTCGCCTCTGACATATATACACTCTAGTGAAGGATGGAATGAGATAGAGAAAAAGAGAGTGATAGTGAAATAGATGAGGAAAGAAAGAAAACACGACAGATGCAGTTCATGCATTCTACAGCGTGAACATGTTAATTTAACTATTGTGGATTATTCGGTTGATGATCAAATTATGTTTATTCTGATGTTGTCTCAAAATACACCTAGACATTTCGAATTACAATAATAAATTGATTGTTTTGTTTCATATATCATTTGTGTGTAATCTACGTAATTTACGAAAATTTCAACCCCGAGCGATACTGGATAAGCTTGCTTGTAATCAGTATAATTATATGTAAGAATTTAATATAGCATAATTGTTCTAGCAAGAATATCGTGTGTGGCCAATAAATGAATGAAGAAGTGTGTGCCTGCTTTTACCCTGCACTTAACCACCTTTTATTTGATTGTTGTCATAAAAACAGTTCCCCTACACACAAGTAAATCGTCTAAACAACAAATCTTTAAAATTAGACACACTTGACAAGGGTTGGAGAAAATAATAGCGTGTCTTTAACTGCATCATAGTACACATAAGTACAGAATAACGAAATATACACGTAATAATGTCTGCCCTGCTTATCTGGGATAATGTTGATAAATAATAATGAATTCTATCGACTAGGTATTTATTAAGAAAACCGAGTGTCTGGCATGCACTGATTACCCTGTAAAAATTATTTTTATCTAGAAAAATAGATTTATTTGTTAGAGTTTATTATTACTGTCCCCGCCCGCAATAAAACGTCTTCAAAGCGTGTGACCTATCACAAAACAAAAGAAAAAACAGTATACTTACTACATCTCCAATGTTTACTAGTCCGGAATAGGATGACAATTCAACATTAAATAGCCAAAGGAAACTGAAAAAAATTGTAAATAAAAAAAAAACGAAAAATGAATAAGCAGATATTTGTCCAGTCTCGTTAGTTTAGATTCACAAGAAATAAAAGATTTTTTTTTTTTGGGGGGGGGGGTCTCAGTTAAACTTAACGGATTTTACCAATAGTTTTTGAATTCCAACAGAATAATCAATCTATATAATATGTAAAGGCATTTCGTGTTCGTACGTATGTTATTATCGTTAACATAATTAAACAATGAGGTCGTCGCTGACAGGTGATTTATCTGATGTCGCTTAGGTAACACTTCTGACTTTACGAATTTAGAAGTAATTGTTCTAATATCAAAGTATGCCACACCTCCGACAAAGAACAGTACACTTTTAAATAATACATTTTAAAAAGTTACATTAGTTATATTGATTTGAAGTATAATTACTTGATAATTTTTTTCAAGGTACGAAGAAAATGATTATTTATTGTTTTAAAAAGAATTAAATTGTTACAATTTTAAATGAAATGAATAAATATTATTTAAAATACAGTATACAGATTGATATAGAACGTACGATGGAATTTGCACAAAGTCTCATTAGTTATTTTTTAGTAAACTAAAGTTCAGTTAATCAACGTCTCTTTCCTTATGGCTTTATTCGTATATATTCTAATCAAACAAAATGCACGCAAAACCATTTTTCAGGTCTGAGATGTATTTTTGTTTGAAAGAAATATATTTTAATTGTTATAATTAGCAGTAATTTGTTATTAACTAACAATGACACTCTTCTATTATTAAGTTTGTGTCTATCTGATTGCATGCCGGCTCTAAAGTTATTTGATTTCCTTCACTTTCATGAATAGAAATCTGTGTCTGCTTTTATCGATGAACAGTCGAGGTGATTAACGTGAAGAAACAACATGAAATAATCGGAATATACCTTTATATATAAAAAGGAAATATCATAACACGTAGTAAGACAATTTAATAAGTAGCAGTAGACGGAAAGAGATATAGTTAAAGAGAGAAGGGTTATGACGAGCCGAAACGACTAATTTTATATTTTTCTTTTCATTTTGTATATCCAAATTGCTTTGCACTGATACTGAATTAACAGGTATTTTTTTCAAGGTACGAAGAAAATGATTATTTATTGTTTTAAAAAGAATTAAATTGTTACAATTTTAAATGAAATGAATAAATATTATTTAAAATACAGTATACAGATTGATATAGAACGTACGATGGAATTTGCACAAAGTCTCATTAGTTATGTTTTAATAAACTAAAGTTCAGATTTTGGTTTACAATCTCCTCAATGACCATTACGATCTGCCTCAGGACCTATTATTCACTCCTGCACCAGAAAGAGGTCCGGAAACTGTTTCTCCACTGATTCTAGTTAAACTGGGGAGGGACCGTTTTCTCAATCAAGATTCCTGAACTCTGGAGTAGACTTCTAGGAAATGTAGTAAATGTGTCAACGACGCAACAGTTCAAGGCGAAATTCGACAACGGTTGGACTAATGTATCCTCTTCTGTGTCAATTTCTATCACCTTTACCTACATACTGAAGCATACCTGTTTCATGTGAGCCACATTTATTGAATTGAATTTAATATTTTAAAATTAAATAGTCTAAATGAGTGACAGAAAAATAATAAATATGAAAGTATTTTCCAAACCATGATGGCCGATCATACAATTTACCAACTAAGATGGAAGAATTATTCTAGAGAAATCAGAAAGAAAATGCGATCATTAGATTAGATTCTCACTAAATATAATATTGGAAGTAACACACCGGCTATAGGATATGTGGAAGAACAGGAGTTATTTCAGTTGGGCTGGTCACGAAGGGAAATTAACTACAATCTGTGGTCGGAGGAGACAAAATATTAACATGCATATGTTTTAATTTTCTCCTGAGAAGTCTTCCGTCCGACAATATATTTCCACTCGGAAACGTCAAGTAAATTTAGCTAGAAAGTAAAATGTTATTGTAGCAGTCATAAACATTTACACACAATTTCCCTATGAGGTGATTTAGTCAAACGAGAGGCAATCGGCTTCGAAGGCGCATTGATGTCAACTTACCCTTAAAAGACTAATTTCAGACAACAGTCAGAGAATTTTCTGGAACACAACGTAGGGCGGTCCCTTTCTCTGCTGCCCCGTCATCGACGCCGAGCGAAGCTATATTTATTGAAGAGATATTCCCCCAAGAAACTTTCTGCAGCCGAACTTTCTCACTGTATTATAGCTTCCTTCATTTAGAGAAAGGTGTAGGAAATATAAATAAATACCTTTCGCTGTTATTTATAAAAAGGCTTTCGTTTGACGTCCATGTTATTATAAACATATTATAGAAGTTTGTCTTACTATCAATGATAAATAAGACTCATATAGTTCCCCCACACAAAATGGTGTTCGAATCGAATAGTTTTAATACTGATTTTTTTTCAACTTCAGAAACACAAGTTTCTGAAATGAGTGAAATTTGAGCAAATTCGAGTACCTTCAGCTGAACTCCAAACTAAACTGTTGTGGCATGGTGATTTAACAGCATTTTAAATGTCAACAGTAAAAGTCTAGCATAGTAAACAGTCGAGAACACGTAAACAAATAATTTATAGAAAATGCACTAGAATTTAATTCTCTACATACCCCTATACCGAGCTGTGGGAACTCTAAGATGTTTATTTCAGCATTTTCTTTAAATAAAACGCTGATTTATCGACACACGGAAACGAAATTGACCGACTATGTGATCGGTTAACTGGGCGAAGGCGTGTTGTTGAGGAGTAAAAAAAAGTAGCAAGCTCCCAAACAAAAAGCCCTCTTGAAACCACAAGTAATCGCCTAAATTGTGCATGTTCTAATCGTCATTCACATGATCCGTGCTGTTCTAATGGTCATTCACATGTTTCGGCCTGTTCTAATCGTCATTCACATGATCCGTGCTGTTCTAATCGTCATTCAAATGATCCGTGCTGTTCTAATGGTCATTCACATGTTTCGTGCTGTTCTAATCGTTATTCACACGTTCCGTGCTATTTTAATCGTTATCCACATGATCCGTGCTTTTCCCATCGTCATTGACATGGTTTGTACTGTTCTAGTCGTCATTCAAATGTTTTGTGCTGTCCTAATCGTCATCCACATGTTTCCTGCTGTTATAATTGTTATTCACATGTTCCGTACTGTTCTAATCGTCATTCACATGTTTTGTGCTGTTCTAATTGTTATTCACAGTTTCCGTGCTGTTCTAATCGTCATTCACATATTACGTGCTTTTCTAATCGTCATTAACATGTTTTGTACTGTTCTAATCGCCATTCACATGTTCCGTACTGTTCTAATCGTCATTCGCATGTTTCGTGCTGTTCTAATCGTCATCCACATGACCCGTACTGTTTTAATCGTCATTCACATGTTCCTTGCTGTTCTAATCGTCATTCACATGTTTCGTGCTGTTCTAATCGTCATTCACATGATCCGTGCTGTTCTACTTATCACTCACATGTTTCGTGCGGGTATCATGGTTATTCACATGTTCCGTGCTGTTCTAATCGTAATCCACATGTTCAGTGCTGTTCTAATGGTTATTCATACGTTCCGTGCTGTTCTAATCGTAATTCACATGGTCCGTACTGTTCTAATCGTCATCCACATGTTTCCCGCTGTACTAATTGTTATTCACATGTTCCGTGCTGTTCTAATCGTCATTCACATGATCCGTGCTGTTCTAATCGTCATTCACATGTTTCGTTCTGTTCTAATCGTTATTCACATATTCCGTGCTATTTTAATCGTTACCAACATGATCCGTGCTGTTCTAATCGTCATTGACATGGTCTGTTCTGTTCTAGTCGTCATTCACATGTTTTGTGCTGTTCTAATCGTCATTCACATGTTTCGTGATGTTCTAATCGTCATTTACATGTTTCGTGATGTTTTAATCGTAATTCACATGATCCGTCTTGTTCTAATCGTCATCCACATGTTTTGTGCTGTTCTCATGGTTATTAACATGTTCCGTGCTGTTCTAATCGTCATTCACATGATCCGTGCTGTTCTAATCGTCATCCACATGATCCGTGCTGTTCTAATCGTCATTCACATGTTCCGTGCTGTTCTAATCGTCATTCACATGTTTCGGCCTGTTCTAATCGTCATTCACATGATCCGTGCTGTTCTAATCGTCATTCACATGATCCGTGCTGTTCTAATCGTCATTCACATGATCCGTGCTGTTCTAATCGTCATTCACATGATCCGTGCTGTTCTAATCGTTATTCACATATTCCGTGCTATTTTAATCGTTATCAACATGATCCGTGCTGTTCCCATCGTCATTGACATGGTTTGTTCTTTTCTAGTCGTCATTCAAATGTGTTGTGCTGTTCTAATCGTCATTCACATGTTTCGTGATGTTCTAATCGTCATTCATATGTTTCGTGATGTTTTAATCGTAATTCACATGATCCGTCTTGTTCTAATCGTCATCCACATGTTTTGTGCTGTTCTCATGGTTATTAACATGTTCCGTGCTGTTCTAATCGTCATTAACATGATCCGTGCTGTTCTAATCGTCATTCACATGTTTCGTGCTGTTCTAATCGTTATTCACATATTCCGTACTGTTCTAATTGTCATTCACATGTTCCGTGCTGTTCTAATGGTCATCCACATGATCCGTGCTGTACTAATCGTCATTCACATGGTCCGTACTGTTCTAATCGTCATTCACATGTTCCGTGCTGTTCTAATCGTCATTCACATGTTCCGTACTGTTCTAATCGTCATTCCCATGTTTTGTACTGTTCTAATCGTCATTCACATGTTCCGTACTGTTCTAATCGTCATTCACATGTTTTGTACTGTTCTAATCGTCATGCACATGTTCCGTACTGTTCTAATCGTCATTCACATGTGCTGTGCTGTTCTAATCGTCATTCACATGTTTCGGCCTGTTCTAATCGTCATTCACATGATCCGTGCTGTTCTAATCGTCATTCACATGATCCGTGCTGTTCTAATCGTCATTCACATATTTCGTGCTGTTCTAATCGTTATTCACATATTCCGTGCTATTTTAATCGTTATCCACATGATCCGTGCTGTTCCCATCGTCATTGACATGGTTTGTTCTGTTCTAGTCGTCATTCACATATTTTGTGCTGTCCTAATCGTCATTCACATGTTTCGTGATGTTCTAATCGTTATTAACATGTTCAGTGCTGTTCTAATCGTCATTCACATTATCCGTGCTGTTCCAATCGTCATTCACATGTTTCGTGCTGTTCTAATCGTTATTCACATATTCCGTACTGTTATAATTGTCATTCACATGTTCCGTGCTGTTCTAATCGTCATCCACATGATCCGTACTGTACTAATCGTCATTCACATGTTCCGTACTGTTCTAATCGTCATTCACATTTTCCGTGCTGTTCTAATCGTCATTCACATGTTCCGTACTGTTCTAATCGTCATTCACATGTTTTGTACTGTTCTAATCGTGATTCACATGTTCCGTACTGTTCTAATCGTCATTCACATGTTCCGTACTGTTCTATTCGTCATTCACATGTTCTGTGCTGTTCTAATCGTCATCCACATAATCCGTGCTGTTCTAATCGTCATTCACATGTTCCGTGCTGTTCTAATCGTCATTCACATGTTTCGGCCTGTTCTAATCGTCATTCACATGATCCGTGCTGTTCTAATCGTCACTCACATGTTTCGTGCGGTTCTCATGGTTATTCACATGTTCCGTACTGTTCTAATCGTTATTCACACGCTCCGTGCTTTTCTAATTGTTATCCACATGGTTCGTGCTGTTTCAATCGTCATTGACATGATTTGTGCTGTTCTAATTTTCATTCATATGTTTCTTGCTGTTCTTATCGTTATTCACATGTTTTGTACTGTTCTAATCGTCATTCACACGTTTTGTGCTTTAGTTTAAATAATTAGAAAACAACTAGTTGCGTCTTGTATTTCAAAACAAAAATTATAATATTTTACAAATTTAACGAACGAAGAACAAATACGAGAAGAGATAGACAACGCCGGCCATTCTTATTACATTCGCAGAAAATATTGCTGTTAATCGCCTATTTCTGTTATTATTTGCATCGTTCTCTAGTTGCGCCAAGATTGGAGTGACCGATACAGGTTCTAAGCTAGGACCAAGAATATTGCGACCCATCTTTTCTTAATCACCAGCTACACATCTCTCTCTCTCTCTCTTTCTCTCACTCTATCCCAGATTCAATAATAGCATGCATAGTTTGTCTGCTGGAACATCCGGAGGTTGACAATTATGCCATTCTAACGCCATCGGGAATCCTCACCAATTTAGAGTTGACCGTACAGGAGAACTTACCTGCCTTTTCAGCTCTTATTTGTTTATCCCGCTAGATGTCTTGTGATTTCATCACTAAACACCCATGGTGAAAAAGGAACGGGGGTTGTCTTGATTATGCGTCATGTAATACTGGCCTACATAGTACCAGCCTGAAACGTATTCTGAAAATTCAGATGTCCCCGATTTTTATTTAATTTGAACAATAAGAATCAGACATTGGTTAATAAATATTCTCCAAATTACACTTTCTTCGGGATATTTTAAACACTTCTTAGCGGCATAATATAGGCAGAAACTCTCATCTTAAAATTCAAATATTTCAGATTTGAATTAAATGTAATATATAGACATGAAATACCAATTAAACAAGATCCCTAGAATTTTGAATTCTTCTTAAAACCACTTGACCTGTCGTTTTACATATTTTCATGAATCGAAACAATGCATTTTGAATTGGAATAAGGATTCTACACATAAGCTTTAGTAGCATTCTATCTTGACTTATCTTCCTACTGGATATAAAATTAGTGGCAAACTGTTATATTCAGAGAATTAATTTTACGCGTCCCGGTTAAACTAGTCTTCTATATAATGATTTCAATGTAAAGTTCAATATGTGTAAAGTTCAATATATGTAAAGTTCAATATATGTAAGGTTCAATATATGTAAGGTTATATATGTAAGGTTCAATATATGTAAGGTAATATATGTTAAGTTGAATATATGTACGGTTCAATACATGTAAAGTTCAATACATGTAATGTTCAATGCATGTAAATTTCAATACATTTACATATATTGAATTTTGACTGTTTCATCAGTTGTCTAGACTCCACTGTATTCATTTTAGACTATGTATAATATAATATTCCAATAGATAATTGCCTTGGATAATTAATAATTTATCTGGGGAGTCATTATTGCAAAGATTGTACCTCTTCTCACATACACTTCGTTTGTCAAATAATTGTTGTTGTTTTTTTAATTTCCAAAAAGAGAACTTGTTTTTTTGATAAACATAGGTGTAAAGGACTTTTCTATATTTTATAATATTCTTCGTTTTACTGTTTGAATTTATTATACTGTGAGTGTGCGTGTGTGTGTACGTAGATATATATTTTTATCAATATAAGTCATTTTCAATTCTAGACTATGTCAAACTAATTGTTTATTTGCATCTTACAGCTGCTACATTTTGATAAACACTTTACAAGTAGATGGAATCTGAAATTCGTGTTAAAATATATAAGCATTACATTTACACGCTGAAGAATTCTACAACAATACAGAAACAGATAAGCACACGAGTTTAATTTGTATGTACTAATCTTCAAGTAGAAAAAAAGAAAACATAGCAATGAAGAAATGAATCCAACACGAAAGTAAGTCATTGATTTTTTTAGATTTAAATTAAAATAAAGTCCAAAGAGAAAAGTGGTTTAATAGACTAGTTTTAGTAGACTTTTTCTTATTAACTAAATACATTGAATTCGTCTTTTTCTTTCTGAGTTTTTCTGCACCTTTCAATGTTAATTTTTTCTTCAGACTGACGAAAACTGATTTTGCGACGTAAAGCTGCAATTTTCCCGCAACAGCCGCCATTTATGTTGGCTGCGGAAGACGCTTCGCTTTTCTAATGAGTATTTTTCTTCTTTCTAAACTTTCTCTTGTCTTTTTCGAAATTGTCACTCCGATTGTAAGTCGCATTAACTTACTTGTCTCTTGCTTCCGGTGCTGAGTCATTACTTTATTAATGCCATTTAGAAGGGGTCAACTCGCCGCCGCGTATCTTCGCGCCGAGTAAAACGTACACAATTTTAAGATGATGCTGACTCATACACATAGAATAGACACATATAATGTATACACTCATGCACACGCATCAACTTAAATACATCCAAATTGACACACACGCTCACCAATATCAGTGTAACCTTTTATAAAAGCTCTACTTATGTAAAAGTTAAAAACCATGTTATGTATATACTAGTTAAACCGTGTTGTTATATAGATGCCTCTCTTTCTCCAATCACTCTCTTCCAAGAAATGATATGTATGTATATATATATATATATATGTGTGTGTGTGTGTGTGTGTGTATAATTGAATGTATGTGTATATGCGTGTGTATGTGATGTGTGTGCGTATATATAGCATATAGAAAGAAAAGGTTATAGAATCTACATAAAATCTAAAAGCGTATATTTATGTGAACTTTACTGGAAAGAAAAACAGAACCGTTCCCAAATCTCTAAGTGCATCCATAAAGAGACTATGAGGGCATGGCCTCGTAAAAACTCTAAATATATCTAATTTTGATTAAATGTAAATTATATGTATAAGTTTTCTGTTGAAAACTATAGAAGTGGTCTCGAATCTATGAATGTTCTTCTCATCTAAATGCCCCACGGAGACAGAACCTTCATTAACTCTTCAAATACGTACATCCAGTATCAATAGAATTTAAACCACATATATAAGACACTAATTCAGAATGTTTTCCAACATTTCAGCTTCTTCCTGTAATATTCAGGGGTGAAACAGGGGACGGGCAGGAAAAACAAAGACATTAGTCTGGTGTTATGAGCAGAGTAAAATGGTACATTATAATAATCACTATTCAATCCTGAAAACGTCGTGCCTTTGCATTTTACTTCTAGCCAATTGAAAACATATATCGACTTATATAAACTCTTAAGAAATTATCGCGATGTATTCAAACGATAGCATGTTTCAATTTAAAATGTTCTAGTTAACTATAGAAAACAGTATATCTTGAAAAAGCTCGTAAGGTCTCTAACGTGATGTAAGCCGTGTACAATAATAATTAAAAGGCTACACATTTCCTGGTATATATATATATATATATATATATATATATATATATATATATATATATATATATATGTATGAATGATCATTCTATATACATATTTCTAACATCCATCTTTGTGTATGCTTCGTTTAACTAAGACTCATCAGTGTGGGAATAATTAACTCTACCAACGATCGTTAGAGTCGAGTAATTCTATTAAAGCCATTTAAACTTCTCTGAGACAACTCTACTCATGCTGAGACAACTCTACTCATGCTGAGACAGCTATACAAAAGAAAAGGGCTAGCACAACAATTCATTCATATGGTATTACTGGACAAATATTCGATATAATTAGATCATTCTTAACCAAAAGAATGATACAGGTTGTCCTCGATGGCCGTTAATCTAAGCAACATCACATAAATGCTGGTGCACCTCAGGAATCCATCCTTGGACCTTTACTGTTCCTGATTTGTATAAACAACGTCCCTGATGACATTGAGTTTGAGACTCCACGCTCTACACTCATATCCGAGCCAAATAACCTCTAGACTGTAGTGGCATGGGGTCATACATGGATGTTAACTTTTAATGCTGTAAAGACAGAGGTTCTTTTCTTTCAATAACTACAAAAAACGTTTCAACCACCGAATGCCAGTGATAATAACACCCTACCTGAGAGTTTAACATTCCAACATATCGGCCTAATATTCACAGGGAACATGAATTTGAAAAAAATCAAGGTTGATGCTAAAAAGGATTACTCCCATCTACCGTACAAGTAAACTTCCCAAACTTTACATTATCTAATATCTTTACAAAGCCACAATCCACCCATAAATTGAGTATTGTCACATCTGGGCTGGTTCATCATTTAATAGTCTTTCCATTTTAGACAACTTAATAGGCCGCTCACTATCCACCAAGCTAAAGCCCCTACCTCATCGCCGCAATGTTGCGTCCACGTGCCTGTTTTACAAGTATTTCAATGAATTGTGTTCCGCTGAACTTGCAGCTCCAGTGCACCTTCGACGAAAATGCACTAGACAAACCCGACAATCCACTAAATCCCATCCATAAACAATGGAGGTCCCCAGATGTCGAGAGTTTTCTACTATAATAACTTCTTCTCTCGTTCTTCCGGCCTCTGCAACTCTTTCCCATCTCCCTGTTTCCCCGACTGTACCAATATGCAGAAATGTTAAACTAATCTATAAAGACAGCCTGCTGTAAAGCTCCCAACTTAGAATGCCACCCAAAATGTACACACTAATGCCCAGTAGCCCTTACGTTTACAGTGGCGACCTGCCTTGTTTGTGTTAACTATATTTAAAAAAAGATATTCTTATTTAAGTTTTATAGAGTTGTTGTTCTACTTGTGAGAAGAGTGAACTAAGCAAGTTTGCTTTAGTAAGAAGCTTGTCATGGTGGGTTACCTTCACAGGAAGCTTTTAAAAAATATTTTGATGATAAATATATTTAATATCTACATATTGTATATGATGTTGTTATATATATATATATATATATATATATATATATATATATATATATGTATATATATATAGTTCGGCAGTAAGTCATGTTTATGCAATCATCATTGAAGACCACGGAGTTCTCTCTCGGTGGAGTATGGCACAATAAGACACAGCCTCCTGAAGACGGTCGAAGACTGAAAGCGCTAGAGCAATGGCCTACGACACAACGCTAGGTGGCATACTTCACCGGTTAGCACCCGAAAACGGAAGAAACGCTCGCCGCGTCGAGAAATTGACAAGAAAGATTGTGAAGAGAGAGAACTCGGTGGTGTTTTATGACGCTTGCAATATATATATATATATATATATATATATATATATATATATATATATATATTGTCTGAAATAATTTCCAATGTATACCTTAAAAAATAAATGTACACCGGATTTGCCGTTTGACATAAAATTCGAAGACATTATAGTGTACCATGATAATAAAAATATAAACACAGACTAATCTCAGAGTAGAGAAATGACTTATACAATATTGACGTATTCAGTCTTGACTAACTGCTGGAATTAGTGAATCGAACAATTACACAGCTTTAGGGATAGTGTCATTCATCTCCATATTCTATTTTGGCGCAATCGCTTTATGACTTTTATTAATATTTATGCCTATCCTGTCCTTCTACGAACTCTCGAAATGGTGTATCTTCAATCCCATAAATGTCTTTCTATGCAAATCATCACGATGTGTTCAATGAGAATGACACCCAAATCAATATCTGAAAACGAATTTACAAAATCCTCACGTGTACACTCTACCTGAAATAAAGAACCATAATATTGAAATAGTTTCAAGTTTGAATAAGAGAAAGAGTGAGAGAGAGATAGACGAGGGAGAATACTGTATGTGTATCAAGTGTGTTACAAAAGTATTGAAATGTAATTGTATTGACCAAGGGCTATAATGGAGATAGAGTAAGAGAGAGAGAGAGAGAGAGAGAGAGAGGGATAGGGGAAGAGGGCAAGTGAGGGGAGAGAGAATACTGCATGTTTATTAAGTGTGTTCAATAAGTATTCAAATTGAATATGTCTATACAAAAGCCAATTAATGGGGAGTGAAAGCGAGAGAGGGGGAAAAGTACGAAAAATAAAATAATTTCCATTTTTACTTGTTTTTTATCGGTTCATAATATAGTGAAAATCGAGCTCTCAAAACAGATGGAATAAGAAATACCCGTATAGCCTGTTAGCACACCCTCACGAATTACGGAGCGTAATAACCGATACGGTTCTTATTGAATTATCTCAACTCGAGGGTAAAGTTACACCCGGTGTCAGGTTTTATGTTGTGAAACTGTAGCTTCCAAGAACAGATAGGCTGGATTGGAACTAAAATGCCTCATGCTTCCGTCGGTACACTTTAACGAATAAGGCAGCTTCAGGCGACATGCAATAGATTCATTGAACCTCAAAAAAGTAAGAATTCCAGATATTGTCTCGATTGTATTGCCTACCTCACAAGGACAATGTTAGCCACGAGAGTTGTTCATGTAGCAGAAAATGCAGTCCTACAAAAGGGGCAACTCTGGTTTAAAACAACAAAAATACCTGCACACCCTTCATAGATGAAAAAGGTTATGCTATTTTTTATAAAGAAGGAGTGGATGTATTACCTAAGTACAATATATGACATTTTCATTTCTTTTCAATGTAGAAGTTGTGTTGAAAATGTAACAACACTCTGGTCATATGAATTACGTACAATACATTAAACTTGTTATGAATAGGGAGTTTGTGCAAAATGTAACTCGACTAAGGGACAATGAATTGATCGTTCTTTTTTAATACGAAAAAGGTTCAGAAATAACGAGACTGACTCTGTAATACGAAAATAACTTTTTTGTAAATACAGGGTATGTTTAAAAACTAACGTGATTCCATGATAAATGCCAGTTTACTGAAATCATATGTCCTTAATAGAGTTGAGATGAAAATTCATATACACTAAATGTACAAAAGCAAAGAAAATTCCAAAATTTTTACACTTTTATTGTGATTAATTAAGGGTATGACTACATATCAACCAAACCATTTCATTATCACATCACTACAGTATAAATCTCTATGCATGAGTGGATGAAGTGTGTGAGGTGCGCTGAAGAAACATTCCTACCAGTAAAATACATAACTCTGTTGTGCTCGCATACCCTTAATGACAATAACAGTGTAAAATTGGTGTGATTTCCTAGCTTTTGTACATTTAGTGTATATGCATTTTCATCTTAACCCTATTAAGGGCATATGATTTCAGTATACTGGCATTTATCATGTAATGTCGATACTTTTGTAAAGGCTATGCCTCAATACAATGGTCATTTTTAAGTTTTTTGGGAATTTTCTGGAAAACTAAGGTAAACTGAAATTAAAATGCCATCAACTAGACCCTAGAACCTCTATCTCTGCCAAAAATCAGCAGAATCCATCAAATAGTTGATGGATACAGAGTGGCACATAACTACGTACGTACGTACGTACGTACGTACATACACACAGATAACATGATTTCATGATTGAACTTTCTGGATCTCTGGGTTGCCTGTAGTAATGATGCTGAAATTCTACACACTTATAGAACCTATCAAATAAAAATTTTGTGCAAAGTTGTAACTAATTTGGTTTATTGGTTTTTGAGTTATGATTGATCAAAGAAATCAAATTTTCAGCATATGCCATTTTTAAGTCTATTAAGGGATATAGCGCTCTCGCGCCTCCCTTGATTTAGAATATGTTAACCAAGAACAATGAATTAAAAGTTCAGTTTATTTCTCAAAGTGCAAAATGTGTTATAAAATATTCGGACTGACTATGAATATATCAAAGATTATAATTATGGGTTTATAATTTTCAAAATAAGACGTAGGTTTACAGAATACCGGGGATGTTTTAACACAGCGACAATGGACTAGGATGGAACAGCCATTATTAAACCGATTGCCTTTGCAGAAATGTTAGAGATGAAGACAGTTTAACGTAGAGGGCAAACCAGTTCACCCATCGAGTTGGCACTGTGAAATGAAAAAAGAGCATAGAAAGGACCTGTCAGCATTCCTCCCCAGATACGCGTCAGTTGACGGCAATACACCACCCTTTTCTAATGAAGAAAGTAAGGCCGGGCCATACCTCATCTCCGCAAAGAAAGGTTTGATGCCAAAAGACAGAGCCTTGATTATCAGACTCATACCAAGGCAAATCATAACAACCAATGCCAGTAGACACTATTAGAATTCGCTCGGTTTGTGTTGCTGGGTTATTTTACTTTTTTATCAACTCATGCAGTCGAAATAATCTTTTATTTCAGCCATATATGTTACCTAAACTATTTCGATTATCTTTGGAAAAAGCGAGTAGCCCCGCTAGTTCATATATATATATATATATATATATATATATATATATATATATATATATATATCAGTTTTATTAGTTTTAGTTGTTTTCTCCTAATTGGCAAATCTCGAGGTTTATCGAAATAAGGCCAGATTAAATACTATATCCACAAGCAATTTGCTATTAGTTTTCTGTTTCATTTTTCAATCAAATTGCAGAGAAAAGAAAGAAGACAAAACCAACTGATCAATTGACAAAGCCAAAAGATTAGAACGATCGGATCGTGTGTGTGCGTGTTCGTATCGGACTACTCTCTGTATGCATACGTCTGTTAAAATGTTTGTATGTATGTGTGTGTGTCCTGTGGCTTGCACATCGGACCATTAAAAGTATTGACCGTTAGGTAAGCAGACTTAGGTACATACAAACATAGTGTCCACTTTAAGTACACCGGACGGTCAAACAAAGGCAATGGCGGGTTGTGGTCGTTGTGCTGCTGCTTGTTTGTCAAGCCGCCATGGTTTGGACTCTTGTTACATATGACGGGGGAGGGTGAACAAAGAAACGATAGAATGGGGCCATGTTCAACGTTTTTACCACGTCTCCTACTTACCTTACATTCTATTCGCATTATTTTTTTCATGTTTGATATTGTTGTCTATTTTCTTCGCTAATTACTAATTTCCTTTCCTCTCTTTATTTCCATTGATATTGATATTTTTGTTTCTTTATTCTTTCTTTTTTACTCTCCTTTTTGTGATTTTTTTCTATTTGATATTCTGTATTTTACAAAGTTTGCATTGGAATTTAGTTTCATACTTGTCATTCTTTTTTCTACACCCCTCCATTGGCTTGGTATATACGAGCAAAGCAACACACCATTTTAACGGTATGTAATCAGAACTCTGTGCACTTATTCATCTATCTTTCAACCAGATATTACCAATGTTATCGTGTTTTAATTCCTAAAATGAAATTATGCATAGTATTATATGATTGAGGATATTCCATGCAACCTCATACCCAATGATATCATTGTAAAAGTCAAATACAAAATTAATATAACCATTACATTCATTTTCATGATTAAAAAACAATTTATTGAACAGGTCACTGTGGCATTTTCTTCAGCCATAAAACCACATTGCTAGTAAGCACGAGATTCAGATTTGGAGCAGCCACTATTTTATGAAGAAGTCTCACCTCGAAATATATTATGGAATACGGTTACACACATTAGATCATTGTGTAGAAATTTGATAAAGCAAGTAAGATTTACTATAAAAATCGTTTTTTAAAATCACTTCGTCTTTTTACCTATTCTCAACATCGACATATTTCCATTCCTTGCATTGTGATAGCCTTCTATGACTCCTCTCTAAACCAGTGTTTGTTTTTCGAATGTATATTTCGGGAGAGCGACAAAATTAGCGGCACAGAATAAATGATGTTAAAAGTATTGAAATCGTTTGACTATTTTAGTATGTAATGTTATTAATTGTGGATTCTGGGGGTTTTGTATAGATAGCTTCGAGCATTTAAAAATTATATGAGTTTCGGAACGTAATATTTGCGTGGTTTTAACTTAATTCTTTTAAATTAAGAGAGGAAGCAATTGTATTTTCACGAACTTAGGTAAATCGAAATAGAATTTAACAGATTCATAGTGCGTCTACGTGAAAGGTTTTAGTAGCAACGCATATGTAGCCATTAGTTTGCGTATTATTATTATTATTATTTACTCACTAGGAGTTATCACACTGGTCATCGTCAGTGGTCACCCACTGCCGACAACCTGTGGTATTACCTGGAGTCTGAGTGACAACACGTCTCCTCAGGCCTCCAGTATGCTCCACCTCTTTTCGTTCATCACCGCTGATGACCTTGCGGTAATCGCAACAGCCACCTACCAACGATTTCCCGCTGATAAGGGCCATTGGTCCCCTTTGGGGCCCGAGTGGCAACAAGCCTTCCCAAGGTCCCAGAGCTGTCCGCGCTCTTCCAGTGGAGGTCTGGTTTTGCGCTTTCCCTCCTCGACCCTCTGTCCATAATTTTCGTGGCGTCAGCCTATGCTTGCGCCTCTCTCGTGCGGTTGTATTTTCCCCGGTTCTGTTGTTTTGTGCTCCCATGTGTTTGTTCTCCATTCGTTGCTTATGTGGGTTGGTTTCCGCATTCGAGGACATTTCTCAGGATTGTAGCTGTTTTGATCATTACTGTCCTTTGTATGGTCTCAGTTATCCCTTTGATTCCTATTTCTCCTAGTCTTTTCTCCATGTTTTTGGGGACTGTTCCTAGTGCTCCTATGATTATTGGTGTTATACTGACTTTCTTCATGTTCCATATTCCTTTCAATTCTCTGGCAAGTTCAGTATATTTGCTTCTCTTTTCCGTCTCTTTGATCTTCACTCTGTGGTCTGCTGGAACGGCAAAGTCCACGATTTTGCAGGATTTTTCTTTCTTGTTGATTATTATCATATCCGGTCTCCTTGCTGTTATGGGT
The DNA here is from genome assembly GCA_963556195.1 of Sepiola atlantica. Classification (NCBI taxonomy): domain Eukaryota; kingdom Metazoa; phylum Mollusca; class Cephalopoda; order Sepiida; family Sepiolidae; genus Sepiola; species Sepiola atlantica. Next base: position 45,609,608 of record OY744532.1, on the reverse strand, counting down.
TTGTCTGTTTGTACATTCATATCCCATTATTATTATTATTATTATTATTATTATTATTATTATTTTATTATTATTATTATTATGATTATTATGATTATTATTATTATTATTATTATTATTATTATTTTTTTTTTTTTATTATTATTATTATTATATGAGTTACATTCTTACAATAGGCATTTTAACATATGAATAATATTGCTTCTTTCAACATTTTGGGGTTGGAATAAAGTAGTTTTTACTAAAAGCTGTTGGGTCTAACATTTCTTGTAGAAAATAATCATTCTTACTTATAGGCTAGATATCACGGAGGTAGAAATACAAAGCAAAACTATGGAATTTGTGAAAGAACATGAAAGAATTATGGAACATGAAGAAAGTCACTATAATATTAACGGTGCATTCACAGATTAGGGCCAACGCTGACTTTGACACCGTCGTTATGGAAATGGTTAGGATCAGGTTCAGTGTTAGGGTTATGGTTATGGTTATTGTTAGGATTTGGGTCAGGGTCAGGGTCAGGGGCAGGGCCAGGGCCAGGGTTAGCGTTTGAGTTAGGGTAAGGTGTAGGGTTAGGGTTAGGGTTAGGTGTAGCGTTAGGCATTAGGGTTAGGATTTGCGTCAGGGTCAGGGGCGGGGTCAGGGTCAGGGTCAGGGTTAGGAATTAGGGTTTGGGTCAGAGTCAGGGTCAGTGTCAAAGTTTGCGTCGGCCCAAACCTGTGAAAGTATCATATTAATAATTGTAGGAGTCATGAAAGAAATGGAAAAAGACTAAGAGAAGTTTGAATCTGATAGAAGACTTAGACAATAGAAAGCACAGCAATGATGAAAATATCTTAGGAAACCCACCCACATAATCAACGAACGCTAACCAGTAGTGAGTAATTCAAATAGAAATAGAACAAAAAATATAGGACATAAGACGAGCTCAGGGGAACTGAAACTGTCAGAATCTCCATAAAATGACATCCCACTTCCAAGAAATACACACACGCAAGGTGACACCAGATTTAACTGGACAAAGTTACTGTACTTTTATGTATGCTTGTCGTGTTTTCTATAACGGGATCCCCAATTATTTCATAGATTTACGTGGTAAATGATATCGATAAAATCCAGGGACGAGTTAAGACAACAGTCAAAGACATAAAGTGAAAACCAAGTTCCAGAAACGGAAAAAAACACTTAGATACATTGTGACATTTATTTTCATACATTGCTTCTATCTATTTATTTATTGTAATGTTTCATTTTCTTTTTACTAACGAGTCACAACCATTAATATCATGTAAGGACTGAAAATCTCCAGATAAAAATCACTTGAAACAACAGACAACCAGGAAAACAGCAAATGTTTCCCCGCTGGTAATACACATCGCCCATGGAATGGAATGACTTAACGACCAAATAAGGAAGCGAGAATTACAATACCTGTCTACTGTATAAATAGCCCGTGTCTTCCACGGAGTCTGTCAGCCTTTTGAGATCTTTGGCTTTAGTTTAGCTGTGTTAACGTACCCCCTCATTGGATAAGCCAAGGCTTCCTTAATGATGATTCCAGTTTAATCTCTAGCACCCTAATCACAGAAAAAGTAGTAAGACTAGTTTTCCAATGAAATGTTATAAGTTCTTTCTGACGGTTGAAGATTGAACTATTTTGTGAATTTCGTAGACCCTAAACAATAGCGACAATGGAGTGCATCGATCAGACCCCCACTGGACTGGTGTGGAGAATACCGAAATATAAGAGAGGCTTATTGCCATTCAAATTCGAGATAAGATAGACCAATGGCGTTGCCATTGATAAATTGAAAGTAAATGACCGTTGCGATAAAACAACATAATTTACAATGGTTATTGAAGAGGTAAGGCATGGGAATCTGAGGAGACGTGTTGCTACTCAGACTCTAGGGAACACCACTTGTTATTTACAGTGAGTAATAACTAATAGTGACTCGTGTGAATCTTCTTGTCTCCCCACCCGATAAAATCACATACACCTGGAATAATATCACACAAAATAGCCGTGAAGGATTACGGATGATGGAAATACCGCGTAAGAAATGCAAACCTCAACCGGAAGAGTCCGGAAACTACTAGGACATTGGAAAGGCTTTTTGCCACCAAAATCCCAGAGGAAAAAAGTGGTCGTGGCAAGCGAGTAATCGATGGTAAGAAGTTTTTGTGATGATGATGATGATGATGATGATGATGTCTTGAGCTGTCTTGTTCTTCTCAGATATTATTTTCCAATCTTCTCTTTCATTTCTGCTGATTTGATTGTGTCTGCTTCCAAAACTCCCAAATACTTATAGTTGACTTGTTCGTCTAGCGCTCTCATCTGCTCTTGGTTGGGTAGTTCCATGCCCCAAGTCGTCTCCAGCTTTCCGTTTTTAATCTCTAACACTGCACACTTTTCCATTCTGAATTCCATTTTAATGTCTTGGCTGAAGATTCTAGTCGTATTTATCAGCTTTTCCAGTGTCTGTTAGCTTTTTGCAAATAGCTCTAGGTCGTCTATATACATGATGGTTTATTCTTTGTTCTCTGCCTGTTAACTTGTATCAGGCATCACATTTGCTGAGTATGAAATTGAGTGGCAGCATGGCTATGATGAACCGCAGTGGTTGTATAGAGTTTCCTTGGATAATGCGTCTCTGTATTTTGATTTCCGTCAAGCGTTGCCCTCCAGCTGTCAGTTCGTATCTTTATTTGTTATTGCTTTCTTTGAGATTAATAATCTGTAAGGTATCTTGTACATTTTTAAGCATTAAATTATCCATACCTGAGGGATTCTGTCGTAGGCTTTATTGTATTCAATCCATGCCATGGATATGTTATTTTTCTTGCGTTTACCTTATTTGAGAATCTCTTGATATATGTATAACAGATAATGCGTCCCTCTTGTCCCTTTCTGGTATCTTTTTTGTTCCTCGGGAAGTTACCCTTGGCTGTTCAGGAAATGGTTAATTTGTTCTCTCAGTTGTGCCGTATGGATTTTCCACATTGTTGGTAAACAGATTATGTGTCTGTAATTGCTTGGGGTCGTTCCCGTCTTGGCGTCTTTTTGTATGAGGGTTGTCTTTCCATTTGTCATTCACTCTGGTACGTCTGTTTTATGGATACATCCTTTCAGTTTCTGTGCTAGCCTTTCATGTAGGGTCGTAAATTTTCTGAACCAGTATGCATGTATTCCATCGTGACCTGTTGCTTTTCAGTTTGCCATTTTCTTTAGTGTTGTCTTTATAGTTTCATCATTAATTTCCGTTTCTGTTCCTTCTTCAATTTCTAGTAGTTTATATTTCATGTCTTTCAGACATTTATAATTTTGTTGGGGTTTTCAGTTTTTTCCCATATCTTGCTCCGGTAATGTTTTGTTTCTGTCGAGTTCGATCATCATCATCATCATCATCATCATCATCATGACGGCTGCACATAACAATGCAAGCTAAATCTAAAATAGATAGAACTCAGCAAAACAGTAAATGACGATTGTGTGGACAAAGAGACGACACAGTAAATTATATAAGTTAATGCTCAAACGCCCTAAAAATACAAAAATAGGCATGCTTACCTGGGGAAAAGCAGTCCACTAGGAGCTATGCAAACCAATGTATTTCGAATACTTGGAAAAATGGTACAAAAATAAACCATAGAAGTAGTCGAACACAAAAAGCACAAACTCCTCTGGAATAAGGAGGTACACACAGATAAACGCATACAGGCAAGGAGACCGGATGTCATAATAATGAACATGAAAGAATAATCTTGCAAAATCGTAGATTCTACGGTCCCAGATTACCACAGGGTGAAGATCAAACAGACAGAAAACGAAGAAAATATACGGTACTTGCCAGAGAATTGAAAGGGGTATGGAGTATGAAAAAAGTAAATATAATACCAATAATCGTAAGAGCACTAAAAACAGTTCCGAAGAACCTGGAAAAAAGAGGGGAGAAATTGGAATCGAAGAGAAGACTGAGAGCATACATCGGGCAGCACTGATAAAAACAGCTGAGATTTTGAGTAACATCTTTGAATGCGGAAAACTTTACACATAAGCTACGAAAACAAACCAATCACATGCAAGATGCAATAGGAAGAAAACAAAATCACATAAAGAGCGCCACAAGAACTCAAGAAACTGCAAAACATGTCATAAACTACTCCCCCCAAAGTGATGGCACCAGCCCCGGTTGATACCACACAAAACAATCGTGAACGGTGGAAAGATCGAGGAGGGATATTACTAAACCTACCTCCGCTGGGAGGGGTGGCTTATTGCAGAGCGGACCCATGGTGGTTACCAACGAGAAATCGATGGTAAGCGGCGTATGTTGTGATAACGCAAATTCATTTGTTGTTATTCAGACTCCAGGGAACATCACTGATGATTATCAGTGAGCAATCACTGATGACTGCCTGTGTGAGGACTCATTGGGAGTAGATTATAACAATAATAATTATAATACTACTACTACAAATAATAGTTACACCTTGTCAGTATAACTAATAAGATACTCTGAATCATTCATAAGCTGGACTAAAGAGAATCTCAGGCACCTTGAAAAGAGGAAAAAAATTAATGACCATGCACAACGCCCTACATCCAAAATACGATACAGACAGTCTCTACGTAAAGAGAAACGTAAGTATAGAAGACTGTGTGGACAAAACTAAAAAAGAGCTGGAGAAATACATAAACCAGGGCACAGAAGGCTGATCACCGCAGCAAGAGACACCGTCCTAACGAACAACGCAGGAAGTATCGAAACTGGACACAAACAGACAAGAAAAGAAAAGTGGGGAAAACAACTACATGGACGCTTCATTAGACTCACAAGAGAAGAAACCAACGAAAATAGCTGGACATGGCTAAAAAAAGAACAGTTTAACAGAGAAACGGAATTGCGATTAGGACGAACAACATTAAAGCTAAAATAGATAAAACCCAGGAAAACAGTAAATGCAGACTGTGTGGACAAAAAGCCGAAACAGTAAATCATATAAGTAAATGTAGCAAAATTGGCCAAAAAAGAATACAAGAACAGACATGAGTGTATGGAGAAAGCAATTAACTGGGAACTGTGCAAATAATGTAATTTCGAAAACTCAGACAAATGCTACAAACATGAACCAGAAACCCTACCGGAAAACGAAAAACACAAATCCTCTGGGATATGGATATACAAACAGATAAACTTATAAAGCAAGAAGACCTGATGTTTTTATAATCAACAGGAAGGATAAATCTTGTAAAATTGTAGATTTCGCCGTGCCAGCAGACTACAGAGTGAAGATAAAAGACACGGAAAAAGAAGAAAATACACAGAACTAGCCACAGAACTGAGAGGAATATGGAGCATGAAGAAAGTTAGTATAACAACTATAATCGTAGGAGCACCAGGATCAATTCCAAAAAACTTGGAGAAAGGACTGGGAGAAATTGGAATCAAAGAGACCGTCGACACCCTACTAAGGACGGCAATGATAAAAACAGCTGCAATCTTTAGGAACATCATTGAATGCAGAAACCAATCCGCATACGCTACAAAGGTAACCAGTCACAAGGAATATACAACATGGAGAAAACAAAACCACACGAAGAACACAACAACACGAACAAAGGAACATAAACTGCAACAGCCACCACTTCATAATCACCCTCAATAAAGTATACCGGCCACACAAAAATAAACCAAGGAACTGAAACTACAAGAAACACCATGAGCTCTACCCCTTCCCTTCCCTCCCCATCCCACACAAAAAATAAATAAACAATAAAAAAATAAAAAAATAAATAAAAAAAATAGTGCCGGCCTAGGCTGACACCATACAAAATATTTGTAGAGGGTCGAGGAGGATGAGAAGACCGAGGAGGGACAGCACAAACCAGCCCTCCACTGTAAAACTACGAAAAATAATGGGACCTTGGGGAGGTGCTTTCCACCTAAATCCCAGAAAAAACCAATGGTCCTTACCAGCGAGAAATCAATGATCAGCGGCTGTTGTGATTACGCAAGGTTATTGGCGGTGGTTATCGAAAAGAGGTGAAGAATATTGGAAATCTGGGGAGGCTTGTTGTCACTCAGACTCAGGGAAATACCACTGTTTGTTGTTTGTGAGCAATCACTGACGATGATCGGTGTGAGAACTCCTAGTGAGTACAAATAATTATATAATAATAAATAGTCTTATTATTTTTGTTGTTCAAGAAAGATGTCTTAAAAGATTTCTTACATTTGATGCATGTTCGAATTAAATTACGAGTGGTAGTGGTTGTGACCCAACGGGGCCCGGGCATATTTATTTAGTAGTACATTTATTTAGTAGTACATTTATTTAGTAGTACGTTTATTTAGTAGTACATTTATTTAGTAGTACATTTATTTAGTAGTACATTTATTTAGTAGAACATTTATTTAGTAGTACATTTATTTAGTAGAACATTTATTTAGTAGCACATTTATTTAGTAGTACATTTATTTAGTAGCACATTTATTTAGTAGTACATTTATTTAGTACCACATTTATTTAGTAGCACATATATTTAGTAGTACATTTATTTAGTAGCACATTTATTTAGTTGCCCATTTATTTAGTAGTACATTTATTTAATAGTACATTTATTTAGTAGTACATTTTTTAAGTAGCACATTTATTTAGTAGTACATTTATTTAGTAGCACATTTATTTAGTAGTACACTTATTTAGTGGTACGTTTATTTAGTAGCACATTTATTTAGTAGTACATTTATTTGGTAGCACATTTATTTAGTAGTACATTAATTAAGTAGCACATTTATTTAGTACTGCATTTATTTAGTAGTACGTTTATTTAGTAGCACATTTATTTATTAGTACATTTATTTAGTAGTACATTTATTTAGTAGTATACTTATTGAGTAGTACGCTAAAAGTTTCATATGGCCAGTCAGTATTTTGTATATCATGCTGACTGGTGAAGGGCGCTCGGACTGATGTACTGCACGACGGATAACACATCACTCGTTAGATCTTGTAGCGTAGCGGGACCCGTTAATTAGTTTCTAAATGGATCCTACACTTTTGAGAGATTGCGCAGTGTAACATGATAATTACCATGCCATCTGTATATGTCACCGATGTTTACACCAATGTCACGCCGGGTAAAGTTGCTATTTTTGAAAGCTGTGATATGTTGTTTTCCTTAACGAAAACCTGACTATATTTTACAGCTATTTTTAACTAATTATTCACCCCTTATATGGTAACTTGTGAAGTGGTAATAAAACTGGTTCATGACAAGTATGTCTTGACAATGAATTTGAAGACGGCCATGTTGTGGTCTGCACGGAAGCAATACCGTTGTAATGGGTTCCGCAGATGGGGCAAACTGTAATCTATTTTCGACTGTCTCATATCCTTTTCTTCAATCATGATTATGTTATTTTCTTTCTTTTCTCATCTTTCTTTCTATTCTCCTCTCGCCACATTGTCCTTCTCATCTTTCATTCTTGATTTCTTTATTTCTTTATTCATTGTTCTTTCTCTTTTTACTTTCTTTCTCCTTCCTTTCACTTTTTCTTTTGTCTTTCTCTATTTCTCTTATTTATCCTGTCACTATTTCTTTCTATATTTTTTCTCTCCTCCTTCGTTTCACTTTTTTCTTTTTTTTCCTGAAATATTTATTTCTCTGTTACTCTTCTTCTTCCTGTCCCTTTTGCTTTCTTTCATTTATTTCTCTTTTCTGTCACTCTTTCTTTTATTCTTTCTCTCTTTCTTTCTTTCTGTCTTTCTGTCTTTCTTTCTTTCTTTTGTCTTTCCTGTTACTTTTTCTTTATTTCTTTCCTTCATAAGTTTGTATCTCCCTCCTGTCACTTTGCTTTTTTCCTGTTTTCTTTCTTTTTTTCGCATCACTTTTCTTTCTAACCTTCTGGCATGTCTTTTTATTTTTGATTTTTTAATTAAGTTCTCCATTTTCTCATTTTTTCTTACTTTTTTTCGCTACATTTCGATTTAGTTCTTTATCCCGTCCTTTCCTTCGTTATTTCTATCTGTTTTCATTAATTCTCTTTTAATTTGATTATTTCTTTCTCTTTGGTCTTTTTTTCTCTATATGATGGCATTATTTACTTTTCCCCATTTAAAATGCTTTCTCTCGTTATTTATTTCCTGCTTGTTTCACATTTACACCTACCGTATTTCTTTACTTATTTCTGTTTTCTTCTATTTGTGTACTTCCGTCTTTCCTTTCCTTTATTTTATGGGAGAGAGATCGATTGTTGACAGCCAGGTGTATACATATTTATATAATTAATTAACATTAATATGACTCTTGGTGACAGTGTCACTGTTGAGGATAGACTGCTCATTAACATTACAATACTCTGGGAATGGTGAATCATGAATTGTTGTAGAGGATGCGTGATTTATTGGCACCGTGTCCTTCTGAAACCCCAAGAGAATTGTCCCCTCGGAGGATTCCAGTCACGTTTAGAATAATCACCCCTTTCGTCTCTACTGACCCGTTCACCCTATCTACGACACTTTCCTGGCGATAATTGCGGGCATTCGCAGTCTAAATTCCAAGCAAGAAAGCCATTTGTAATTCGCAGGGTCAGACACCCTGTCTCCCCAGAAGAGATGTGCGACCTCTTGCACGGAACCTAAGCAGTCAATTCCAGATGTACCGGTGGGAATTCAATAGAGTTCAGTCATCGTCACAGATAACGTAGGTAAGTCGCATAAAACAGTGTTGATCTAAATTATATTCAATCCATATTATATTTATACATGACCAAAATAGATTATATTCGTTCTATATGCTTTCTCGGTATAGCCAAGTCTAATAATATTTAACCAGCAGTGACAGTGTAAGTATATGCGTAGAATGTATATATATAGACTTTAGATAAGTGACGTCAAGTAAGACGTTCGAGGATTCGTTAGAAAAAAAAAGATTTGTATTATTTGTATTATTCGCATTACTCTTCTCATTTTGGTTGTTATTCTCACAACGTTTTGGCAGATGTAACCTTCGACTTTCTTCATGCGCATCTTATCAAACTCTGGAATCTTTATGTCGAAGTATGAAATATGTACGGAATGTTGAACGGAATCCTTTATTTAATCTACGGGTGGTATCTTGTTCACTTTTTGTCAGACATGACGGGGCAAAAGTCTTATGTAATTCGTAATTGTATTCTTTGTATCGCTCGCACAGAGGATTGAACCTTCAACTTTCAAAAGACTGTCATTTATAACTGATTATTACTTAGCACTTACATCAATGACATCATGCGTCTTGTAGAAAGTCGGAGGTTACATCGAGCGAAACAGTGTGAGAATAACATTCAAGATGAACACAAAAGTCTGAATACACCAAATAATATTAATTATCAATACTCATCTAAAAAATCAGAAAGAAAAAACGAATATACTGAAAAAAAAAACCCAAAAAACAATGAGTGCCGAATGAGAAGAACGTACAAATTAAAACTCGATGCGAAAAAAAGAATTAATAAAAACACTAATACAGGAGGAAGTTGACAGAATATATAAATGCTAATGGCAATTCTTGTTTAGTAGTTCGAGACCGGATTATTGCTAAATAGAGCTGGACACACATTTACATGTATTAGGGTTTCGTAAAATTTTAAAGTAAATAAACGTATGGTTTAAAGTTCGTATCTATGTATATTGATAGTTAAACAATTTTTTAATGTATAGCTTAAAAGTAACAGTTATATGATAATGTTTATTGAATAAAATATGCTTATACATATGTGAATTATGCATGTGCTTCTTTTTCACACGTTGAAGAGTTTGTTGATGCAGTATTATTTGATTACGTGGAGTGAATTAAATTATTTATTGAATAATTGATTAACATAAATCAGGTGTTGGGGCGACGAGTATCGCAATATTTTATTAAAATAACAATTTAATTCGGAAGGTAATGCCATTTGGATGTAAGTGATAACCCTAAGTATCGTTTTGGATTATAAACAACGAAAGCCGAACAAGTCCTGTTCAAATCGTTACTTTAAAACTGCTAAAATAACAAAATGTGTTCAATAAATTGCTAATTGAATTGTTAGAACGCAGTCGTGAAACGTTACTGTTTCAATTACAAAGGTCTTAAAAATGTTTGTTGTTTAAATTAAAAATGGTCATAGCAGTGCACTTGTCAAACATAGTATGACTTACTATTCGAAAAAAAGATCCAGCCTCTTTTTGGTGCCTGGATGTGACGCCCACTGTTTTTTTTTTTATCAAAAACTTTAATAGCTAGTTTAACAGTAAGAGAGACAAAAATGCGAAACGGTGTGTAATTAATTCGTGTATCACAAAACTCATCTCGAAAAAAAATAGAGTAAATTGCATTCTTTAATGCACAGATCATGATACAGGTATAAAAAGCAAGACATAACTAGTCAGAATCAAATATCGATTATTCAGTTTCATTGATATTTAGATTACATTAATTCATATTGTGAGTGACACAAACAGTTTTAGCACTAAATGCACTGTAAATTAAATTAATGTGTTTTTATTGTATATATTTATAATAAATATTTAAATATTTTCAATGAAACATAACCACGTTTAAAACTATTCTGTTTATAATTTTATATATTCTGTTTATAATTTTACATAGCATCCAGGAAAATGCTTATCTATTATCGTATATAATAGTTTGAAATCTGTGCAATAGATGTGTGTGTGTGTGTGTGAATGGGCGTGTTCGACTCGAAACATATATATTTATCTGATCGACCTAAAAATAAAGGAATCGACCGGCCAACCAATCGAAGCCTAATTCTGCCTCTTTCGAGTCAGCTGCGTCAAGGTCGTCTTTATTCTCATAACTTAACTGATGTCAAGGAGACGCAAAACAACTAAAATAGGTTCCATTGAAAACTGCAACGGTGAAAACCATTATATTTAAAGAAGAGATGGGAAGGGTTGGCTGAAATAAATAAATGGGCGAAGGTGGAGAAGGAGGAGAGAGAAAAGAAAGTCTTTATTTACGGTTTACGCTTTGGAAGCATGCCGTCACATATCATTTGTTATTAATATATTACATATTATTCATTAGCATATACCTATGTTCACACATCTCTCTCTCTCTCTCTCTCTCTATATATATATATATATATATATATATATATTCTTTTTTACTCTTATCAATATATATATATATATATATTAATGTATACATATAAATTTAATACCATATATAGATAGTCATTGCTAGAGATATAGCTATAAGAGTATATATCTATATTTGTAACATGTAGTTGTTTCGACATATCAATTCACAGAATATATATATATATATATATATATATATATATATATATATACATTATTATTACCGCCTAATACCGGATTTTTATATGTATATAACATTCTAATTTGTTTACCCGCAGACACAAATTGAACATCTCAAAAAAAAAATAGCATACAGACTAACACTCTTTAAAATTTACATATTAAACAGAGAAAAATTACGCGATACTTTTTTACGCACACTTATAATAAAATCATCATTAAAATGCACCGCAAAACAACACACAAAGACGACTGTATACATTTGTATAAACACCATAACAAAACAAAGACATGCATTATATTTGGCCTCTTACCTACGTCCTTCAGAATCTATTCTCCACAATATATCGCCGAAGAAATCAAATACATAGTCAATTCTTATAAAACATTGCAATGCCCCCACACATTTATTATTAGATGCTAAGAAAAATTCTATACAAATGTTTTCAAAAAACATTAAAACACAATCTCAGACACCGAACATTTCTCTCATGAATATACACCTTCTTTTACCCACTCATTTCAATAAAATAATTATTGGCAACGAGCTAAATAAACTAAGAATTCAGACAATATAAACCACAACACAAACTATGAAACAAACATTAAATACAGCAAAACAATTTTTTTAAAAACCCGCATCAAATGCTGGTATATACACTATGCGATGCAATAATTTTCATCAAATAAATGTTGCGGAGAATCAACGAAAACTTTAGAAGAAACTTGGTCAACAGAAAATGTATATAAATTGTAGCAACTCTCTTAACGCACTTTTCAGTTACACATTGCAACACGATCATTCTTGTAATTTTGAACAGGCTAAAAATATTCAATTCATTTTTAAAAGGTCTCGGCGAAGACTCATTAATTCAGAACTCATTATAAACTGTAACACAATCAAACACCGTAATAGTTTTACAATTGTTCTCTTTTAATCAGCAAACTTATTTTATCCCAACAAAAGTGGAATTTAGATACAGCCTAGCTACTTTGTTACCAACCTCTCTACATGAATTACACAAAATATCTACATCTAATTTGCGTGTACACAGAAATTTTCGTTTATATGTCTGTTTGTGTGTGTTTATATATATATATATATATATATATATATATATATATATATATATACGTGTGTGTACTATGTTACGACACATGTATTAATAAATGCATGAATAATAAATTAATACATAAACACTGAAATAAATACATCCGTTCCTTTTTCTCTCTTTAGATTTTACGCCTTTTTGCTCCGAATTGGTGTCGTAATACATGGTATATATATATATATATATATATATATATATATATATTTATATATATATATATATATATATATATATATATAGTACACCTATTGTATTAGTTTCTGTAGATGTTAATTCGTTAAAACTCCAGTGTAAATAAAAACTTAATCAACAACAAGTAGAGCTGTTTTTTACTATACATTTTTATTTATTTATACAATTTGTAGGTTACATATATGCATACATGTTTCGGTTGTCAACCCTTTTAGGCCAAAGAAAACAAGGAAGCTAGATCAATTTGGAAAACATTTCCATTAACTAAATTATTTTGGGGGGGGGGATTGTATATGTTAATAATTTTCTCCGGTGTAGTCTAATATCGGATTACATATTTTACTTATGAACTTTTTCAATTAGTGTCTATCTTTTTTATCATCTTTTGTTATTTCCTACCGTTCCTTCTATTTCTTTCTTGTTTCATTTCATAGTACCGATTTAGCTTAGATTCCTTTCTTCTGAATTTAACACAATTGTCATCTACGTACATACATTTTTAAGCATAGATATCTGATCTTCATATAAAATACACACTTGCGCACAAATCTATAGATACACAAGTACACACATTAACACACATATATATATATATATATATACATATATAAAATAAAACAAACACAAATATATACGCACATATCCATACACAGATATACACATATATATACACATATACACATACATATCCACACACACACACACATATATATATATATGTATATACACACATATACACATGCACACGCATACATAGATAGACGCATGCAAACATATAGATTAAAATATCCCCATCCATTCACACATATAAATGCATACATACATGCATGCACACATACATACCTACAGACATACACATAGAGCCCATGGGTACATTTCCTTTTGCACTGTTTACTTCATCATAATATATTCTAATATATATACAATAATGTGCTTTTTTGGCATTATTATAATGGCTTTTAATTAACTCGTTCTAAACACTTGTGCAGACTACACTCATGTAGAAGCATCACTATAGAATGTATCTCCATTAATACCTACTCACATATATACATACATGTGTAAATGCTTGTACTACTTATATTTTACTTACATTCTAGTATATCATATACATAGGTCGACATAAAAATACCTACTCACATATATAGACATGTTCATACAGCACGTGCATAACCACACACAGTGACACATAAATATGCCCATTAACCTATGCAAACGTACACACCAAATAAATATAAAAATAAAACGATAACAATATACAACTTTTACACATGTATAAACATACCCATACATATAATATATTAGTTCAACTATGTATATACAAAGGTGCACATACATCTAGACCCATTTTAGCCTTTTTTGCTTACATCTATTCACAACGATACCCATATACGCATGTATACGTATACGCATATACACACATACACACATATATATACATACATATACCTACGCACATACTGATACATACCCACATAGACATACATATACACACATATACCCATATACATACATGTACACCACTACATATATATATATATATATACATACCGTTATATATACATATATAACATACATACAACCACATACATGGATATACATATACACCATTAAAGATGCATGCACATATGCATACATATATACCATAAATATAATAAAATTATTATATATGCACGCAGACACACACACACATGTGTATACAGACATTTTGATGCATGCACACTCACAAATACATATGTACACATATATCAATATTTATGTGATTAAACCCAAAGTGCTTATATCATTCATTATTGCTATACATCTTAGTTCAATTTGCTTACATTTATACCTGCTCGAGTATTAACAAAAGGCACTTAAAAATAAGTACCATGAAGGCAAGTACACTAATTAAATACAGTGTATGTAATTGCAATAGTTAATTCTATATATAAACAAGTAACTATTAATGGAAATAAAATACTACTCCAAACTATAGGTATTCCCATGGTGCAAAACTCAAATTTTGCACCATTTTTGGCAAATGTCTATCGCCAACGACTTGAATATATATATATATATATATATATATTGTAGGTATGTATATATATATATATATATATATATATATATATATATATATATATATATATTTATATATATTGTAGGTATATATAAATATATATATATATATATATATATATATTGTAGGTATGTATATATATATATATATATATATATATATTTATATATATTGTAGGTATATATATATATATATATATATATATATATATATAAATATATTTATATATATTGTAGGTATGTATATATATATATATATATATATATATATATATATATATATATATATATATATGTGTGTGTCATATTTAATAAAATATGATATATCTAGAGCGTATAGTCATCATGGTTGTAAGCGATTTATTGACGACCTTGTATACTAAACATTTGATATATCTTAAAGAGTTCAAATTAAACTGTGAAAACACGGGAACACAAACTACATTTCTTGATTTAAATATACAAATCGAAGATCAAATATTTATTTATAAAATGTTTGATGAAATAAATTGTTTTTCGTTTTTCATATCGTCTGTATGCCACATAAAAATAGTACCTGCCCTGTGTATATTATTTTACGTGAGCATTAAGTCCGAATTTCTCAGAATTGCTTGGTTACCTTAAAATTAGTAAATTTTATTCCCCCAATTTCTGCCTTAATAATAAGCATGATTAAACAAGGGGTCGATAAAAAAATATTTAAACAATTAAATAAGGAAATCACTCGCCATCCTGACGCCTTAAGGTCGTATCAAATTAATCACAGTAAATGAATATAGCAAATCCAAAACCATCCAAGTGAAGTAGTCCAACAGTAAAAAGAAGAAGTCAAGTCGAGAACATAAAAGGTACAAGGTAAATAAAACTGACTGGAACTTGGCTAGACAGTTAAAATTCTGTCCTTTTTCTCTCCCGTGACTCTGGTGACTCGCACTATTTATAGTGAGAACCGGTGTAGTTTCTCTTCTGTTAGAACGGCCGGTGTAACACACCTCTTCGAAAATATCTCATCAAGGGATTAATAACGTTTTTGTTTGGGAATCACCATCATCAACTCAGTCGATTTCCGTTTTCTTCTTGATATCCTAATCTCAGGAGCAGTCTCTGGTATGGGCACTTGAAAAGTATAAAACACTGTGTCCATGATGACCTGTTCGGGCGATCTGGTCACCTCACTGTCTGAGTATCTTTTCCAGATTTGGTTAGTGTGACGTTTCTACACGAACTCTGGTCCCTTAATCATATATACCATGTTGTCTATTTGTTTATCCACAGTGCTGGACTCACAGAAAGTCCTATTGTTTCTGTAAATCTTATAAACAAATTTTTTCCACAAATTCATACCGTATTTTCGTTATCGTTTCTTTTAGGTTTGCCCTATCCTGGTTTGGTAACAACTTGTGGAAAACCGATCTAACCATGCGTCCGAATATGACCTCAGCAGGTGTCTTTGACGTTTCGATGTTTGCATTGGGAGTGACTCTGTGAACTTGCAGAAACTGTTGGGTTGACTTATCCGTCGGTGATCCACTAGCTCTCTTGAATGTGTCAACGAATCTCTCTGCCCGTCCATTGCTTCTTGGATACTATGGATGGATTGTTATATGCTCGATGAGATGATCCTCGCAAAGGTGTTTTAATTCAGTAGAAGTGAATTGAGTACCATTGTCGGTGACAATGCAGTCTACGACTTCAAACCTAGCGAATAGTTCGTATTGGAAGTTGATAGCTGCCTCGGTTGTGGGGTTCTTACATTTTATTACTTCCGGCCACTTAGCCAGGCTGTCTACAACAATGAGATATTAGAACCCATCCAGTGGTCCCGCAAAGTCTAAGTGAATTCAAGACCAATGTCGGTCCGGTTTAGTCCACGATCAGAATTGAGTCGGAGGTGCTTTCATAGCTAAGGCGCATCCTCTACACTCCCTGACTTTTTCTTCGATATGCTTATCCATGTTTGTCCAGTAAACGAAATAGCGCATAATGCTTGTCATTCTCGATATGCCTGGATGTCCTACATGGAATTCCTTGAGCATTCTTTTCTGTAATGTGATAGGAATTACAACGCTGTCGCGATATAACAGGACGTTGTCGGAAATTGAATAAATTCCCTCATCTAGTTAGTTATTGTTGATTTTTTCTTTCGTGCTTATGATAAATTCGTCCACATCTGCCTTACTCTTAATCTCATCAACAGTTACTAGGAGTTCTCTTATTGTGTCACATAACGTCTTTTTTACTTCAGCTTCCGCTTGAATGGCTGCTATCACCATATCATCCAATGGTTCTGACTGCTTAGGAATCAACTTTGATAACCCGTCTGCATGACAAAATTTCTTAGATGGTACATACTCCGTTTGAAAATTGTAGTTCAGAAGAATGGTACCCCATCTTTTGAGTCTATTTGCAGTGTGTTGTGGTAGTCTCTTTTTCGATCCGGAAATCGTTAATGCGGGTGTGTGGTCTGTTTGTAACAGAAATTGTCTACCGTGCAGAGAAACGATGACATTTCTTTACCGCGAATATAATGCTTAGAGCCTCTTTCTCAATTTGAGAGTATTTTTCTTCGGCTGGTAAAAGTGTCCGGGATTCATGAGCTATGGGTTTTAATTTTGCATCATCCATTTTGTGCAATATAAATGCTCCTATACCATAGTTGCTGGCATCGCTTGCAACTACAATGTCACGCTTGGGATTATAATGTGCCAGAAACAAGTCAGACGTTAAGATATCTTTAATTTTCTGAAACGCTTATTCGCACACTTGTGTCCAACCCATTTTTGGTCCTTCTTTAAGAGTTCATTTAAGGGTGAGCTTAGTTTATGCATGTTTGGTACGGACACATTATAGTAATTCACCAACCCTAAAACGCTTTGTAGAGACGCAATATTTTCTGGAGCAGGCATGTTCCTAATCGACATTGCCCTATCTGGGTCTGGCCTTCTTACTTGTTCATCGATGATTTGTCCCAAGTATTTTATGTTTTCGACGAAAAAACTACATTTCTTATCTTTGAGTTTAAACCCATAATCCTGGATTTTTTTGAATACTTGGTTTACATGAGTCTTGTGTTGTTCTTTGCTAATGCTGTTCATTAGCACATCGTCCAGGTACCCTACTGCGAAATCCACCCCATTTAACACTATGTCCATAATTTGTTGAAAAATCGCAGAGGCGATCTTGACCCCAAAAGGAAGTCGGTGAAATTTGTATAATCCCTTATTGGTATTTATGCACAGCAGTTTTGAACACTCCTCACTGACAGGGATTTGAAGATAAGCGTCGCTGAGGTTGATTTTAGAAAAATATTTTCCTCCACTCAGTTTCTCAAATATTTTGCCGTGTCTCGGAAGTGGGTAATGGTGATCTTTTAATGCCTTGTTCAAGCCTATTAGAAGTCTTTCTTGGAATATTTCTTCTCGTGTGGTCGTAAGCTCTTTTTGTTCAGTATGCATTTTTCTTTGGGCTTTTTGCTGTTCCAACAACTCTCTTTTAAATTTCTCCTCAATTTCAACTTGTTTTCTTGGAAGTTCTATTTGTTGTTCAACTTGCCGTCTTTGTAACGTAACATTTTGTTCCGTTTGGAATTTAACTAATTGAAAAAGAGAATCTTTAGATTCAGTGTCCATCATTCACGAATTCAAGTTATGCACCACACAATTTACACTTGTAAAAAAAATCAGTTTTCCCCACAACGTGCTTAATATAATTAGTTTGCTCAACCACCACACAAAGGAAGAAATATCTTATTTCTTAGCAAAAAAAAAATTCAATCCCAGTTGTTCCCTCGCTAAAAACTGGTGGGAAAATACGAACCATTTTTGAAACGAGCTTACCTGTACAGGGGTCACAACTCTTCAATGCCATGCCTAGGTGTATTCGGGACATAAAAAATGCTGCTGTGGAACAATTTAAGCGCTCTCTTGATGCCTACCTCGCTAATATCCCGGACCAACCCCAAATTGTCGGATACACGGCGTGCAGGCAAGCCGACACCAATTCTATCGTGCACATGCAAGCACATGCTGGTGCGGTTCCTTTGTCTCACAGGATCCTCACATCAGCCAGGGCGAGTTGAACAACCAGCAAGCCTGAACACGCCTGTTCGAAGCACCAGACAAAAAAAAAAAAAAAAAAAGTTCTTTTGTTTGAAAAATAAAACTGAGGAAAAAAATTCTTTTTTTTTTATATGTGTTCGTAGTTTAACAAAACCAAGTCCGTCGCTATAAGCCTAAAAATACTAGTTTTATGGGAAATCTTTTTAAGCCCTTTGCATTTTGCAAAAATGCTACTTGCTTATTTAACATTTCTTTGTTAGAAGCACAAATGACTTACGGAATATATATTTTTCACTGCGCGTCCTTCTTTGCCCTCACCAATTCTGTGGTAGACCGTTTTAATATTTATTAGATATATATAAACACATACTACTATATATATAAGGAAAAAATCTAAAAAAATACACAACAAATACTCACAAAGTAGGTATTATTGAAAGATTACAATTTATATATATACTAGTTGGGCTACCCGGCCTTGCACGAGGTCATACAAACATATAATTGAAGAAAAATCGCGTTTGTGACATCGTAATATTCAAGTTTCTATTTCTCTCCCTCTCTCGATAGCCGTAATTTTATCTTTCTACTTTTCTCTACTCTGGTCGCCTTATTTCACCGCTACTTTCTCTATTTTGTCTTTTGCGAAAGCTGTTTCTTCCCCACCATTCCTCTTACGTTGCTTAGGGCAACATATGACTTTTAAAAAAAAAGTATCACCTCTGTCTGCGCCTTCTATATAGGTACATATCTCAACCCCGTTGTAATACAATATAGGTACTTATCTCAGCCCCGGTGTTCATAGTATATACGTCTCTATCGCTGCCTCGGTGCGCATACTATATACGTACCTATCGCCGCCCTTGTGCGCATAATATATACTTACCTATCTCTGCAAAGGGTCATATACTATATATGTGCCTATCTCCAGCCCAGTTCGCATACCTAAGAACTCATATTAATGCGCCCCTGTCTTGTCAGAAAAACAAAATAATGTTCATTCATGTAGTGTCACTATCATTAATAGAAATATTTTTAGTTAAAAAAATGATAAAAAAATCAAGAAGGACTCCAGAAGTCTACTAAAATCACTCTTACTGATTCCCTCTCGTTTTCATTAACACAATAGTCTGAAGATAAATTTTGATGGCGTTAAAAAAGTATACTGCACAAGTACAATGATGCAGGTCATATACTGCACAAGTACAATTTCCCGGATAATATACTGCACTAGTACAATGCTCGGGGTCATATACTCCACAAGAACCATCCTCGGGTCACATACTGCACAAGTAGCATGTCCCGGGGCATATACTGCACAAGTAGCAAATCCTGGGTCATATACTGCACAAGTACCATCCACCGCGTCATATACTGCACAAGTACAATGCCCCGGGTCATATACTGCACAAGTACCATGCCCTGGTCATTTACTGCACAAATGTCTCCGGTCATATACTGCACAAGTACCATGCCCAGTGCAAAACAAACATGCCCAAAAAAATTTGTTTGAAGAAAAAAAAAATTTGAAGAAAAAGAAATGTTGAAGTAAAAAAAATTTTGAAGAAAAAAATTTTGAAGCAAAAAAGTGTTGAAGCAAAAAAATTTTGAAAAAGAAAAAAAATTTGTAAAAAAAAAAATTTTTGAAGAGAAAAAAATTTTTGAAAAGAAAAAAAATTCAAAACCTTTTACAATGACGTCATATACCTATTACTGTGACGTCATGTGCACAAGAATAAGTATGGTAAAACATTTTTTAAAAACCTATAATGATGACGTTATGTACCTATAACTATGACGTCAGAGAATCATAGATAGCGTTAAAATATTGTTTAAAAATCCAAAATCTATAACGATGACCTTATATACCTATTACAATGACGTCATGTGCACAAGAATGAGTAGGTTGAACAAAATTCTAAACCTATAACGAAGACGTCATGTACCTATTACTATAGCGTCAGATAATCTTAGATGGCGTTAAAATACTATACAAACCTATACCTACAGTAGCTCTATCTAAGATATTGAACACTTTTCTCCCGGACAACGCCGAGTATTTAGAAACTTAAGAAGGCCTCCAGAGCAGTACTGAAATCTCTCTTACTGATCCCCTCCTTTTCATTTAACCATACTCCGAAGAGTAAATGGCGTTAAAATATTGTACTAACTTATCACTACAGTAGCTCAAACTAGGACATTGAGCACTTTTCTCCGGACAACGCCGAGTATTTAGAAAATCAAGAAGGCTTCCAGAGAACTAATATACTCACTGTTTCCAATCCCCACTCCTTTTTATCTGCACAATAGTCCGAAGAGAAACTTAGATGGCGTTAAAATATTATACAAACTTATCACTACAGCAGCTCTATCTAGGACATTGAGCATTTTTCTCCAGGACAACGGTGAGTACTTAGACAATTAAAGAGGCTTCCGGAGCACGACAAAAAACAACCCGTACTTATTCCCCCTCATTTTCATCTACACAATATTCCGAAAAGAAGCGTAAATGGTGTTAATATATTATCCAAATCTATCACCACAGCAGCTCTATCTAGAATATTGAAAACTTTTCTCCCAGACAACGACAAGTACTTAGAAAATGAAGGAGCCTCCAGAGCACTACTAAAATCACTTTTACTGATTTCCTCTAATTTTGATGGGCACAATAGTCTGCAGAGAAGCTTAGATGCTGGTAAAATAGTATACAAACCTATCACTACAGTAGCTCTATATCAGATATTGAACACTTTTCTCTCGGACAACACTTAGTACTTAGAAAATCAAGGAGGACTCCAGAGCTCTAGTAAAATAACTCTTACTGATTCCCCCTCGTTTTCATGAACACAATAGTCTGAAGATAAATGTTGATGGCGTTAAAAAGTATACTGCACGAGAACAATGCCCAGATCATATACTGCACACGTACCATATCCCAGGTCATATACTGCACAAGTATCATGCCTCGGGTAATATACTGCACAAGGCTATGCCCCGGGTCATATACTTAAAAAGAACTACTCCCGGGTAATATACTGCACAAGTAGCATGTCCCGGGTCATATACTGCACAAGTAGCAAGTCCTGGGTCATATACTGAGCAAGTACCATGCACCGGGGCATATACTGTACAAGTATAATGCCCTGTTCATTTACTGCACAAATGTCTCGAATCATATACTGCACAAATACCATGCCCAGTGCCAAAAAACATGCCCGATGCAAAAAAAAAATTGAAAAAAATTTGGTTGTAAGAAAAATAAGTTTTGACGAAACCCAATGTTGAAGTATAAACATATTTTTCGAACAAATTTTAAAGATAAAAAAAATTGAAAAGAAAAACATTTTTTGAAAAAAACAAAATTTTAAAGAATAAAAATTTGAAGAGAAAAAAAAAATCAAAACGTTTAGCGATGACGTCATATACCTATTACTATGACGTCATGTGCACAATAATGAGTAGCTTGAAATAAAAATCTCAACCTATAACGATGACGTCTTGTACCTATTACTATGACGTCAGAGAATCCTAGATGGTGTTAAAATATTTTTTAATTCAAAACCTATAACGATGACGTCATATACCTGTTACTGTGACGTCATGTGCACACAATTTTCAAACCTATAATGATGACGTCATGTACCTGTTACTATAACGTCAGAGAATCCTAGATGGCGTTAAAATACTATACAAACCTATACCTACAGTAGCTCTATCTAAGATATTCAGCATTTTTCTCCCGGACAACACCGAGTATTTAGAAACTCAAGAAAGCCTCCAGAGCACTATTGAAATCTCTCTTACTGATCCCTTCTCCTTTTCATTTGCAGAATAGTCCGAAGAGAAACGTAGATGGCGTTAAAATATTGTACAAACTTATCACTAAAGTAGCTCTATCTAGGACATTGAGCACTTTTCTCTCGGACAACGCTTAGTATTTAGAAAATCAAGGAAACTTCCAGAGCATTAATGAAATCACTCTTACCGATCACCCCTCCTTTTTATCTGCACAATAGTCCGAAGAGAAACTTAGATGGAGTTAAAATATAATGCAAACTTATCACTAGAGTAGCTCTATCAAGGATATTGAGAACTTTTCTCCCGGACAGCCCCCATTACTTAGAAAATAAAGAAGCATTCAGAGCACTACTAACATCACTCTTACTGATTCCCCTTCCTGTTCATCAGCACAATATTCCGAATGGAAGCGTAAATGGTGTTTAAATAGTATACAAATCTTTCACTACAGCAGCTCTATCTAAGATATTGAGCACTTTTCTCCCGAACAACGCTGAGTACTTAGAAAATCAAGGAGGCCTCCAGAACACTACTAAAATCAATCTTACTTATTTCCCCTCAATTCCATGTGCACAATATTCCGAAGAGAAGCGTAGATGCTGTTAGAATATTATTCAAACCTCTCACCATGTCGCCACGTACCTATCAGTATGACGTCAGTAGTGGATACATCCGGACAGAACTAATGGTATGACCTGATACACCAGGAGAGAAGGTCTTGGGTAACCTGATTATCTGGAAATAACTTTTAGGATGACCTAACACATCCGGACAGACTTATGGGACATTTGCCGTGAGTCAACAGTTTTTCCAAATTATTACATAATGACATTGGCTGATTTCCGAATTAGTAGTAACATTGGAAAAGCTAGAAAGAACCAGACCCGCTGCCGAAAACTGGCCAAGTTGACCCTCAGCACATTTTTTTTTGTTGTGATTTTTAGATATTATGATCCCAGGTGTTGTCCGGTCCTAAAGATATCAACTTTGTGACGGTCTGCAGAGTAGTTTTTGAGGAGTAGTTGGACATACAGACAGACAGACAGACAGACAGACAGACAGACAGACAGGCAGATGACTACCCTAACAGGGCGACCCGGCGTTGCTCGGGGTAATACAAAACATAAAATAGAAGAAAAATCGCGTGTGCAACATCTTTATATTAAAACTTCGATTTCTCTCCCTCTCTCTATAGCCGTCTATTGATCTTTTACTTCTCTCTTCCATGGTCGCCCAATTTCACTGTTACTTTATCATTTTGGCTTTTGCGAAAGCTGTTTCTTCCCCTTCTGTTTCCCAAAGCAAAAGTATGATATATTTCTATAAAAAGTACCACCTCTGCCTGCGCTTTCTATACAGGTACTTATCGCCGCCCCCTTGCTCATACTATATAGGTATGTATCGCAGCCTCAGTGTGCATACTATATACGCACCTATCGCTGCCCCAGTGTAGATACTATATAAGTACCTATCGCCGCCTCGGTGCGCATACTACATAAGTACCTATCGCTTCCCTAGTGCACATACTAAATACGTACCTATAGCAGCCCTGGTGCACATGCTATATACGTACCTATTACCGTCCCAGTGCACATACTATAAACGTACCTATCACTTCCCCAATGCGTATACAATATACGTACATATTGCCGCTGAAGTGCACATGCTACATACGTACTTATCGCCGCCCCGGGGCAGATACTATATAAGTACCTATTGCCGCCCCGGTGTGCATAATACATTAGTACATATCGCGGCCCGGTGCGAATACTAAATACGTACTTATCGTTGCCCCAGTGTTCATACTACATAAGTACCTATCGCCTCCCCGGTGTTAATGCTAAATCCGTACCTATACCCGCCCCGTGTCACATACTATATACGTACCTATCGCCGTCCCGGTGCGCATACTATATACGTACCTATCGCACTCCTGGTGCGCATACTATATACGTACCTATCACCGCCCCAATGCGTGTGCTATATACGTACCTATCGCCGCCCCGGAGTCCATGCAAAATACATATCTATCGCCGCTCCGGTGCACGTGCTATATATGTACCTATTGATACTCTTATGCACATATTATATACGGACCTATTGCTGCCCCAGTGCGCATACTATATACAGACCTATCACCACCCCGGTGAAAATGCTATATACGTACCGATAGCCTCCTCGGTCGCATAATATATTTGTAACTATAGCCGCCCCGGTGTGCATAATACATTAGTACATATCGCTGCCCGGTGCGAATACTAAATACGTACTTATCGCCGCCCAACTGTTCATACTACATAAATACCTACCGCTTCCTCGGTGTTAATGCTAAATCCGTTCCTATATCCGCCCCGGTGCACATACTATATACGTACCTATCGCCGTCCCGGTGCGCATACATATACGTACCTATCGCCGTCCCGGTGCGCATACTATATACGTACCTATCGCCGTCCCGGTGCGCATACATATACGTACCTATCGCCGTCCCGGTTCGCATACTATATACGTACCTATCGCCGCCCCAATGCGCGTGCTATATACGTACCTATCGCCGCCCCAGAGTCCATGCAAAATACATATCTATCGCCGCTCCGGTGCACATGCTATATATGTACCTATAGATACTCCTATGCACATACTATATACGCACCTATTGCTGCCCTAGTGCACATACTATATGCATACCTATCGCCGCCCCTGTGAAAATGTTATATACGTACCGATAGCCTCCACGGTCGCATACTATATTCGTACATATAGCCGGCCCGGTGCGCATACTATATACTTACTTATCTCTGCAAGGGTGCGCATAATACAGGGTGTTTCAAAAGTCTTGGGAACATAACGATTTTTAATAACTTTAAAACTATTAGGAGTTGAAAAATGAAATTGGTACCGTTGGAAAGGTTAAAGTTTCAAGTTTTGTGGGGAATCTTCAAAGTTGCTCAATATGTGCACCATTCGTCACACGGCAGACATCTAGTCGATAGTCCATTTCCTGCCAAACGCGTTCACGCGTCTTGACGTCAATGGTTCCTACAACTGCCGTTACTCGAGCCTTTAGTTCGTCAATATCTCTTGGAAGGGGCGGCACATAGACTTGTTGCTTGACAAAGCCCCAAAGGAAAAAGTCACACGGGGTAAGATCTGGAGACCTAGGAGGCCAGGGCATGAGAACGTCATCACCTCGCCCAGATCTCCCAATCCATCTACCAGGCAGCCTTGTGTTAAGAAACTGCCTTACTCTAAGACTCCAGTGTGGTGGTGCACCATCTTGTTGAAAAATGAAGTCATCAGATTCTGCTTGTTCCAACTGAGCCATTAACCAGTCTTCCAGCATGTAGAGATAGGATTCACCAGTGATAGTTGCCTCTTCAAAGAAGAACGGTCCATAGACACCTTTCTTGGAAATTGCACAAAACACGTTCACTTTTGGTGAATCTCGCTCGTGCTCAAGAAGTTCGTGAGGATTCTCAGTACCCCATATGCGAGTGTTATGCTTGTTAACTTTTCCATTCAGATGGAAGGTCGCCTCATCGCTAAAAACAAGCCGGTCATCAAAGCCGTTATCTTCCAACTTATCTTGCATTGCAATGCAAAAGTCACGGCGAAGTGGCTTATCAGTGTCCTTCAACTTTTGGACCAACTTGAGCTTGTAAGGTACCATTTGCAGTCGTTTCCTTAAGACACGCCAGACAGTTGCTGGAGCAAGCTGAAGTTCCCTGCTGGCTCTTCTCACTGATTTACGGGGGCTCCGCTGAAAGGCTGTCCGAACTTGCTCAACTGCATCTTCTGAAGTTGAAGGGCGACCTGTTCGCTTACTTGGGCACAAACACCCATCTTTCACAAATTTAGCATGCCATCTAACAATGGATTTCCTTTCAGGGGCTTCTTCTTTAAATTTCCTGCGAAATGCACGCTGGACACATGTCCACGATTCAGTCTTTGCAAATTGGAGGACGCAAAATGCCTTGTCTTGTTTAGAGAACGCCATTACTGCACCTGGAAAGATAACATGAAAATCATTAGTATGACCAAAAACTTGATTAAGCAAGCTTTAAAATGGCACCAGTTTCATTTTTCTACCTGGAATAGTTCATGAGATATACGCATTTGTAATGTTCCCAAGACTTTTGAAACACCCTGTATATATGCACTTATCACCAGCCCAGTTCGCATAACCTAAGAACCTATATTCAAGAAGCAAACTTGCTTTTGTTCATGTAGTGTCACTATCGTGAAAAAGAACTCATATTAATGAACCCTGTTAAAGTTCAAGAAAGAAAAAAAAATTCCGCGACCTTCCCCCAACAATTTTGTTACTTTCCACTCCTACCCTATAAAAAAAATGTTTACTCTCGCCTACCCTAAGAAATATTTTAAGTTCAAGAAAAAAATAAAAATAAAAAATTTCCCCGACCCCCAAAACTTTTTTACTCTTTACCCCTACCCCCTTTATTTTTTTTATTCTTCCAACCCTGAAAATATGTTAAGTTAAAAAAACAATTTTGCCGACACCCCCCAAAAAATGTTACGCTACACCTACACCCCTCCCCCCCAAAATGTTACTCTCCCGCAACCCTGGGAAATATTTAAAAAAAAAACATTTTTCTCGACCCCAAAAAATTGTTTTACTCTCAACTCCCACCCCTCCAATGTTTTTCCCTTTCCCCCAACCCTGAGAAATATTTTAAGTTCAAAAAGAAAAAAAAAAATTTGGCCCTACCACCCAAAAATTTTTCCCCGACCCTCCCCAAATGTTGTTACCCCCCCACCCCCAATTTTTGTTTACCCTCCCCCTACTCTAAGGAAGTGGACGAGTTGTTATAGCACTTGTCTTTGGGCTGGAGGACCCGGGTTCGATCCCACTCACGGCATGTGAATTTTCGGGTACCTGACTAAAACTCAGGGAAGGTTCAAGGCAGCGGAAGGAGAGGTATGGGCTTCGCCTTCCATATGCTGTGCCCTAGACACGGTGATTCTTAACAAATCACCTCCGCTACGGCCATGGGCAGTGTGCGATGTCGCAACGACACTCGTGCGCGTCCAGGCTATGTGACCTTTACCTTTACCTTTTACCCTAAGGAATATTTAAAGTTCCCCCAAAATAATTTGTTTCCACCCCCCAAAATATTTTCCCCGACCCCCCACCCCCAATAGATTTTTTCATCTTCCAACACTCCCCAAAATACAATTTTTTACTCTCCCTCAACCCTAAACAATATTTGAAGTCAAAAAAAAAATTAGCCCCCCCCAAAAAAAGATTTTGCCCGACGCCCACCCCACCAATTTTTACACCCCCCCCCCCCCAAAAAAAATGTACTCACCTCCAACCCATAGAAATAGTCTAAGTTGAAACAAATACATATGTATATAAGCGAAAACAATGGCGGATCATAATTATTTCTTCCTTTAATTTTACTGATTGAGACGTTATTTTATATGTATATAATTTAAGTGAAAACAATGACGGGGCATAATTATTTATTCCTTTTTTTTTACTGATTGAGGCATGATTTAATATGTATACAAATAGAAGTGTAAACGATAGCGGATCATAATTATTTCTTCTTTTAATTTCAATGATTGAGACATTATTTAATATGTATACAAATATAAGTATAAAAAATCGCGGAGCATAATTATGTATTCCTTTTATTTTACTGATTGAGACGTTATTTAATATGTACACCAAATATAAGTGTGAAAAATGGCGGCGCATAATTATTTATATCTTTTAATGTTACTGATTAAGACGAGATTTAATATATATACAAATATAAGTGAAAACAATGGCGGAGCATAATAATTTCTTCCTTTAATTTTACTGATTGAGACGTTATTTAATATGTATACAAAAATAAGTGAAAACAATGGCGGAGCATAATTTTTTTCCTCCTTAATTTTTTCTGATTGAGACGTTATTTAATATGTACATAAATATAAGTGAAAACAATGGATGAGAATAATTATTTCTACCTTTGATTTTACGGATTTAGACGTTATTTAATATGTATATAAATATAAGTAAAAACAATGGTGGAACCTACTTATTTTTTTCTTAAACTTTACTGATGGAGACGTTATTTAATATGGATACAACTGTAAGTGAAAACTATGGCGGAGCATAATTATTTATTTTTCAACTTTACTGATTACTGATTTATTTGACTTGTATTTTACAGCACCGTGCCGTCTTTAATCGTCACCCATTTAGTACTGACCAGACTATGCATCGCTTAACTTCTCCATTTGACTGATTATAATTATAATAGAACGTTCTTCACATTGTATTGTCCTATTCCCGGAACACGCCAAATACAAGGAGGCCTCCATAGCTATACTAAAATAACTCTCTTATTCCCCTCCCTTTTATGAGGGCAATAGTCCGAAGAAAAATGAAAAAAACCAATCATAATGTGACGATAGAATAAAATAATATTCAAACCTATCACTATGACGTTATGTACCTATCATGACTTCATGTGCACAAGATAACTGTAAAAATGTGATCACATTAAACGAAAAAATGGCTATTTGACCCTTCGAAAATTAATCTTTTTTTTTAATTTTTGGATATTATTTTCCCGGTATTATGCCGGTTAAAAAATACCTAATTGGGGGGGGGGTTGGTTGAGTGTTTTTAAAGTCTTAGCGTTACATACATACATACATACAGATTTTTCCTTATATATATTGAGAAGATATATATATATATATATATATATATATTGTATCATTTTCTTTATGTGTTTTTCATAGATAAAATACTTATGCACGGGCACGTATTTCGCCGTTACTGCAGCTTATAAGCGAGGCTGACTTTGACTGATAAAATAGAAGATATCCACTTAAATTACTTATCGGTGTTAATCAATAATACGATCCTACAACATATTTTACGTTGCAGTTTCGGTGTTAAGCAAAAGAAAAACATCCTACATAATATTGTGGAGGGGATTTTTTTCGCAAATCATAATTTGTTTTCAATAATTTGTTAATGGTAAAATAGATAATATATTCTTGCCCATGATCGCCATAGATGAAATCGGAGAAATTTCCAACCGCTATGTGCTCGCCATCGCATTCAGCGTATTAGTTCGTCCGTATTTTTATTAATTTAATAATGTATACATGCTTGCTAGGTGTTGGGATATTTTTGAATGATGTTTCTAAGCTACTTTTTACAATATAATTTTTCAGTGGTGAAATAAATTCTTGTGAAAGTGCCCAATTGCTTGTGGAGGAAAATATTAGCATTTCATGTATCCACATAAAATTTTATAAGGAGATATAATTTTTTATGTATCAATTTTCAGTTCTTACTTCACCAGTGCTCAATAGTAAGTGGTTGCTTGTATTTCTATTTAAGGTTGTAATTTTTAAATTGCTAAGTTTTTGTTTAGTTATTTATTTAATTTTTACTTATTTGTTTATTTATTTATCTTTATTCTAAGGTAAATGTATTTCTGTATAAGCAGTTGTTTGCTATCTCACTTCTACAGTTAAATAGATTTCGAGATTTTTAAAGTTGAGGATTTCATTTTTTCATTCAGGAACCAAGTGTTATAATTAATCCATCCATTATATTGACACAACGTAGGAAACAGGATATAGGCCAATCTACAGAAAATAGAACACTATAACAGGATATAGGAAGTAACACCAACAAGACCTTTGTTCGCGGGAAACCTAACGATTTGCTGAGAGAACCACAGATAATCTGATTGGTTAACTAGCTAGCCGTGTATATAAAAACACCCGGCAAAAATAACTCCATGCATTTCAACCTGAAGATTTCCACGGGGATGAAACGAGGGGGCCTATGTGTAGCTTAATTCCCATAAATATATTTTCATAGCTTACTATATATATATATATATATATATATATATATATATATATATATATATATATATACATATATATTCTGAAGAGTACATCTTCGTTATCAATGACAGAAAGAACAAGGTAATCGAACAATGAAACTAGAATCGAAAATTTGAACAAAGTTTGATAAAAAAAGTTTATCAGAAAAGAAAAGCAGACGGCAATCCAATATTCGTTTTAGTTGGAGCATTACATGAAAGACATTTGCTGGGGGAGGAGGGTACATAATTATGCTAGAAAGAAAGAAAAAACGAACATAAGAAAGAGAAAATGAACAAAACACGAGTAAACGGATAATACCTTCTAAAAAAAATAATAAAGAAAAAAGCATACATTTTATGAAAGGAAGCCCCTTAAAATGTATGCTTATTAATTGTCTTGTATTTTTCTTTTTTGAATTTTGTTTTTGAGATTTTTATCTTTTATTATTTTTTCTCATATTTTCTTGTTAATTCTTTATTAATTTCTTACGTTTTTTCTTTGTGTTCACTTCGTTCGTCTCCATATTTTCTTTTCTTTTTTTATTTCTTGCGTTCTCTCTTACATTCTTTCAAAATTAAATTTTCTCTTTCTTATGTATATTCATTTTTTTATATTTTTACATCTTTTCTTTCTTTTTTCTATTTTCTTCATTACATTTTCTGATTCTTTCTTTCTTCTGTTTTACATGTTGCCTATCCTGTAGTTTTCCTAAAGTCGAGATTTTCATTTTTATTGCTTACTTCATTCTTTACAAAATGATAGAAGACAGAAAGAACCTTTCTTCTATCATTTTTTTCTTCCTTTTATGTTCTCTCTTGCAATGTATATTTCAATTCTCTGATCTTCTACTCCTTTTGTGTAAGTATATAAGTTCTATTGTGGAAAGGGGGAAAATAGCGAAAATCAACCGAGAAAGTAGCGCGATGTGATGGACTTCCATGATTAATTAGTTTTCTGTAACGAGATTGCCCCCCCCCCGGGGGGCTGGTAGAAATTGGTTGCAATACTAATTATAATAATAATGATAATTCGTAAGGGCTATTTCAATTAAGTACCCCGCTGAAGTGCGCTAAGGAATTCACAGCACATCAGGAGACAAGTGTGAGAAAAAGATATATTGTACCGCCAATACAAGTAAGCAATGAAAAATGATTTTTCTATTTTCGTAAGAAGATGCATAAGAAATGCTAGAAGAATCCCCAAATGAAAGACAAATAGGTAATTGTTTTTTTTTATTCTTATGTAAGGTGGCGTACTTAACAAATATATGTGACGCATAACTATAAAAAGCAAGGTCACGCGTAACTTTTTGATGAACTTTACATACTTTGCTCAGTAGTGAATGAGGATCACGACTATGACATTTTCACAAATCTCATGCCACCATGTAACATGTTTTTGTTTTTTTAATGACCCTCTGGCCCCGAAATATGAGATAACTTTCTGAATTAGTATCCTATATTTTTGGTTTAAACTAACTTACAATCAAGTATACGTATCTAAAGTTTTAAGATGGTTCTGGCCCGATCAGTTTCTACGGGGTGCGTGAACGTAAATATTTAACATATATAGAGTAATGTATAGATTCGAAACCAAATCCATCGTCTGCCCGAGTATTTTATACATAATATATAAATTTGATAAACCTGTGATATATTTGAAATCTTAAAGGAGGTTATAAAAGCACAAAACGAGTTTGGTCCACATTCGATGTGATTCCCAGAAAACTTTGTACATGCTGCTTACGTTACATAAGATGTATTGATAGTGTACTTAGGGATGCACTTAGGGACTCGGGGACGTTTCCATTGTCTTCATTTGTGGTTTGTTTACATAATAATACATTTTTAGATTTTATGTAGGTATTCATCAAAATCCTTATCATTTTTCATTCACAGATTGCATTTCATGTAACAACCCCCTTTCTATGTCAAACAAGAAAAACAAAATAAAACAAATGAACTAAAAAAGATGTATGCAACATGTCAGATTACGAAATACATTCAATAATATCTACATGCTTCGTCTCATAGACATATATATAATTAGTCAAGTTAAAATATGTTAAGAAAATACACATAAAACAAATATATTCAAAAATGCTCAATACCGAGTAGAGCATTTTAAAAATACATAAACTGTATTACAGTATTACGTCAATCAACCAATGTTTCGATGCCACAGCATCTCTTCAAATACTGAATGAAATACTGAATGAAAACTGAATCCAATGACATATATCAATTGAGAATACCGCATTGGCAAAGTCATGAGTAGAAAACCATATATAAAGAAAAAAGATAGGATAAAAAGGTAGATTCAAATACGATCAAAGTTCGTATTGGTACAATGTAGAGCACGGTGGCTGACCATCCTAATTTGGACTCATGTACCCCCAGTAACCTTCCCTATGCCAAAAGGCGCCCAGTTCTTCTTCTCATACGGCTATCCTTTTGACACCTGCTAAACAGAGCATTAAGAATTAAGACTGGTTCATTTTAATAATTATACTGTACACTTAATCTAATCATTTTAATAGCACTAAAAACCACAATGTTTTAATATTTATTAAACAATAATCATACATATCTTGAATTCAAAATAATTTTAATTACTCCATTGCTACTATTTTTTGCTAGGTTCTAGCACGTAACGGACCAGTTATTTGTTGGTTAGCAATATAATATTCTGAATAAATGTAGGTCCTACATATTAAGTACTGTAGTATCTCTTATTATTGTTATTATTATTACAATCTACCATAGTATTATTATAATTACTTCTACTAATATTATTACTACTACTATTCCTACTGTTACTATTACCATTATTAGTAGTATTATACCAATTACTGCTACTACTCTGACTATTACTCATATTATTTTTTTTATAACGACTATTATTACTGAAATTATTATTATCATTAATAAAACTAATGATACTATTATTACTATTATTACAATTATTATTAATGCTATTATTTTTGTTTTTAATTGTTATACCTACTATTTTCATTTTTACTATTATTTCTATAATTATTATAATTATGATTATTATTATTATTATTACGGGAATTATTATTACAGCTATTTATATTATTATTATTATTATTATTATTATTATTATTATTATTATTATTATTATTATTATTATTATTATTATTATTATTATTATTGTTATTATTACTACTATTATCACTTTTATGAGGATAATTATTTTTACTATTATTTTTACTATCCCTATTATTTTTACTATATTATGATTATCTATATATTAATACGCTAAGGTGTGCGTACGTGTGTCACGCTCATAATAAAATTCAATAAATAAACAACAAATAAATTGGAAGGAGAGACTTAGAATCGAAAGCGGTCACTTTACGACTGAGCTAAGTAAATTACGTTGGGAAATAGGTCAAAATTAACTTAATACAACCATTAACTGACCCCCTCGCTACTGTCGCTTAAGCGTGGAAGGAGGGGGACATTGTGGAAGGAGGGGTAGACGAACATTAAGCAATGTTTGTTTTGTTTTTCTCAGTGAAACACACAGAGCGCGTACGAAAGAAAGAGAGAGTGTGTATGTTCGTAAGAGAGAAATAGAGAGAGAGAATAGAGAGAGAGACTAAACGTAATTGTAAAGTGAAAACACAATAAAAATAAATAAATGAATAGCAAAAAGTAAATAAATAAAATATGTAACAAAAACGAAAGAGACTAAACTAACAAGTACCGTTTCGTTTTCGTTCGGGAAGCCTGCCAGTTTTTACGATATATCGACCCTTTTTAGTAGAGTTTCCATCGTACACGCGTTATTTGAATGCCAATTATTATTTTGTAAAATTATTTCACTCTGATCTGGGGGGGTGCTAAAAATAAAGAAAGCGTAACTTACTAACAAATAGAGGCTGCTTTGTTACATTGGGACCCGCGCAAACTTTGACCCCGTCGTTAGGGTTAGAGTCAGTGGGGAGGTTAGGGTTTGCTATAAAGTTCAGCGTCATTGAAGGTTAGGGTTTAAGTTAGGGTCACGGTCAAAGTTAGCCCGGATCCCAATGTAAGAAAGTACCAAATGGAGACGTAAAAATAAGACAAGGGCAATGATAGTGTACAGTTAACATCTGAGGAATTAATTTTTTTTTATTTCAAATATTTATTTAGTTATTTTGTCAAATTCGTCAATCAAAAATAGCGTTCGCTTATTTTAGGTGAAGTGGTTGCTAATTTCAGACTTAATAAAACGCTAAGTGTCCGATTACAGTAGAGGATCTCTTTACATGAGCGACAAACCCGAGATGTAGAGGACGGCGCTACTCTTTTCCCAGGATTATTTCATTGTCCTTGATCTTGACCTTATAATACTGAGAGTTTTAGCAAAGTTTTTATTTAGTCTTTGCTATGACTCAACCGAGGATAGAACTCGGGTATCCCGTTCCATTAGCGGAAACGCTTATCAAATGGGGCGGTTTCATGCTTACGATATTTATTTTTTTTTTTTTTAATATTTAAAATTTCTACTTCTTCTTTTTCTTTTTCATCCTCTTCTTCTTTTTCTTCTTCTTATTATTATTATTGTTATTATTATTATCTATATATTAATACGATAGATTGTCTGTTATATTTTTGTGTGTGTCACGATCTGACACTCCTATTTAAAAGGATTTAGTATTTACTTTTGCCCCTAACAGCGGGGGGTAGGGAGAGGGGAGGAAGGGTGCGAGTTAGAGGGGAGTCGCGACCTATGGTGACTGCTGAAGAAACAGCTTTTGCCCCGGCGACCGAGTAATATAAATAAATATATATACTTCCATCCCGTCCCGCAAAATTTTGGTGAGTAAAATATGTGCATATTTCTAGCCACCTGATAATATTATTATCGGTAAATTATACAGATTGATGTGGAAAACACTGTGGAATTTCCACACGGTCCCGCTAGTTACTATTATTGTAATATTTATCACTAGTGTTTTTATTGCATATACTTTTTATTATTATACAATTTGTTTCATTACTGTGTTCATTATTGTTATTTTTATTACTAGTGTTATCACTATTATACATACAGCCACTATCATTATTACTACCATTAGTATTATTGCAATAAGAACGGCAACTCTAGGTCTCGATTTCTACGTCTAATATTATAACTTTTTTTAAAAGTTTGTCACTTATTAAAATAATTTGAACGCTTATACATAATTTAAATTGTATAATAAATTTGTTAATCTTGTAATTAAGATTAACTCTCTTAATTATAATAGTTTACTTGAGTTCAACACTTTGTAATAAATTATACCGATTTGGAGGTGCATTAATATTTGTTAAATATAGTTTACTTATTTATGTTAAATTTTCGAGATTGCTCACAAACTGATCAAGAGTTAGTCGATATCTCGTCTCGTTGATTTAGTAAGCAACTCTTATCGGGGAACATGACAATCGTCAACGTTTTACTAAGACATAGAAAACATAGTTGTGTAGTGTGGGTGTCGAGGACTTTTCTAAAATGCTCCATTTCACAACAGGAATTACAATTTTATTTTTGAGGGATGTAATTTACTTAGATAGTGTAGACCATATTTCCTTATCATCTGGTTTATTAAATCACCAATTTGTGGTTAGTGTACCTGGGGTAAAAGTCAGTAATTGTAGCCCCTATGTATTTTTTATTATGTTAGGATTGTTTGCTGGGAATACAGTCGCTAAAAACCGTTTATTGTTAAATCTATATTCATTGTTATAATTAATTCTTAAGTTTTCATCGCTTTTTAATATATGTCTATTGTGACTGTTAATTGTTATTTCCAAGTTTTTTGTACTACTATAACTAAGATTAATCGTGTTTTATTGAATATTTTATGCAGTGAGTTATTTATTGGGAAATATCGATTTAATTGATTAAGGAACAAATATAATTATATAATTACAATTATGATAATATTAATAGTAATAATAATAGGAATAGTAATAGTAATAATAGTAATGATGATAGTAATAATGGTAGTAGTAATAACAATAAAAAGTTAAATGGTAAGACGAATAGCAGTAATGGTTATTATAATAATTATTGTAATGCTAACAATAGTAATTGTACTAGCAGTAATAATAATTAAAGTAATAAAAATATGGTAAATAGTAATAATAATATTATTATTATTATTATTATTATTACTACTAATGATAATAATAATAATAATAATAATAATAATAATAATAATAATAATAATAATAATAATAGATTCTACAAGTAAGACTTACACTTATTCAGAATATTTCAATGCAAAAATTCTTATGACTTTAATATATTTATTAGTATTGTTTAATATATATTAAATTCGTATGATTCAAATTATCTGATGACGACCTGAGACATTCAAAGTTCTATTTAAATATGTATATAAAGTGTACGGTATAAATATAAATAAGGACCAGTCTTAAGTCTTGCGAAGCGTTTCTTCATGAAAAATATATGTATGTATATGTATATTTTACTTATCTCTTGATTTGTATATTTTCTTAAGCCCCCGCCTCATGCTTGGTCTACCTAGCAGGCGTCAAAATTATAGCTTCCAGATAAGAGAAATGGAACCCGTTGGGATATGGGAGTGAACTAGTGGTTCATGAGTTCAAATTCAGATGGTCAGCGAGCCGTGACCTACATTTGACCAACACGAATGTTGATCGTATGTGAATCTTCTCTGTTTTATTCTTTCTCGTGTTTTCCAATGAGAGATTCGCAATTTTACTTTTTAAAATTTCCATTCAGATGTTGTTTCATATAAATGTTGGTTAGTGGAATTAATACTATAGTCTTATTTATCTAATGTATATATATATATATATATATATATATATATATATATATATATATATATATACATATTGAATAATCAATACAACTATACTATCAGAGTATAATATGATTAGATACAAATAAAATTAATAAAGCCTCAAAATAAATAACACAAATTGATAGTCCGCCAAATGGAACTGCTTTGATAACAAAAACCTTTTGTTAGGAATGTATATGAATGCATAATAGATGATGCATCTATTACTATCTTCATTAGCAATAATAATCACAATAACGATTATGTAAAAAATATTGGTAACAAAAACAGTCTTAATAACGATAACAACATTGACATAAATCATGAAAAAATCACTTACCTAAAATAATTACCGCTGGCATCATCAGACAAGGAATATTTAGAGACAAGCACACTTCAATAATTCAAAGCTCTCTAGTTTCAATCATTATCTAATCATATATTCGAACAAAGTGTAAGAACATCTAATACACCATTAAATGTGTCATAGTTTAAAAAGCAAAGTCATACCAACCACTAAATAACTCTTCTAAAATATTCTTAGAAAAATTGTTATCAATAATTTAATATGATAAAAGGATGAGATTAAACTGTACACATATTTGTTTAAATATGATATTTATAAGAATACACATATTTTTCGTGAAATACTAGAAAAAAGTATACATATAAAAAATAAAATTCATAATCTGGAAATAAATGATGCTATTAATTTATATCACGTAAATAAACTACAAAAACAAAATAATGCATAGTAATCTCAGTGAATACTATTAACACAACATATATAATTCCCAAATGGTTGAAAGCAAAATTCTGACAAGGCAAACACTCCATTTAGCACAACAATAATTAACAAAAAATATGTTTTATTTTAATTTTATTTTATTTACGTAATACATTTTAAAATTCTGTCCCATTGCACCTTGCAGTTGAATAGTGTACGGTGTTGCCGTCATTTTGAAAGCAGAAAATAAATATAACTCTCTATTCAGCGTATATATATATATATATATATATATATATATATATATATATATATATATATATGTGTGTGTGTGTGTGTGTGTGTGTGTATGTATATATACGTATATGTATACATACATATGTATATATATGTGTATATATATGATATTTTATGAATAGATATTAATTATTTATTACCTACAGACATTGATGTTTCATGTTTACGCAATATTCAGTGCAAGAAGTTATTTCCCGACGGTCGGCGGTCGCGAACTCCGATCACAAATCGCAACTGATTCGCAGTCAAGAGCTTTACCAGTTGGCCACGGGTATTTACAGCGAGCAACAAAGAGTCATCAACAACAAAACACACCGTGTTAGGTCTTGCAATGATATATATATATATATATATATATATATATATATATATATATATATATATTTATTTATATATATATATATATAATAACATATAAACCATAAGTAAACTTTTAGTAAATATGACCTATAGTGAAAAGGTTAAGCTCAATATACGAGATAGAGCAATTATAAAGATTGAAGATATAAGAGTGATAAACATGTTCGAATGTCCAAATTTATTTCAAATTTCGATTGTTCAATGCAAGGTGTATTCTGTAATAAACCAGTGTTTATTATTCTTTCCTTTAGCCAAAGCTTTTCAAATATCGAAATCTTCTCATCAGAGGAGAAATACAGATAGATAAGTTGGCTGTAGAAAAGCCATAGTTCAAATATTTGAAAAATATTATTTAAAAATGGGGTGAAAAAAGTTCGTGCAAAAAGAATATGTGGTTTGTCCAGATGGTAACTGCCAGTTGAAAAGAAGTCTAATGAAAAGGAGATTTTGGAGAAAACGAAAAAAAAGACATTTTTCGTAGGGGCAGTATGGAGACAGTGTTCAAAATGAAGTAAATCCAAAAGTGAAATGTTGAAATCAAATCGTAGATGGAGCGCACTTAAATGGAATTCCATAAGGTGCATAAATTTAACGAGAAAAGATTGCGAGGATTACACGACTTTCGCATCAGTAGTAAATAAACACTGTGACGATTTCAAGCTTGCCGAACTAAACGCAGATGATTTCAAATGTTAAATGTTTGTGCAATGACTGATATCAACTAAAGACGCCGAAGTAAGACGTAGAGTTCTGAATAAGCTAGAAAATGAGCCGAATATAACCTTACAAAAAGTCGCAGATGACTGCGAGAAATCTGTAAGCGTGAAGCATATATATGAAGATCTGTAAGTCGAAAGACATAGAAGAATCGAGCATAGAACACATAAGAAAGGTACGAATAAATCATATCCAAACTTTCCTTCAAAATCAAGTCAATCCAAAAAGAGTAACTATTCTCACTTTTCGCTAAAAACAAATTCCCCCAAGAAAAAACAAAACAAATTACCACTTAGCCCCTGTTCGCGCGGTGGTGCTCTTCATTAGTATATGGATTGCCCCTACGAATTTAAAACTTATTTAATTTGTAACAAAATCGGACACAAGAGCTCACATTGTAGAGCAAATAAAGGATTTAAAAGCCGGATAAAAATCGCAAGATCAGACGAACAGGATAGCATAAACATAAGGAAGTACGTCTAGGTACAACTCCTTAACGAAAGAATAAAGTTTCAATTAGACTCCGGGTCTGATTTTACTATCCTCAACCTGCAGACATGGAAAAGATTGGGTAAACCAACCATGTTAAACCAACCATGTTACAATAAAACAAACTAGCCAGGTCGGTGACTGGGGAAAAATAAAATTCGAAGGTGAGATTATAACTAACGTTAAGTTTAACAGAAAAACCAGAAAATTAAAAATGTTCGTGTTAAGAAACACTTGCAATTTATTTGGGACAGAGTGGATGGGCCATTTTAATCTATGAGATTTACCCATAAACGCTTTTTGCCAAAAAATAGAAAGCCGGACAACCGAAGCAGACAAATTACAAGAAGATTTGAAAAAAACCTTCCCATAAGTTTTTTCAAATGGACTGGGTCAATGCAAAAAGATGGCGGCAAAATGTGAATTAAAGGAAAACATCCAACCCGTATTTAAAAAGAAAAATATGTACCTTTTCCTTCACTCGAGAAAATAAATAAGAACTAGACAGACTAGTTACGACCGGCATTCTTTCTGAAATTGAATATAGCCAATGGGCTACTCCGACTTTCTATGTTAAAAAGAAAACAAAAGAGAATCGCGTCTGCGGCGATTTTTCGACTGGATTAAATGCATCACTAAAGGATTACCGTTATCCTCTTCCGTTCCCAGACAAAATATTTACTAAATTAAATGGAGGAAGATTTTTCCCCAAAATAGATTTAAGTGACGCATATTTACAGATACCAGTGGAAGAAGAAAGCTCGAAACAACTATGTATTAACACACATCGCGGGTTATACAAATTCGAGAGACTCGCTTTCGGTGTCAAGGTCGAACCAGCCATATTCCATCACGTAATGGATACTATGTTAAACGGACTGGAATTCGCGATAGCATACCTAGACGATATTCTAATGACTAGTCATACCATATAACAACACCGGGAACACGCCCACAAAGTTGTCTCGCAAATCCAAGAGTACGGTTTCAAACTCAAAGAAGTCAAATGTGATTTTTTATGAAGAAAATCAAATATCTGGGCCACATTATTGACAAAGATGGCAGAAGACCAGACCCAGAACGGGCTACTGCAATTCAGGACATGCCGGCTCCTGAAAATATCGCATCTTTACAAAGTTTTCTCGGACTGGCTAACTACAACAAATGTTCATACCTAATATGCATAACCTCCGTGCTCCAATGAATGAACTTCTGAAAAAAGACAAATAGTGGGAATGGACAGCTGAATGCCAGGAGGCATTCGAGAAAACGCAAAATGTCCTAACATCCGTATCATTTTCTAACTCACTATAATCCAGACTTAGAGATTATTGTCGCTAGCGACGCAAGTTCATATGGCATGGGGGCATAAATTTTACACAAAATGCCAGACGGGACTCACAAACCAATAGCTCACGCATCGAGGACACTGCTACCAGCAGAAAAGATCTACTCCCCAATAGAAAAGGAGTCGTTAGGGATCATATTTGAAGTCTCGAAATTTCGCCGTTACATACACGGTAGATTTTTCACTTTACAAACGGATCATAAACCTTTACTCACAATGTTTGGGTCAAGAAAAGGTCTGCCCGTACACACAGCTAACAGACTGCAGATGTGGAGAACAATCCTTTTAAATTATAATTTTAAGATGGAATACCTCTTCTCGAAAAAAAACTGTCACGCTGACGGATTGTCAAGACTCATCCCAAAACGTAGTGAACCCCTGTAAGTCACTGTGATTGCCTCCCTTCGAACGGAAGATGAAATTACCTCGACATTACGGAACACAGTAAGGGAACTCCCCGTGTCACTGTACGAAATAAAACTGGAAGCCCTCGGTGACGAGTTTATTAAGATAACCAAGACTAAATTAATTGAAAAAGACCAACAAATTTCAGACATTTCCTCCCTATGCGTTGAGGTACTCTTGTATAGTGAGAGAGTCGTCATTCCCAAAACTCTTCAAAGGATCATTCTGAAGGATTTCCATGTCGGCCACCCAGGGACTACACATATGCAGAGCTTGATGAGGAGCTACGTGTACTGGCCTAACATGGACCAGGATATCGAGAAGATCGTAAAGACGTGCAAAGTCTGTGCATTGGCAGCAAAGGCACCTCCGATAAAATACAGTCTTTGGCCAAAAACGGACGGATCATGGTCCAGGATCCATATAGACTCCGCAGGCTCATTAGACTGTTTCAACTATTTAATTGTAGTAGATAGTTTCACAAAATGGTCCGATGTATGCCGATGCAAAAGTCCAACGACGGAAGTAACCATAAACTTCCTCCACTAATTGTTCGCTCGTTTCGGGGTGGTGGATTGTTTGGTCAGCGACACGTCCGCTGAATTCATTGAGATCTGTGATTCGTTCCAAATAAAACATATTACGACCCCATCATACCCCCGAGATAAAATGGCCAAGCAGAGCGTTTTGTCGATACACTGAAAAGTGCCCTGAAGAAGCTAGAGGCACTCCTATGGAAAAAGTCCAACAACAGTTCCTTGAGGTGTACAGGATCACGCTAAACACGAATACACCATCTTCATTATCCCCTGCTGAGGTAATTTTTGCACGCAAGATAACATCTGTTTTTGCAAACTGCTGCCAAAACAGACACAACCGGGACGAATAAATTCAGTACCAAGAAAACTTTACGTCCCAGGCGAAAAAAACTTTTTTTAGATGTTTAAAAATAATAAATCGTTCTGGAAACTGGGGACAATTGAGAAGCGGATTGGATATATGACTTACATAATTCAAGGTCCTAAGTTCTCCCATAAGAGACATTAAAATCAATCAAGTAAACGACTATCGGACGATACCGACAGCGCTCCCCAGGAAGAAGAAAAAATAATAGACACCATATATGACACCTTTGGTATTGAGATCCCCCAGACAGCTCCGGAACCAAGACAATCAAAAAGGAAGGGAAGACTAACGGATCTGATCGTAATAGATCCGAAAAGGAAACGCTATTAATTCTCCTGCAGAGGTAATACTTCGGAGGGGGGGGTGTTATGGTGAATTACCTATGTATAACATGGACTCTTGTTTCTACTTCACACCGTGTTCGTGTCTTCATTTCAGTCCCTTTAACAGGACCACAACAATATGTGAACGTGAACTCTTTCGCTATGCGTAACAAATCACTTTATAAGTCCCAGGCCTAACTAATAAAACATCCATCACTTTCCGATATCACTTCTTCATTGAAAACAAATCTCTTACCATGGATCATTGTTTTGAGTTTTTCAAACAGCGAGTAGTCAATAGTGCTCAGATCTAAAGAATTCCGGAAGTAATTAGAAAT
This sequence comes from Sepiola atlantica, assembly GCA_963556195.1. Lineage (NCBI taxonomy): Eukaryota > Metazoa > Mollusca > Cephalopoda > Sepiida > Sepiolidae > Sepiola > Sepiola atlantica. The sequence goes on along the minus strand of OY744532.1, from coordinate 45,566,454 downwards.
GCAATGCATGTACTTTTGTCATTTGCGATAGACACAGTAGTTTGTTTTTCTCTAAGATCACTTATTTACTCGCCATTTGTGTCCTTCCTTTTAGCGATTCATTCCTTCAAACGAAACACTAATCTAATGTGTAAAGTTAAGACGATTTTCCCCTGTACCTTCTCGGAGAATAGGAAAATAACTACATGCATCACAGCTTGCTAAACTCACCACTGTATTACGCTTATTCACTCGAGCATGTTTTAGTAAATTTGCTATTATATTTTTCCAGCTAACAATAAATATTACATTTGGCCCACCATCTACGACTCCGTGCCAAACCAACTCCATATAGGTTGTAGCAAAAACTTTTCTCCCTAACAATTCTGTACTTTCACTCAACTTATCGACACCAGGAACAAATAAATACAGTTTAATTTTCACAAAAGACCCAGTTCTTATTTATGATTTGTCTTGTATTAATTTACTATATAATATAAAGCAATGCGCAAAGACTTAATGACCGCTCCCGTTCACTCCGATGATTTTCCCCGAATATCAGATTACGTTATTACTATTCATAGTATAACTTCTATATTTATATTCATTCACGAATTAAACGAATTAAATTAACGAACACAGTTTCTGCAACATTTAATCATTCAACATGGCGGCTACAATTTCTTGATCAGATCGACTGTGCCAAGATACTCGTCAATCCCGATACATTTACATTTACAAAATTATACACCTTTAACACGCATATTATAGAAAACTTGCCTAACTACAATTATTTTATCAAGTACAAATGAACTAAAACGTGTCAATGTTGAACTTTACATTTGGTTGGCAGAAGCTAAATCTTAACATAACACGCATGTCAATAATCAAGCTTCGCTTAATTGGCCTATTTTCACCTGCATTTTAACTCGACATCGTGGCACAGTCGTTAAGAAAGCAGGTTTCATGATCCCATTCTACTCTACCACTTCTTTCTTTTTTTTAAAACTTAAAACATTCGCCAACACGGTAGAGGGGGGGGGAACAATAAGCCGTTTCCTTTCTTTATTCGACTTAATGCGATAGGTAGTACTTTCTCCCGAGCAATGCCGGGCGACGGGTTCCGCTAGTACTATATAACATTTGCATATAGTATTTCCTATCTTAAAATAAATGATGGACAAAATACGTTTTACATCTTCAAATACGGAGGAAAACTGATGTTTGTGCATTTTGTAGGTTTCGACGGCTGTCACTTGCTGCTGTCCACTGAGCTGACTGTCTTTTCGACTCCAGAATGAAGTGGTAGATTCATGTTTTATTCATTGTCACATTTTGAGGCAAATATTTATTGTTTTTCTTGCATGAAAACAGTTGCAAAAACGCAGTGAATCGTCGACGAGTTGTTGCTTCTGCTCGACTGTAAGCAAACGCGGCACCCACCTTGAGCTCAGATTTTTCATGGACAAATTTTCCTGCAAAATGGTCAGTACACATCTAACTGATATACACTCTTATGCTATCTCACGCAACTTCAATATACGATTGGCCAAAACGAATATGTTGACTTTTTTTTAATTTTACGGGAAACCTGCCGAACTTAGGCGACATAAGTGTTCAGCATTATTTGTGTCTTTACGAGTGCGTTTAAAGGTATACCACCTCTTAACCGTTTTTGTAAGGAGCAGTATCTGAATTATACTGATCAAGCTATTGCTTTGTTTTGACAGTATTTTTTCCATCAGAACACAATGATTTATAAATACACGAAATTCACATTTTTCCATTCTTTTGAAAAAATTCAACGGTAGCTTAACTTAAATAACTGCAATTTTAAAACTTATAAACCGATTAGGCTCAAATTCTGACACATGCTATTCGAAGGTAAGTACTTTATAATATTTATACTATGATCTGTATTATGTTACGCCATCTATATATTAGGCCTGGGACATATTGAGGGATGCGTTAATACGCAAATACATTTAACTTTCAGATTATGTGCCGTATGAACGAAGTTAACCTTTAGTTATCTTCCTATCCGGAGCATTCTCATTTCAAAGGAACTTACTGACCTTTTGCTGTCCTTCTTCGATAGTAAATAACAAATTCTTGTAATGAAGCATCCCAAGATCAATTTCATCAGAGCATCATTCCAACCATAACGTGTGTCACGAAGGACAGGTCACACGTTCCCGTGAATTCTTTAGCAGATGAAACAGAGCCTAATTCTGGATTTTGATCATTGTTCATTGAAAATCCTTGTGAATGAGCTTAGTTAGGATAACCATGGAAACAAGAAAATACACACACAAGAACATTTCTTCTTATGATACATCTATTCACTCTGTGCGGTTAACGATGCACATGGCGTTTGAAACATAAGCATCACAGTCCGGAAAACGGCCTTTTCTCAAACATCGATTCAACTAAAAATTATAGTTAAAAAATCATATATGCCAGACTGGCAAAATACAATTTTACACTTTAAAATGACAGACCAAAGATCATTCGATGTTTAGCTTAAGCGTGATATACCAAAGTAGATCCTATTATAAAATTGAACGTGACGGATTTAAAACGGTAATAGCCTTTAAAAGATTCGTGGATTCATATTTAAATACGTTTTGAAAATCATATATGACAGACTGATGAATATACTATTCGACGCTTTAAGCGTGACAAACCAACGAAAATAATATTAAACAATTTAGAGTATTTGAAAATGGATCAGCCTTTTATATAAATATTTGTGCATGCATTTCAAATGCTATCTCAGTTTTAATTGTGGCAAACATTTAAAAAGGTATGAAAATGTAAGCGTGACAGACTCGAATATGACTACATTAATAAGTAATGTTATTGCTACTACTGCTACCAATAATAATTATGATAATAATAGTGATGCCAATATATATATATATATATATATATATATATATATATATATATAATAGATTATAATTCAGTTCACGGTTCTTTGTAGAATTCAAGACTGAAATTGTTTTGAAAATTATGATTCATGAAACTTAGTAGATACATTAAAACACATTTATAATTGTTGTGTACACATGGATGTATTTATGTATTATATAAAGACTCTCAGCTCATTAGAAACCTGAGGGAGAGCATCCATGTGGCAATCCTCCACCTGTATAAAAGTCAAATACGTCCTCAATTCTAAGTAAGATAGATTATTGTTGCAACATCTGGGGATGTGCCGTTCAGAGCATCTCTTACTTCCCTGATAGAGTAAAAAACAGACTTCGAAGTGTTATGGGGGCTGTCCTCTTTTCCTCCTATAACTTATTTCTCTACTCTATCGTTATGTTCATGGCAGGTGTTCGACTGAACTCTATATATGCCCTTTCACCGATGTAAGACATTCACAACAAAACACTTGTCAAGCTAGAACCACTGTCAATGAAATCAATTTCTCCCTCTGTGTATAATCAACTAAGCGGAACTTCAATGAGCAAATTTTGTTTTCGTAGAACTGCCTGTCTGTCGAACACAATGCTACATGGCTGCTTCCTGGCTGACTTTAACATTGACGTTTTCAGGTCTAATGTAAACAAATTAGTTTTGAGCTTTCCCCTTTCAATAATCTTTTCCTGACCAGCTACAACTATCGTTCCATACCCCCACAGTGTCTCAATGTATATCTGCCCAACTCAATACCCTTATTCTTGAGTGTCCTTTGGGCTTGATAAACGGCGACTCGTTTGTGAAAAAACGAAAACGAAACAAAAACATAGAGACCGAGTCGCGAAGAAATGGGTGTAAGATAATGTCGACATACGTCAACAATAAGAAAGTAAGCAACGTAAAACCCGTTTCGTCCGAGTCTTTATTTGGTATCAAGAAAATTATTCCCAAACGTTGAGACGAATTTACTAATTTTACTACGTTTCTGCCAACATTGTTAAAATTTCCTGATCATGTATATGTGTCATTGTTTTTGTTCGTAAATAAGACGAACTGAGCAGTTTGAGTTTATCTTTGAATTCGTGAAAACCCGTGCATAGCATGACGTAACTATCTTTCGTTCTCTCTGTCTGTCTGTCTCTCTCTCTCTCTCTCTCTCTCTTTATATATATATATATATATATAAAAGAGAGAGAGAGAGAGAGAGAGAGAGATATCCCGTGCGAGGGACAGAGAAGGAAAGAGTACGAATGTAAAAAGCGATGAATCCAATTTCTTTAAGTTGAGAAATTTAAAAATAAACGGATTAAGATATCAAATTTAGACCTTGGCCAAACGATTATTTTAATTACTCTCTCTCATCCACTAAAAAGTTACTCTGATATCAATATTGCGTTTATCACGTTTTGTATTCGGACCCTTAATATATATATATATATATATATATATATATATATATATATATATATATATATATATGTATTTCTATAAGGAATGTATATTTTTTAAAATGTTATACTCCTTACAGTATCCGAAGATTTTAATTAGAAGTTCAATGAAGTTGTATTACAATATTCAGCACATTTACATACAATATTGATTTATTTTAATGACTATGTATATGTATATATATATATATATATATATATATATATATATATACATATATATATACATATACATATATATATATATATATATATATACATATATATATACATATACATATATATATATATACATATATATATATATATACATATATATATATACATATACATATATATATATACATATATATATATATATACATATATATATATATTTGTATACATATATATATATTTATATACATATATATATATATATTTATATACATATATATATATTTATATACACATATATATATATATTTATTTATACATATATATATATATATATATATACATTTTTTGTAAACTTACGTACACGGTTTTCTTCACTATACAATCTCATTATTGTGCATAGCAGGTGTGTGTATACTACATACAAATATAAGATAATCTTTAAGGTTGGAGTGAATTTATCGCCAACTTCAGAGATAAGATTGTCTCACGATCGCATGACAAATGTAAAACCACGTTAACGGTAGTAAAGAGTTTTTAATGCGATCTAAAGCTCTATCTGAGGACACATTAAGCACTATACAAGTGCAAATCAAATCGCTGATTCATGCAGGTAAACTATATGTGTGTATATATAATTATATTACATGCCCCTCATTTATATTACATGCCCCTCATATATAAAAATATATATATTGATCTTTATTATAGGGGAGATTATGTGAGACACAGTTACCTCATAGTGTTGATGTGCCACAAAGCAAAAACAAATCAACTTTCTAAATAACAATATATCATCTCGTCATCACCATATCTCAGTTCAGAGACATCATGAAATGTTTGAAATCTCAAAGGCGTATGTGGGTATGATCTTATATCAGTAATAGTAATAAATAAATCTTCTGCTGTAATGACCCCTGGCTTTCCAAACTCTACAAGAAACGCCTCGATGAATCTTGCTTCTATGATAGCTGGAAAATTTATTTTGTATTACCAGTCGTCAAGAATTCGGGAGATAGAACTTATCATCAACACTACCGCCCCATCAGTAAACTCCCGATCTTTACTGGAATCATTGACTCCTTAATCAATCTAGCGATAGGCTGTCACCTCGTTAATGCTTAACTTCTTTCTGACCGTCAGTATGGATTTACGCAAGGACCATCTACTGCGGATCCTTACGGTCATCTGTGAACGAATTTACCATACACTAAACAAGGCCGGTAGCGCTTGATATATCCAAAGCATTTGACCAGGTCTAGCATAAAGGACTTCTCATAAAAATTAGTTGATATTACTGGACAAATATTTAATATAATTAGATCCTTCCCAACTAAAAGAAAGATACAAGTTTCCATGCCGTTAATCCAAGCAACATGACATAAATGCTGGTGTACCTCATGGATCGATTACTCTTTCTGTTTTTCATAAACGACCTCATTGAGTCTGAAATGGATATATTTGCTGACGACACCACGCTCTACTTTCGTCATGTGGGTAAAACGGAGGTGCGCATGTTCGAGGCAATGGTTGAATCTTTAGAAAGTGACCTCCAGTCTGTAGTAGAATAGGTTCATAAATGGATGGTAACATTTAATGCTACAAAGACAAAGCTCATTTTCTTTCAATAACTACAAGAAATCTATCCAACCACCGATTGCCATGGCAAATAACAACCTATCTGAGAGTAAAAGGTTCAAACTCCTCGGCCTAACATTCACTGGTAACGGGAATTGGAACAAATACATTGAAGACATATTCAACGCTGCGTCAAAGAGGTATTGCTCCCTCTACCGTGCTAGTAAACTTCTACCACCTGACATTACCTTATATCTCTACAAAGCCACAATTCAATCATGCATGGCGTATTGTTGTCAATCGAGGCTGGTGCATAATCCATTAGTCAAACTCTCTTAGACAAGATCTAAAAAAGAGTCGCAAACTTTATAGGTCCCTAACTATCCACCAAGTGTTAGTAGGCAATGTTGCATTCTTTTGCTTGATTTAGAAGTACTTCAATAGATTGTGGCTCGCCGAACTTACTGCTCTAGTGCCTCTAGACTAACCCGATAATCTCATCCATTAACTGTGGAGGTCATTTGATGCCAGAGAGCCTTCTATACCAATAGCTTCTTTCCTCGTGCTGCCGGCCTTTCCAACTCCCTCCTACTCCCTGTTTCACCGATTGTAACGATATGCAGGAAGTTAAAACTAATGCAGACATCTTGTTGCACAGCGCGCTACATATGATGACCCCCCCCCCCAACTTACATTCTAAATCTCAGTAGCCCCTTACGTCTACAGTGGCAGCCTGCCTTCTTTGCAGTGAACAATGATGAAAATAATGAAAAATAAAAGTATATATATGTAAAGATTTTTACTATATAATTCTATAATTTATACCTAAATACCTCAATAGACTTAATGATGTTTTAAAGAATCAGTATAAAAACAATGTTATTCAAGTAGTTTACTGAAAGGCAAAACTGCCCACTTTCTTCGAAATTCTGAAATCGAGACCTAAAAAAATCCAGAAAAAAATAATGAACATTTAATCGCGCGACGAAAAGAAGAGTCCAAGATTCGAAATGATGTTCAGCAATCATATCGAAACATATATAGTTATGATCGTGGAGATTATTGATTAGAAACTCGAAAAGAAGGTAAAATAATGTATATAGTCGGGGAAAATCCGCCCGAGCGGTAATCATGGTTAGTCATTAGAAAACTCCAATAACGGGTGATAATTTGAAATTTCAGAATAAAAGAAGCAGTAGGATGAATCAATCGCAAAGGCCGCATATGCAAATATAAATTATGAGCTCGAATAGATGGTAGCAGTTGAAGTGATAGCCGCAGTAGGAGAAATTAACACCAAAAGGCTGCTGATGCAAATATAAATTGTGGCCTCGAACAGATGGTAGTAGTGGGAGTGATTAAGTTAATTGTGTAGGGTGAGAGGAATTTGGTGAATGTCGGAATTATGAAACAGTAAGGGAGTAGCCGGTGCGTGTGTCATGCTTATTGGGGTAAGGGAGAAGATAGACGGGGTTAGATATTAAGGTCGCATAAAAATGGCTTGGGGAGAGATAGAAGAGTGACGCCAAGTAAAAGGAGATGGAAGGTCACATATTTGAAAAGCCGTAACTTAAAGGTCATTTGTATTTGTTATCCTTGTTTGAACATTTGATGAGTGAAAAAACTTATAAACAATTCAACTTTAATTTATTTAATTACTTCATTATCCGTATATAAATGCTATGCCTACTTATATTGAGCTTCACTGTATCTCGATAGGATCTAATATAATTGCAGATTTTTATATTATTCATATATATATATATATATATATATATATATATATATATATATATATATATATATAAGCTCTCAACCATAGTTTAAAGTATATTCCAGAAGAAAACCAATTCTACCAATAAAGAGTTATTTAACAATAAAGAAAGCGCTGAACAAGGATCCGCGCTACTCATACAAGAAGTGCAAGCTTCAACACGGCAAAAAACTCGTCAACCATTAAGGTCACTCTCGCAGTCGATCTGGGGATGATCTTATTCTTTTTGGAACCAGTTGCACAATGCGCATAACAACGGTGGCTAACCTATGGTAAACAGGAAGTCTTGGGCGTCTTAGAGACTTACATTCTTACACACTGTGAAGTTATTTGGGTGTGTTGGAGGCGATGGTTACTTTATGCAGCCACACATATTTGAACATTTATAAACTGAGGCAAGCCTTACGTATATATCCACTGTGTATAAAAAAATCTACATTTGCATTATTTCTGTGAAATACTGTCCCCTCCTCCTCTTTAGTGGTGTATTTTAATCGTTCGTGTTCTTTATTCCATTGATGTCGTGTTTACGCCCCTTCGACATTTTTAAATTGGCTTTTCGTCCAATTACTTTATTTAGTCTCTCACCAGCATCAATTAAGTGTTGTTTTCTCTTTTATTTACAGGATTAAATTTGGAAAGATTTATGTCCCATTGAAGGCAACTTTATTTGATTAAACCTAATAAATTTCATCCATTGTTGCAGGTGGCTCGGACAGAAACGCAAACGATAACAAATAAAAATAATAAATAGGCGGGAAATAAAAGAACATTTTGACTCAAATCTTTTGTTCTCCGTCTTTTTAGCTTTTTTAATTCCCTCGAAGTTTTATTTCAACGAAATTTTTCTGCCGTTTTTTTAAGGGATTTCGATTTTATTACGTCATAACTCAATTCGTTTTTTTCACGATTGGCGTTGATAAAAACACTTCTTTTCCTGCTGAGACGCTGGCTCATAAGATATTATCGGTGACTGGGACTCATAAGTATCACGGTTTTACAGAAATCAAACACTGGTTAAAACTCAATCCTTGAGCAAGTATGGAAGAAATATACGTGTGGCTACGTGTACGTGTATGTGGGTGCACTAATTTGTCAATGCCGTGTTATATTGCAAACATTATCGGGATTATGCTAAGATAATAGAATGATTCACATCAATGTAGACTCAACCTAAACTAAACATAATGGCGTGGACATACTTATCAGATCTATAATTAAATGAGTTTTGTCAACTCATTTAATACCAGCTTTTTAGTTGTTTATTTTTAAGGATCTGGCATTCAATACTAAAGGGAGTTTAGATAAAGACGGAATAAACGTGCGACTCAAAGCTGCTGAGATATGAATGTTGTGGTTCGCTCTTATTGTATTCTTTTGTGTTAATCCCCAGCTACAGCGGGGTCTGTAATAATATATTTTTGTCCCTACTTGAAACGATCACAGGCTTGGGCCGGTTTTACAGGGATTTGTGTAGGATGTTTGCCCATCTGATTAGCGGCCTTTCTCTCGGTAACTCTTCGACAACTTTCGCGATTGTTTCGTTGTAAGATATTTACACTGCCACATATATAAGAGTGGCGAGGGACTTATGGCCCGATAATTTCACGGGTCAGTTCTTTCGTCAGATTTCTTGAAGACTGTTACCACAGAAGTCATTTTCCAGCTTCAAGAGAAATAAGTTCTTTTCCTTTTAAATTTCTTCTGCCTTTACTTCTCCTTTACCATTCACTTGTTTGTTGTATATATATATATATATATATATATATATATATATATATATATATAGTCTGTAGTAGAATGAGAGCATAACTAGATAGTAACGTTCCATGTTACCAACTTTGACAAGTATCGAAAAGATTCCAGCTACCGATTGTCATGGCTTATAGCACCTTTCTGCAGCCTCAAACATTTTAACTGCGGTTTAACATTTACAGGCAATATGAATTGGAATCAATACATAGAATATACTGCGATGTCTTCTGCAGCTTTTATCTAGAAAACTTATCACACCTGCTAGTATTCTATAGCCTTAAACAATCTATCATTTGAACATGCATAGTGTATTGCTGGTGCACCAACTACGAGTATCTACACCTTGGACAGAAGAGTGCCAAATATCGTCTCTAACTTAATAGGTTCTGCTGTCCTTTTCTCATATTTGTCATGTTGCATCCCTGTGCTTATTTTACAAGTAGATCCACGAAAAATTACAGAATTACTGCATTCGAACCGCCAAGGTTAATACCACCGATAAGCCTGATTAACAAAAACAACAATCGTTTTACTATAGAGGTCCAAAGACGTCGAACAACTCTCTATTTAAATAGCTTCTTTCCTTGCACTGCTTGCTATTTTGAATTCTCTCCTTGCTTCATGTTTTCCTTACTGTACTTACATGCAGAAATTTGAATGTAGTGTTCACAGACATTTTCCAACACAACTCCCCACTTCGCATGGCCTTTATAAATATGTGCGTTAATTACAGTAACTCCTTACGTCTTAGTGGAAATATTGGTTGGGGGAAATTGAGTTAAAAACAGAAGAAACACGGGAAAGAATAAAAAAGAAAATATAAATTCAAAAAAAAGAAACGAATCGAAAAGGGAACTGAGAAAACTCTTTAGTAAAATCTAAAAGTGAAAAACAAGCGGGAAAAAATACAGACAAGATTCAGTTCTAGAACTAACGTATATTTAACATGTATTTTGATATTATTAAATATTAAAGTATGTTTGAAAAAAGCAGTAGGTAAAAAACGTTACGAAGAGAAACGGATTTCTTTAACCCGATGGACATTGCCAACAAGACTTCTTTAAAAGACGAATGTATGATGAAACTAAATCGTAATCTAAAATAACCATTCTAAGAAACATAGCTAGATATAGATAGATAGATAGATAGATAGATAAATAGAAAGAGAGAGAGAGAGATAGAAAGAGAGACAATCAGATAGAGAAGGACAGATAAAGAGCGATTGTGGTAGGGTTAGGGTAGAATATTACGTGCGGAATGAGTTTTCTAATACCAATTGTAAAACGACTTCGAAATAAGAACAAAGATAAATTAAGTATTCTTGAATATTTTCGGCTAATATAACCTCCGACTTTCTTCAGCTGTATTTTTTCGAACTCGAGAATGTGTACGAATTTCAAACGAGACCCTTTATTTAATTCGCGAGGGACCTTGTTCTCGTTCTGATAGCCATGACCGAGTATTAGTCTTAAGTAATTTGTAATTGTATTCTCAGAATCGCCCGCTCGGAGAATTAACCCTCTAAACTTAAGAAGAGTGTCACATACAACTGATTATACTTAGCACTTTTATCCGTTACGCCACATGTCCTTGCTAGAAAAAAATAAGTATTTAAAAAGATTTGAATTGAAAATACATTTTCCTACGGTAGAAACTGCAATAAAGCTGTCAGACCATAAATTTTTCCGTCATATCAACCTTCCTTCGAATTAATTGCAAAAATACAAGCGATCATTATATGTTTTTAATTGAAGAAAATGTTGATGAATGTAAGAAAATATTTTAAGAATTTGACAATAGAAACAGTGACACAGGGTTGACAAAATGGATACTGTTAGATACTATGAAATCCGCTATGTTGTGTTCACATCATATTTATTCAGTTTAATGACGCGCTAACACCGATAGAAAATACATCTACTAACAATTTACTCTTAGCTAAAAAATAGCAACTGTGATCTATTTGTTCTATGACTCTTTCACTCGGAGTAAGTTGAGCCGGTTTAAAGTGAATCTGCAGCATCGAATTCATTCATTGATTCATTTATTAAATATGCTCGTTCATTTCAAACTTAAGAGTGACAGATTGACGAAACTTCTTTTTCAAACACAGAAGTGGCCGACGGAAAATCTATAGAAAATTCAAAAACGCAATTTAAGAAGACAGATGGAGAAAAATGCTATTTCAAACTGAAAGTAAAATAAATTCGTATGAATCAGGATCGTACAACTTTGTTGACCGGTTTGATTCTATTGTCGGCATTCTTGTAATAGGAACACGTTATGGTTGTCAACATCCATAAGTAAAAGGTAGTATTATAGAATCGACTAGATTAGCACTTTGCACACCGCGGTCGTCAGTCCGTGTCGTAATCCACTTAACCACCGCCCTCTCGTATTTCGAACTTAAGTGTGACATCAACGAAAAGTCAATTGCAAACTCAATCAGAATAGACAGACAGACGGATGAAACTTATTATATAGATGCTTCAACACATCTAAAATGATATGTCTACTCAATATGCGGGTTTAGACATAAAAAACAAGACAAAATTGGTGGTCGTAAATTTGAAACGATCACAAATTAAACGGTGAAATTATTTCCCTGGTTTTCTTGCCTTTAGTTTCTGTTTGTATTGGTAGTCAAGAATGTGGACATCATTTTTTCTTATGCAGCCTTCTCTCAATCGGAGTCACACCTAGTGACGATAACTTGTTCTGGAAGGGTTGGCCGCCACTCTGTCTACAACAAATCAAATAAAGAACAAAACAAGCGATTGAAAATGCCTAGGAAGTTATTCTATAACAATAAGTCTTATGAAATCAAATAAACTCGAGGGGAAAATAAGAATCTGCCAATGAAAATACTTTTCCTAAATCCGAATAATTTATCAATTCAGTAGTAACAAAATCTAAAAATATAATAATTTAAAAAGTTTAATAATTTTAAAAGTATCATAATGTGAAAATATAATAATTTAAAAAGTATAATAATTTTAAAAGTATCATGATGTCAAAATATAATGATCTAAAAAGTATAATAGTTTTAAAAGTATCATAATGTGAAAATATAATCTAAAAAGTATAATAATTTTAAAAGTATCATAATGTGAAAATATAATAATCTAAAAAGTATAATAATTTTAAAAGTATCATGTGAAATGTTGTATATGGTAAGAAGGATACATGACGTAATTACAGGCCAAATGATAAAAGTATTGGTGACTGGATATTTTTAGTAGCCGTGTTATAGCAACTAGAACTCAATGCATTGTGTTCAATGCATCGTGTTCAATGAACATTGCTTTTCTACTCCAAACCATACACTATTCACTACTAATGGTCTACAATCAAGGCACTCCATAATACAGGCTTGGCAAGCATGCAACTAGGGTTCATGACTGGAGGAGGATAACTGAAAACCAATACTACTACTAAATAATAATTACCGAGAAATGTTTTAGTAAAAAAATTCTTAGTAATGTCCAGCAATTAGCAGCTATACATATTATTAGTAAGCAGATCTTAAAAGTACAAACATGTAGAAGAACTAAATTCACAAAAACTACTTTAATCACCATGAATTAGATACATTTTTGATATTTAAAAAGTTATCAGTTAATTTGTTTGTATTGACTACTTGATTACAGAAAATATGACATAATACTATCAGAAAGCAAATTAAACATTTTACAAAATCTTATACTTTATGAATAATAAGAACAATATAAACAACACAAAACAATGCAATTAGTACTAACTATATCATAGCACGGATAGACAAAACCCAGTAAAACAGCTAATGTTGTATATGTGGACAAAGAGACGAAATAGTAAATAACATAATAAGCGGATGCATCAGATACACCCCCTCAAATAAAAGAACAGACACAACTTTTTGGGGAAAGCAATGCATTGGGTACTATGGAAACCACTGTATTTTAAATAGGCAGACAATTGTATAGACACAAACCGGAGGCCGTACTGGAAAACGAAAACCACAAAATCCTTTTTGACGTGGCGGTACAAACAGATAAAGTTAATCAAGCAAGGAAACTGAATGTCATAATAGTCAACAAGAGGGGAACATTCTGCCAAATCGTAGATTTTTCTGTTCTAGCAGATTACAAGGTAGAATATCAAGTGGACAAAAAAACGAAGCAAATACAACGAACTTTGAAGAGAACCGTAAAAAATGTGGAGCATGACTAAAGTCAGTATAGAACAATCATAGTAGTACAGTCCCGACAAACCTGAAAGATAGACTGAGATAAATTTGAATCAAAAGGAAGACTGAAACTATACAACAGACGAGAATGATGAAAATCGCTTAAATCCGAAGGTACATCCTTAAATGCGGAAACCAACCCACATAAACTGCGAACACTAACCAGTCCCATAGAATGTGTAATAGAAAAAAAAGAAAAACTGAGAAAAAATACCACTATATGAATCCAGAAGGACTGGAACTGCAAAGAATGTCATATACTGACCCCCTATCAATAAATGGAAGAGTACAGAGAGTACTGGAACTTTTGAGAGGCTTATTGACACCTAAATACCAGAGAGGACAAAATGGCTGCTTCCAGCTAGAAATCAATCGTGAGCGGTAATTGCTATAAATTAAATTATAGTTATAGAGAAACGTGGAGAATACTGGAAATTTGGTGAGACAGTTGATACTCAGCCTCTAGTAAACATCACTGGTTATAAAAAGTGATGATGACGTGTGTGAGAGCTCCTGGTGACTACTGACTTATGATAACCGTCAAGTGGCAATATAAATACTGCAATTACTCAGACGATCAACAAGAGCAGCAATAAATAAATAAATAAATAAATGAATAATAATAATAATAATAATAATAATAATAATAATAATAATAATAATAATAATAATACAAAACATAAGAAAACATTTGTTTTAACAGCAATAATGAATTGCAATTCGAAATAAACGACGAAAAGCAATCGTTTATTAGTTTAACTCCCTATTTTAAGCCTTCCCAAGCGGGAAACTATCTCTTCGTTACTCTACCGCTATTCTGATTCCTATTCCAGTCAACTGAATTATTCGGAAATTCAGAGTTGTTTACTCAAACAAACATGTTTCTTTAAAAAAAAACAAGCAGACGAATATAACAAAAGTGGGATTTAGTATAAATGCAGTAAGTAAATGCTAATAATGTAAAAGTAAACATGACTATTATATTTTTGTATTTAATTTATGCCTCTTAGTTACACAAGGAGAATGTATTAAAATATAGTTTCAGAATTTTCGAATGAAATAAAAGTGTAGCAAATAATGGTTTGGTCACGGGTAGTTTTTTCTGAGACTTTTTAAAAAGTTCATCAATTCTCCGAATAGTCCTATTGGTATTCCGATGAAATTGGTGTATATAAGTCAATAATTCTAAGGTCTGGCACATAGATGGCGATACTAATACAAAAGTCATATGGTTTTACGAAAGTATTAACCTTATATCGCACGTGTCAAAACTTTAGTTCAATCGGATTATTAATGTATAAGTTACTATTATTTAAGTAAATCAACTATTCAAATTTTTTTAGACAATTACAAATCTGAAATTTGGTTGGGTATAGATCATTTCTTTCCGCTATGTAAAAAACTATTTTTAAAAATCAGGATTGGACAAATTTTAATTCTGCTCCGTCGGATCGACAACAACAGTTTATTTGCATACTTTTTCGCGGTGGTAAGCTGACTTTAAACACGATCGTAGAAATGAATGTTCAGGTCGCCCAAATTCGACAGCTGCCTCCGAAAAACATAAAAAAGTCGACAAACTTGTTTTAGCGATCGTAATTTAAAGTTAATTTAAATAGCTGAAGAGTAAAAGATATAAAGAGGGAGTCTATCCTTCATTACATGAACATTTGTCAATCAGAAAGATGTAGTCAAAGTGGGGCTGCGTTTGCTCACAGTCGATCAAAATAAACAACGGTTCGACGATTAAGAGCGTTACTTGCAACTTTTCGAACGCAGCAAAAATAGGGGTTTACGTCACTAGGTGACAATATCTAACACATAGATCCGCATCTTGACGCCGGTGTCAGATCCACAGTAAACTATGTGGAAGAAGAAATTGCCATAAACGACGTCAAAATGAGAGAAAAAAGTGGTTATTTATCAAAACAATGAACCGTGTCACACGTCGATCGCAACGATTGCGATACTATGGTAATTGCACGTTCACCTCTACACAATTCTTATTTCCACCCAGCAACTGAGGACTTTTAGCGGACCGAAAAATAATGTCTAAAAGAGAGAGATTTGGTTCCAATAAAGAAGGTATATCGGAGACTGAGGCGTAGTTTAAAGCCCAAAACTAATTGTTCCTACAAAGAACACCGAATTATTAGAGAAGCGTATTACCATAAAAGGAAATTATGTCGATTAATAAGTTCCAATTGTGCCTAGAATTTTGTATAAGTCTCGGAACGTATAGAGTGATGTGTTCTAAGCTCCATGGATTTTTCTTCCATATTTTCGTAAGTAATTTCATTTGATGCCCTTAATCGGGTGATAAACAGTGCTGTTGTGGAATTCATTTTACTCATCCTGTAATATGCATTCTCTTAGTTGATTATTAACACAGCCATTACGATGTTCTTATCATACACCGTTCAGGAAAGAAAACATTAGTACGCGTATATCAATTAAAATTTAAAAAATACCCTTATTACCTACCCTACGTAAAGCAAATGTGTTCAAAAACACATAATACTCGGTTAATTAGTTGAAAAGCCAATTATATACATAAATATATAACAATAATATACACATACATTATTCTATATGAAAAGAAATGATGGGGGTGAAGTGAGAGAAACGAATCAGATGAACAATGATAAAGGGAGAATAATATTATGAAGACAGAATTTCAAAATAATTGATTAATACAGTCAAACTCCAGTTCGTGAACGTTTTTCCAACTGGAAACATTCGGATTTTGAGCAAAAAATTCAAGTAAAAAATCCATCGGTTTTCTAACAAAATTTCGATTCCCGCAAACGCCGACGGTAATCGTCTGATGAAACATTAACAGTCCTGTGTAGAATTACAACCTCTGGTTCTTCAATCAAAGTATAGGTTTCTTCGAAATCAATCTGATTTTTTTTTAATCTGGGTTGTTTCTTAGTAAGTTTACTTTTGAAAAATTATTACAAAATATGTAGTAAAATGGTGAGAATATATACTAAAATAGTCTTAATACCTAAATAATTAGAGAGAATAAGTTTTTAAGAAATAAGTGTTTATATTAAACAATATCGTTTGTATTGAAAACAATAAATAGAAACTGATTCTTAATAATTTTGTATATTATTAATCTATCAAATACTGAAAATCTACTTTTAAGGAAAAAATAACGAATTCATCTCTTTTACATTAGTTGTGCACAAGCGTTACAGAACGAACTAAGGTTGAACACCGAAGTTCCACTACGTATGAAAAAAAATGAAGCAACGATAAAGAGTAGAAATCGAAAAATAGCAAATATGATACAGAATATTGGTTTCCACTTTTGACCTGAGACAGTTTAATTATCGACTCTAAGACAAAGAAAATATAGAATGTTTTCTTTTAATTAGAACGCGATTGCTTTATATTCATTTTTACATCATAAATAAATAATATTTAAATAATTTTAAATTATTTATCTCTGTGTTAACACACACACGAAGTAGGCACTAATTGGTTAATGGATACCGTCACTGAATTTGAAATAAGCTTAACCAAGGTGTAATCACTTACGCACTAATACGTTGAAAAAAGAATTGACCTGTTTCCCCGTTTTGAACAGATTTGGGTAAAGTAGCAATTTTCCGATTAATCGTTTCCAATAAATATTTTTATAGGTATTGTTTTGGTATTAAACAATATGAAATGGTTGATATGTTGTAAAACAAAATAAACCAAAGAAACACATGAATGCATCCCTTTATTAATTATCTACGTATGCTCCTTTGCTTCTGTGTGGGTGGGATAACAATATGGGTATCTTGCTACATTGTTTCTTCATATTTTTATAAGCATACATTCAATTTCGTTTCAGACAGAACGAGAGAGAGAGAGGTCGCTTTAAGTTTATCATTTCGTTAAACCATTTTTACCCTGTCTTTTCTCTTGAACTTTTCGAACATGTCTGCAAGTAACCATATCAGAATTTCGTCGATTCCGAATATATGACGACACATCCACCCTTTAGCATTAGATTTCGGTACTTACGGTTTTACTTCTACTATTTGACCCCTTTGACAACAGCACTTACATCACAATAACTAATATATGGTGGCTTTTATAACCACTAGCCAATCTCTCCAGTGTAATATTTCACAAATGTACACTAGTATATTTATATGAAATAAAACGATTACCAATGGATTATCAATATTTTAATTTACATTCGTCGTAATACTTGCGGCTATTTCACGAGGCAATTTCAATTACCACATGCTAATAATAATAACAATATCAACTTTATCGATATGCGAAGTAAATTGAATATACCCAAGACAATAAAAGAGGCCATCCCGATAATAAAACCACATGAATATATAAATCCGAATATTCTTTTCTCGGTCACTTCCGTTTCCTATTCTACGACCGTGTCTTCAACACCGACATTTAGTCTGGCCATCAATTCGGCAAGGAACCAATCCCAGTTTTGTGTAATGCATTGAGATTACACCACCCCCTGCATTGAAAATGTTGAATATGACTACCGAGTACTTATCTTTTGGCGCCATTTAGGTGCGCCATGTCTAACTATTTGGCATGGACTTGCAATTAATGTAACTTTCACTTCTGTTTCTCGTGAAAAAAATGGCGTCTGACACTTTTTCGCATTCTATCCTGGAATTACCAATCGAGCTCGGCTATTCTTTAATGCACAGCACAACTGTCTATCTTTCTTTATAATTTTCTCTCTCATCTTTCTTAGTTCTCTTTCTCTATTTCGCTATGCAAGTTTTAATTCGTTCATTGACAGGTAATATGAACACCAAGTTAAAGTGGTCCACACTGATGTATGCACATACCCATATACACACAAACAAAAGCAACATATATCGTTATCTTTAACACACTGAATGTTAGATTGAAATGCATGATTCACATTCAAAATAGAAAGAAAGTAAGCTTCATAATATATAGAGTATGTCTATCCGATCGATGTATTAATGTAAACTAATTTGCATATTGATTTGCCCAAAAACATTTCATTAATTAAGTATTAATTTTGATTGCTTTCTAATTGAACGATTGGTGTCATTTATAATTGCACATGGTTCGAGTTACGCATATGTGATTTATCGTGTGAATGCAAAATAAACACAGCGAACAAGTCAGTGAGTAAACCTCGTCTCTCCCCCACGTTTATTTCATTACGAAACGCCGTTTTCGGTTAATTTTCTTTCGTAAATTGTAAATTAAAAACAAAACCCTCACCCAGAAAGAAAACATACCGCTGCCAAGCAAACAAGTCAATAAATATATATCCTCCACATAAATGTTATCAATCTTTTTACATGGTTGGTAAAGTCTTAACATTTTGGGTGAAAGCGTTTTTTCTGGTCCTTCCCGGTTTATATTCTTTCGGGAGTTACGATTCTTGGATTCCTCAATGTCCTTGGCTACGTGGGACACGGATTACGTTAGTGTATATATATATATATATATATATATATATATATATATATATATATATAAAACAATACTTTATTCAATATTTAATTAGTTTAATTTATGTTTCATGCTTTTGCTATCATCAGTATAAGATGTGACAATTTCAGAGTGTTGTAAAGCACGAACCTTGGACAGAAACAGTCTCGACTCTGCAAGGTTGCGCTCTAAGTCCACGGCCACGGGATATTATCACGTAAATAAGAGAAATTAATTTATAGTTGTGCGTTAAGAACGCAGGCAACATACACTAGATAGTCTAGAGGGTTCAATGAACGTTTTCGGAACCTTGCTTATAGCTTGGTAACAGTCTATGTTAAACTCCCCAAATAGTGCTTAACTATAAAAATATTTTATTAACTAAATACTGAATTATATTAACCGACAGACGGTTGTAATGTATGAAATAAGTACAGAGTCAGCCTCGACTCTGCAAGCTAGCGCTCTATAGTCAGCAAAAGAACTTAAATACAAGGTACTACCGTTGAGATATAAGTAAATAGTTTGAATTATGGGACATACATACAGGAATCCTTAGTGGGGAGTTGTGTAGTGAGCTGTTTGTTCACATTACATATACACTTCTGCATGTTTAGACAGTAAGGAGAACTGTGAACAGGAACATCATTCCAAAGGCTTCCATTTCGAAAATAGAAGCTATTAGAGTAGAAATCCCTTCGCCATCTGGGTACATTGACGGGGAAGCGGTGGGGTTTTATTGACTGACCGGTCGGTCATGAGTATTTACATCGAGAGGAGGGATCGGTGCAGCAAGCTCATCGGAGCAGATTCTGAGGAAGTACTCGTAAAAACAAGCATAGGGATGCAACGGCGAACAGACAGGGGATAGAGTCAAGTATGTAGTTTGGAACCTGTCTCGCAAGGATATGCTTGTGCATCAGTTCAGATGTGACAACAATACTCCATGCATGGGCGAATGGTGACTTTGTAGAGATTTAGGATACTGGCAGGTATGAGAAGTTGTCTAGCTCGGTAGAGGGAGCCCACCTTCTTTGCAATGTGTTCTTTGTGTTTATTACAATGTATGGTACTTGTGAATGTTAGGCAGGAGAGTTTGAATGTTTGACTCTCAGGTGGGGTTCTATATGTCATGCAATCGGTGGCTGAAAAGCTTTCTCATAATCGTTAACAATAATACCGAAAAGTGCATATACAAAACGGGCCCCTTCAGTGACGCTATAACATACTAAATACAACTCGATTTCTTAAAAGTATTATTTTTCATTTTTTCATGCAAGTAGTTTATTCATAGTAGAGCTTACGTTTTATGTCTGTCTGTTTGTGTGTTTTTCTAATAAAAAATAGTTTTAGTAAACAACACTAACTGCAATAAATAATTAATGTGACTGTAATAGAAATTACACTAATGAAAGTGTAGTATCGTTTATCTCCTCAGTCAGAGAACCAGAGATATTGACCTTTAAAAGAGGCAAGAAAATAAAGACTCAAACGATTGCTTTTCGTCGTGTATTTAAAATCGGAATTTCTCATCATTGTTGTTAAAACAAACATTTTCTTGGTTTTATTATTATTATTATTATTATTATTATTATTATTATTATTATTTATTTATTTATTCATCTATATAGTAATTGATGACTGTCATCGATGTTGTTGTTGATCGTAGAAGTAATTGCGGTATGTATATTCCCACCTGACGAGTATTACTATTCAGTACTCAGTCGGTGTTCTCGCGCAGATTATACTCAGGTGTCTCATGTGACGAAAAAACTCCACATATTTACAGGACCCTCTACCTCTTTTAGACTTTCCGTCGAATTTGGATGGTAAGATCCCAGTACTCCCCGCATTCTTCTCGTGGTTGTCTTGTTGGTGCGCTTAATTTTTAGCATTTCCATCCTCCTCGACCTTTTCCCGACTATTTTGTGCGGTATCAGCCGAGCCTTGTACCATCACTTTTTTTAGAAGGGGGGAAGTCAGTTCATAAAATGTCTCACAGTTATAGTTCCGTTTGGTTGATGTGGTGGTGTTTTTTCTATGTTTTGTCTTCTTCATATTGTAACTTCGATATGACGGATTGTTTTAATCATTGCTGTCCGTTTTATAGTCTCAGTTTTCCCTTTGATTGCAATTTCTCCCAGTTTATTCCCAGATTTTTCGGGACTGTTCCTAGTGCTCCTACGATTATTGGTATTATATTGACTTTTTTCATGCTCCATATCGCTGTAAGGTCTTTAGCTACTTTCCTGTCTCCTTCTTTCTGTCTCCTTGATCTTCACTCTGTGATCTGCTAAGACGGCAAAATCAACGACCTGGCAGGAGTTTTCCGTCTTGTTTACCATTATGTCATCTGAAATCCTTGCTTTGATGAGTTTATCTGTTTGCCCCGGATTGATTTTGTGATTTTAGTTTCCTGTACCATTTGTTCAAAATGCATTATGGTTTGCATAGTCTTTAGTGTACTGCCTTCTCCACACAGTTGTGCCTGAACTTGTATTTTCGGGAGGAGGGGGCTAGTTGGATTCATACACTTATTAAGTTATTTACTATTTCTTTTTCTTGTTCAGAGTATTCATTTGCTATTTTCTTGGGTTTTGTCTATCTTAGCTTTGATATAGTTAGTTCTAATCGCATTGTTTTGTGCTGCTGTTGATAGAGATTCCGTTTCACTCTTTAGATGTATTTTACTTAGTTATGTCAATATGTTTACTTGAGTCACTTTTCTTCTAATTCTTATGCATAGCTTTTTCATTTCTCACTTTTCTTGTCGTGTTCTATTTCTAGTTTCACTATCTACTGTATTGTTCATTTTGACGGTGTCTTTTACAGCAGCCATTCGCATTTCTGTGTGCTGTTTTTTTTCTAATGTATTGTTTTAGTGTCATTCACAAAGTATTCTATAATTAGCGGTCTCTTTTCACTTTCTCTTCTTTTCACATAGAGTCTGTCAGTATCATCCTTCGTGTGTAGTGCATTGAGCATGTCCATTAGCTTCATTGTCTTCTGGTCAAATGCGGTAGTTACTTTTTGTTTAAACCTATGAATGATCCATTCTAAATTGCATTTCCGTGTTCTAGCTCGAGATTCTGATCGTGCTTATGAGATTTCTCAGTTCCTTTTTACTATTCGCAAATAGCTTCAGGTCGTCCATATACGTGAGGTAGTTTATTTTTATTTGTGTGTCTGTAAACTTGTATCCGACATTATAATTCACGAGTATATTGCTGAGTAGCGCCATGGCTATGATAAACAGATGTGGTGACAGACAGTCATCTCGGAATATGCCTCTCTGTATTCCTATCTCCATTACGTATTGCCCTACAGCTGCCAGTTCAAGTCTCCATGTTTCTATTGCTTTTCTTTATAAGATTGGTAGTCTTGTCGGATATTTTGTAAATCCTTCAGCACTTAATTTTGCATGCTTAAGAGATTCTGTCGTAGGCTTTCTTGAAGTCGATCTATGCAATGGCTGTATCCTTTTTTTGATTTGTACTTCCTTCAGAGTCGTTTGATCTATGTGTAACAGGCCATGCGTCGCTCTTTTTCTCGTTTCGGAATTCTTTCTGTTCTTCAGGAAGTGGTCCCCGATTATTTAGTGAGTGTATAGATAAAGGTATTATCTACTTCTGTAGTGAAAGATATATCGGGAGTTATCTCCCCCTTATTATTATATATACATTTTGCTTTTTAGTAGTAAACAGTGACGGACGTTAGAGGGGGTATATTTCATACTGTACAGTGAATGGTATATCTGTTCTCTCAATTTAACCGTTTAAATATTCACCATCGTTGGTAAACAGGCAATTATCTGTAGTTGCTTGCGATCGTTCCTGTTTCGGTGCATTTTTGTATTAATGTGATTCTTCCTTTGCCCATCTTTTCTGGCACGTCTACTTCGTGGAGACATCTTTTTAGATTTCACCTTATTCTTTCATGTAATATCGTGGATTATTCTTAAACCCTAACACACGCACTCAATCGTTTCCTGGTGCTTTCATGTTGCTCATTTTTCTAAAAAAATGTCTTCAGCGTTTCTTCCGGAATGACATGTTATGTTACTTCGTCAATTTATCATTATTATTATTATTAGTAGTAGTAGTAGTAGTAGTAGTAGTAGTAGTAGTAGTAGTTGTAGTAGTAGTAATAGTAGTAGTTGTAGTAGTGCAACGATATGCCTTATCAAAACACGCACTTTAAATAAAAATCACTTATTTGAAATGTTCTCAGTAGTCTTATCACAATTTAATGATGACACGCCGGTACTGTCATCATCTAGTGGACTGCATTTAACAGTCATCATCATCATCGTCTAGTTGGCCGCTTTTCGCCGTCATAATCATCATCATCATCATCATCGTCGTCGTCGTAATCATCATCATCATCATCATCATCATCATCATCATCATCACCATCATCATCATCGTCTAGTGGGCTTCATTTCGCCGTCATAAGCAATGTCGTCTAGTAGGCTGCATTTAGCCGTTATCATCGTCATCGTAACCATCTCTGTTATCAGGAACTTTTCATGCACAGAAAGGAAAGGCGAGCCCGACGGAGAGATTTACTATGGAGGGGCATTCTCGTTATTATTTTGACGCATACATCAACCATGTTAAGTTATTCGTCGAGAAATAGACAATTTCCCCGGCAATTCGTGTATTGATTACGACATTAATATGATGTTTATTTTGTAGTATATTTCAAATTCACTGTTAGAGTTTATTATTTGTTTCTTACAAAACAAAACATATACTTCAAGTAACCTAACTCAAACTCTAAGTCCGAATGCCGCTAAAATTCTGCGAACTGCGGAGAAATAAATATAGTAATTTGAAGTCGGACTTAGGGTTAGTGGTAGGGTCAAAGGAGTTTTTGTATATCATTTCAGATAACAAATTAGTATTTGCCACATGTTCCGCAAAAATAAGAAAACTAAATATTATTCACAAAAAATAATAAAAATATTCGCAAAATTCAGACAACAAATTTATATAAAAAATTATTTTGCCCCGTCATCAATTGCAAATTCAGAGAAAACCAACTGCTAAAAGTTGGCAGACAGTTTTAAAGCTAACCGCTTCAACATAACCTTATAATCTTATGGTTATTATTATTATTATTATTATTATTATTATTATTATTATTATTATTATTATTATTATAATTGTCATGATCTTCATTATTATTATCA
Organism: Sepiola atlantica; assembly: GCA_963556195.1. NCBI lineage: Eukaryota > Metazoa > Mollusca > Cephalopoda > Sepiida > Sepiolidae > Sepiola > Sepiola atlantica. Next base: position 45,541,957 of record OY744532.1, on the reverse strand, counting down.
TTAGTAGTAGTAATTATTACCATTATTATTAGTTATTATTATTATTATTATTATTAGTAGTAGTAGTAGTAGTAGAAGTAGTAGTTATAATTATTAATAGTAGTAGTAGTTGTTGTAGTCGTAGTAGTTGTAGTAGTAGTAGTAAGTTCAAAAACAATTTCTTTTTTTAACCCTAAAGTATTTCAGAGTGTTCACATGTAATCAATTAACAATGAAGAATCTCATAACATACTCTTCCTTAAGCGAACCACTAACTATAAATCTGGGTACCCCCCCCCTAGCCCCAAAATACCCATCTACGAACGAAACGCTTAAAAAACACTGATCTGAATTTGGAATCAAGATGAAATTTAAGATAAAACAGAAATCCGCAATAATCAGAAAACAGATTAATATTTTCCAAAAAAACATAATCCATCAAATTCAGACAACAAAATAATGAGGTAGATTATTTTGCCCAGTCACCGCCTCAAATACACACAAAACTAATTGCTGAAATTTTAAAAGCTAACGGCTACTATATAATTAATTATTGTTAGTTGTGATATATTAGTAATAATTTTCAATAATTCCTTTTTGGAGCATAGACTGTCTTGAGTTAATCTCCATTATAGAGCAACACAGTTTCCTTCTTTCTGTACTTATCGACACTTAAGCCGAACCATCAAATCCTATTAAAGTGTCGTATTAGCAGTGATGAGAAAGGCAGTATAAAAGAAGTGCGTCCCTTCACTCAGACGCTCATGCAGGGACAGTGCGTATATCTTCGACGCGCGACAAGACGCAGCCTACTCAGTCTCCGCGAACGCACCTGCTATATGAATCCTTTCCAGAAATTACTGCGCCATTTCACCACCATGACGATAACAGTAATCATTAACAGTAGAGTTTCTCTCGAATCCTTGCTGGACGCAACAACAGTTTCATTATTACAATGATGACAGCAGCAAGTTAACCTTATCTTTCTACATCACAAATATAATGACGAGTTATTGGCTGCGTTGGTCAAGTTGACGACCCCTCGTTGGAATTAATTAACGCACGTTCAATCATCGGGATTAGTGGTGCATTATTGTCGAAGTCAAATGTGCAAATTGGTCTGCACAATTGTAAGAGCGTGAGGTATGCAAGTGGGTTTGCAGAGCTGAAGAGGCAAATTTAAGTTGAAGAGTCCTTGGTGGAGTTAATCAACCAACGTCCAGTTGTCGAGGAATTAAGTAGTGCATATACAGCTCTACTCGTTTTAAACTAGTGCAACTTCTTCCATATTGTTGTCATTGTGTACTTTGTTCGTCGGATTTCCGGACCTTTTTCAGACTGGATCGATTTCCGAAAAGGTTTGGTAACAGAATCGTACCTGGAGTGTGTTGGTAGTCTTTGAATGGTGTTATTGATATCTTGCTTAGCCCAATTTTTAAACAAACAATAACGCAGCAGTTGCTGGGGTTTAGCTAAATTTGTGAGATGTTCATACCCCTAAGGACTGGACGTTCTGCATCTTCTTTCGCGCTTGTGTCCTGCGTCAGATCACGTCAGGGTCAACTCTTGTCAGACAGATAAATATATTGACTCCTGTAATTTAAGAGTATTATATTAATGAAAATGTTATTTCTAACTTAAACTTTGCAGGCAAGAGAAAATATTTTTAAAAAATTAAACAAACATTTTATTTCTGACATAATCAGGAATATTTTATTATTAATTAAATGTTCTTACCTGGCGTTGCCCGGGACTTTCATTTACTTTCATTTGTCGTTTGATTGTTTTTTTAAATTTTAACTATCGCATTTGTTATTTTATCAATTTTCTTAAATAGAATTTTAAAAGTTTAATTTATATAAGGTATCTTTTGGTTATTAAATTATCCATTAAACAAATCTATTATAAAAGTATAACTATTTCTAAGTAATGAGGGTTAATCTGGAGTGATGGACTGATGTGGTTTAGATAGTTATCAAACTCGTCAATCTTTTAATAGACAATACTATTCTAAAAGAAAAAAAGCCAGAGATTACATTATATTCGATAGTTAAAAGGCTTGCAAATTGCTTTCACATTTTAAAGGGTGTAGTAAGATTTATTGCAGCGCTGTACTGTGACATTTTATTTCTTACCGTGAGTTGATTACAAGCTATTTTGGCGCGAAAAGGAGTTTATGAAGACAGTAATTGTGAGATAAGGCAAATGTGTGATATCGCCGTTTTTGGATGAAGAAAGTAAAATTGGGGGCTCAGCTACACAAATTTCAAGATTTTGAAAGTTTCAGTCCACTTCTATTGTGTGGCGATGCGTGGTAAAATTACTTAGATGAGGAACATTAAGAAATGAGGCTAGAAACATAGTTCGCTGAATAACATTTTAAAGCATATAAAACACTTAAACGATTCAGGTTGGCTTTTGGAGAAGTCAGGGAGAAAGGGTTGCTGCCGGAGTTGTAGTAAGAGTTAATTCAGTGTTTGATGAACAGTAATTCTGTTTGAACTTCAGATTGCCGTTTTTCATCGCGAGTTGATTACAATTAGTCATCAAGTAATTAAGTTTTTAACTACTTACAAAAACTTGAAATGGTGATTTGTTTTAGAATAAAGTGATTTGCAGTCAAGTAGATTTAATTAGTTTCAAATAGAATTTTCAAGTTTCCTTTGATTTTAAGTCCTTTTTTCTTTCAATAAATAGTTCATTATAAAAACAGTATACAAAATATTAATTCAATCTGTAAGCCATCAAGTAAAACACTCGCAGATACGGCTAAATTTGTCTCATAATTGTATTAATATATATGTAAGCGTGGGAGCGTGTCAAAAATGTTACTATATAAAACGCAATGTGTGTGTATGTGTGTCTGATGTGTGTATGTTCCTTATAGAAAGAAAGGTTAGAGAACTTGAATACAATTGAAAAGAGTGATCTATAAAAGCACGCCTAGGGGTTATAGGAAGGCAGAACCCGAATAAAATTTTAAATGTATCCAATTTTTATAGAATTTTAATCATAAGTATATCATTTTTTAGGGAGAGACATATAAAGTGGTCTGAATATCTTAGAGCATTCCTTACTTTAGGAAGCAATATGGGTCGAACTTCCTTTAAAATTTCAAATATATCATATTTTCATTAAATGTGTACACTACGTATAAAATTCCCCGGGGAATACAATTGAAGTGGTCTCGAATATCTACGTTACCCTTGATGTGCAGAATACTTACGTCACATAACCGCTAAGTTACATATGAGTACAGAACCCCCTTAAAAGTTCAAAGACGTATATATGATTTTGATAAAATTTAAACCATATATATAAGCCACTAATTCAGAGAGTTTTAAAACATTTGAGCTTCTTCCAACTCAATTAGGGAGTGAAACAGGGGAAAGAGGTTGAGAAAACAAAGAAAGTGATATGATGTCATGAGTAGAGTAAAAATGTACATAGTAGTCATTCTTATTCAATCCCGAGCAACGTCGGGTCTGCCTGCTAGTGCTATATCAAAATGTCAGCGTTGAATGTGAATTGAAATTCTATTTTAACTCTAAGCCTGGCAGACTTACGACCAAGAGAACCTATTAGATCGTTGCTTTAAGCGCGTTTAAATGAGGTGCATCCATTCAATAAACGTGTATTGACGATAGCAATATTATCAGAAGGTAAAAGATGACGAACGTACCGACCTATGGAAGTATACAGACAAACCTTTGCTTATAAAAAATTGGTGAGCAATTCGAATTTCGAACAAAAACATAAAGTCGGAAATGCCTCGGTTTTCTTACAAAATTTCAGTACCACAACCACGTTGACTGTAATCGAAGCGTACCGACTGATGAAACATTAACATCGTTGTGCAGGTTTATCATTCCTCGGCTTTTCAATCCAGATCTGTTTCTTTATAAATCAATCTGTGTTTTTCGTTATTGAATATGGGTTTTTGTTAGAAACAATATTTTTAAACACTTGCTAAAACTAAAAAATAATAATAATTACAAAATGTGTAGTAAAAATGTCAAAATATACATTAAAATATGTCTTATTTCATAAAACGTTCCCCAAAAATATATTTTTTTACGAAATAAGGTTTTATATCATACATTTTAGTTCACTTATATATATATACTAGCAAAAACTACCCGCCCTCCGGGTGGCAATTACTGACGCTGTAGTTTTCTTTACAGAAACAAAACAAGTAAATTTCATTTGACATTTTGGTAATTTAAAGGAAATTTTTTTAAATGATGATTGTCGTAGTGTTATTTGGTATAATCAAATATGAGGGAAATATACTGTGCAGAACATCGTCAAATTTTGTTTGAATAAAACAACAACAAAAGGGTCAATTGATATGATCTTTAAGATATAAAACATCGATTAATTTTTTTTTTTCAGCATAAAAATTAAAATTACTTCCCCTTTAAAACTGATTATATAATGAATAGACATAAGGGTGGCACATCGATTGGTCTAATCATCCACTTTTATATTACTGAGTAATTCGAACTGGGTACTTTGTACTGTTAAGCTTTATTATAAAATAAAGAAAATACGTAAAGAATATTAAAGTAAAATACTTTATTTTTTTTCTATGACAAATCATTATAATCATCATCATCATCATCATCATCATCATCATCATCATCATCATCATCATCATCATCATCACTACGAACATGTGAACTCCTTCGTCTTTTAGTTAGGAGCAAAATGTAGTATCTGTACTGAATCTGATCTTAGTTTTTCTCTGTCAGGGGAGAAGAAATTTCTTCTAGACCGAAGCAATTGACATTTTTGTTCCAATTCAGAGTGCTAATTTTGGATTCTCTCCACGTTAAATATTGACATTGTGTCAAACTCTGTTCTCGTGAGAGGAAGTCAATAGGAATAGGAACAGCAACAACAACAGCAGCAACAAATTTATCCAAAAAAATAATAAACGCATGTATTTAATTATCAACAGATTTGAAAATGATAATTCATTAAAAATTTGCAAACCAATAAATATGCAAATGAGAGTCTACGAGGATGATATCAGGATGAACGAACTACACACACTGACCCCCCACACACACCAAAGGAGGGGTCAATGCCTGTGAGGATGATATGATCACAACAGAATATATAGTACACTACCCCCATAAACAACACTGGTAATCCTGAGGAAATGGTATCGTGAGGATCGAATGTATAATGTACGCCCCCTCCCGAAGAGACGGTAACGCCTGCGAGGAATGTATCATGACGAATGAAAATATACTACAGAGAATTAAATAAGCATAAACCGTTTTTATGTCTATATAGTTAAACTAGGTGGAAAAAAACTTTTGCATTTATTTCTTTAGATAACATTAAAAACTATGGCAAGTTTCATTGTCTATGTTAAACGCCTAAATTAAAATTGTCTCGAAAAATATAGTCGTCATCTTTATAAACAAAGATTAATATGCTAGCTAAAGGAGAACAATAATTTTCGTAATTTTCTAGTTAAAAAAGACATGTTTATTATAAACTTGAGTTATCGTAATTCATTAGCTAGTATTATGATGAACGAACATATACTACACTGATCCCCCCTGACAGACAATATATTATGATGAACGAACACTACTTCCTTCTACCCAAAAAAGGAGAAAGTCATTCTTGCGTAGGCGGTCTTATGAGAACCGAACCGATACTACCCCCTCCCCTTAAAAGATATTAAAACTACATCGAGTCTTGGGGATTTTTCATTCTGTGAGAATTCACACCTACACACGCTTAAACACAGAGGAGGTAATTCCTGGGAAGACAGTTTTATTACAACATAACCGATACTACACTACACCGCCCATTAAAAAATATTCCAATTTAATCCATTTTTGTTTTTGTTTTTTTATTTAAAAATGCCTTGTGACAAAAAAATATTTGTTATTGGTCTGTGACCTTTTGGCTAAGATTAAAATGTAGTATCTGTTCGACATCTCAGCGATATTTGACACTTTACTAAAGCCGGAAGTAAATTATCTCCCTTGAAAATGAAATTCTAAATGAGTTTTTAAACGCTATAATTTTTTTAATAACATTTCTTTATCTGTTGTTTATTTATAATTGTATTAATAGTACTATCGAAAAAACGATTACGTATGTAAAAGAACAGTTGAAAATACAAAGTAGAAAGGTATGTTACAGAATATCAATTTAATAAAAAACTTTAAAATAAATAAATATGCAAACAAGCAAAATCGAGATTTGTTTGAGTGAGTAGGAAATGCCTATACATAAGGTATTTTAACATATTCTAATATCATTAGAATTAAATAATCCTAACGTGTTTTGAAGTTAATAGAGTTAAGATAGATGGAAACACTTTCGCACTTATTCATTTATATATAAATATATATATATATATATATATATATATATATATATATATATATATATAGACAACTATGATATATATGATGCTTAATAATTATGCAATATCCATTAAAAACGTACAACTAGTCTGTATATAAGAATTGAATTGAGTATGGATTAAAATAACAAAACTGTGAGTTTGTTTCGCAGGCAGATCTGTCTTTTTCTAGAAAATTAAAAATGGTTGTATGTTGACCGTTTTAGATTGTCTGAGCTAGTTGTGTCTGATAGGCTGTTATAAGCATGGTCTGAATTCTTTTCTTTTGACGCATCGTTTGCGGCGGTGTTTAATTCTTCTTTCCTTTTCACTTCCTTTTTTGGCCTATGGCCGTTACTTCCCCCTTCTGCTTAGTTTAGACCGATGGTTCATGCAGTTGAGGAATCATAAAACATTCATCTGCTGCTTGGAAAATAATCAATCTCTTTTACATTATTAGAATGGAAAAATATGGTTCAATTTTCGAAAAATTCGGTTTTAAAACAGCTTTTTCGAACGGATTATGTTTGAAAACCGTGGTTCGACTATATAAGGCTGCAGGGGTGTAAGGGTTAAGGTTAGGGTTAGGGTGTATCTAAAAAATTGAAAGATGGCCATTATGTACTTTAGTTCCATCTAGAGAGAAAGAAATATCCATCGAAGTGACAGTCGACTGGAATTTGCAAGCCGCAATATTCTAGGCTTCGGCTTTTAAGTGCTCCATCAAAATGGCGTGTAGCGCTCGATAGCTGCACCTTTTGTCCTAAGCCGGTCAGCAAATATTGAAAGAGTTTCGGTAAAACGTCCAATTCTTTTGAGGAAATGCGCGGGAGGAAGAGTAATTCTTTTTTCTCATATTCAAATGCTTTTCTTTTCTCTTACATGTAATCTTTCTTTCTCTCACATTCCAATTCCTTTCGCTCGAAGTGTAACGCCTTCCTTTCTCTCACAGTGTAACTGTTTCTATTACTCATACAATGTTATTCTTGTTCTATAGTTCATATTTTAACAATTTTGCTATTCTATTTTTCCAATAGAATTACTATTTTCACTCACTTCTTATATCGAAGGTATGTTTGATTCATATTTAGTAGCAGTCCCGATAATATATATATATATATATATATATATATAAAAATATATATATATATATATATATATATATATATATATATATATATATATATATATATATATATATATTTGAACATATCCAACGCCCCCTTCACGAAACACCTTTTTTCTATTTTAAAATCTCTTTTCGCCGGACAACTTATCAACGGACATTTATTAACTAGACAGACTCCATATTATTTAAACGCACACTTTTACTCTCCATTAATTCATATGTTTCCAATTTTTTAATTTTGGCTTTCCACTGCCAACTTATCCATCTATGTAATTCCTCTGATGATAACATTTCAATCTTTGAAAACCCTTGACTTAAGGAAAGAATAATAAACATGATTTACCGAGTACTCTTCTTATTGAAGAATCGAAGTTGAAATAAATTTGTCATTCATACATATCTCTTCTTTCATTCATCTTAATATATATATATATATATATATATATATATATATATATATATATATATATATATATATATATTAGAAGCAAACTAATATAGTAATTGCTAAAAGTAAATTGACTTATTAAAGTGATCATCCACCAAATGACTTGGGACTAAATTTTTTTTTTGTTTTTTGTTTTTTTATATAGTTTTAATGGTTAGGAAACTTCCGAGACTATATATGAAGCGTTCAAATGCAAACGACATTTTCAAAATAGCGAAGCTCTAACGACAGAATATGTTGCATTCAATACTCTACCACACAACTAAATGATGGTTTACATAATATGGTACTGACATAATTCATCTTTGCTTTCAATTAAATTAAGCTTTTAATGAAAGTAGAGAGTTTATATGTTTATCTTTTTATGGTTTAATGTCTTCATTAATAGTAACTGGAGTTATCGTATTTTACATTCAAACTGTTTATATATATATATATATATATATATATATATATATATATATATAGAGAGAGAGAGAGAGAGAGAGAGAGAGAGAGAGAGCGAGAGGGATAGAGCGAGAGTGAGAGAGAGAGAGAGAGTGAACTATCCCTGATTTCATTGACCAAAACCTGTACATTCTAATCTGTTTGCCATCCACTTAGATCAATTCCTGATGCGTGTTTTCAGAAAATATGCGTTCGGTTTGTTTACTTCTAAAAACATTATATTCACTGATCTTTTTTGTTACAGTAATACAAATATTTGTCTTTTTTACATTTTTAATGCATATTGATGCTATTTTGGTAAGGGTTATTCGTACTACTATTCACATCTTTGTTGACCAATATACTTTACACATAGCAACTCTGTTTGTGGCTGACTTTGGGGACGTATGCCAATGTATGAGATGTCGGCAGTTTCAGTCTCCTTCGACTCTTGTGGTGTTCATATGCTTTGTTCTATTTATGTTTTACATTGCTTGTTCGCAGGTTATGTTGTTTGGTTTCCGCATTTGAAGATTTCCCTTGACATTATGCATTGTTCTCATTGCTTTGTGGTGTCTGGTTTCAGTTTCTCTTAGTCCTTTTCGTATTATTACTATTATCTCTATCACCCGCTAAGTCATTACATGTTCGTAAGTCGTTACGACCTTTCACACACATTCTGGAAATTGAGATCATCCGGTCAACAAAATGGTGAGTTGTTATTAATCTTATATCGCAAGGTAAAACAATTCATTTTCACCTATTTTAAAAGGAAGTGTTCCAAATCAAATTATGTCGTTCCGTAGATTAAATTTCAAATAAATACATTTCGAAAAGTAGCATTGATTTTATGGACTTCAATTATATTTACTAGATAATTATTTTACGATGATAAGATATAGAATATATATTGTGTTTAAAACAATTAAATGTATTATAAATAAATAAGAGTCATATTCGTTTCATTCATTTAAAGAAGACTGAGCTGTAAATGGCAATTATTTTTACGGAAGAAGATAAAATAATGTCTTTGAGAGACATTTTTATTTTAAAAGGGAGCATTGTTATAAACATAAAATTATACAGATTGATGTAAAAAGTATCGTTAAATTTTCACGGCGTACCACTTGTTATTATTATTATTATTATTAGTAGTAGTAGTAGTATTTGTACCTACTAGGAGCTTTCACACAAGGTATCGTCAGTGATTGCTCACCGACAACAACTAGAGGTGTTCCCTAGAGCCTGAGTGACAACAAGCCTCCTCAGAGTTCCAGTATTCTCCACCTCTTTTCGATCACTACCGCAAATTACCTTACGGAATCGTAACAGCCGCCTACCAATTGATTTCTCGCTGACAACAACTATTGGGATCCCCTGGCACTTGGGTTACTATAAGCCTCCCTAACGTCTCCGCACTGTTCCAGTGGAAGTGTGGTTAGTGCTCCACGGTCTTCCCCTCACCCCACCATCGATAACTATTTTGTGTTGTGTCAGCCGAGACCAGTGCCATTTTTTAAGGGGTTCAACTTATGATGTTTCTGGTAGTTTATGTTATTTAGTTCGTGATGCTGTGTTCTTTCAGTGGTTCTGTTTTATTTCTGTTGTAATTTCCATATGACTGGTTACCATTCGTAGCTTATGCGGGCTGGCTCTCGCACTCGAGGAGTTTCCTTAAGATTGCACTGTTTTGCTCATTGCCTTTTTTGGTATGGTCTCAATGCTCTCTTCGATTCCAATTATTTAAAGTCTTTTCTCCAATTTTTTTTGAGAAAGTTAATTGTCCTCCTACCATTATTGGTATCATATTTACTTTCTTCATGCTCAATATTCCTTTCAATGCTCTTTCTAGTTCTGTGTATTAGCCTCGTTTCTCTGTCCCCTTGATCTTCACTATTAAGTCTGTTAGAACGGCGAAGTCACCGATTGTGCATGATTCTTCTTTCTTGTCGATTATTATAACATACGGTCTCCTATGTTGTATGAGTTTATCTGTTTGTACATCCATATCCAACAGGAAGTTGTGTTTCGTTTTCCAATACTGTCTCTAGTTTATGTACCTACCATTTGTCTGTGTGTTTATAATTCAATCGTTTGCACAGTCCTTAGTGCACTGCTTCCCCCCAACACAGTCGTATAGGTTCTTAAATTGTGGGCGGACAATTTGCTGCATTCACTTATTATATGATGTACTCTCTATTTGTCTACACAGTCTGCATTTACTGTTTTTTGTGAGTTGTATCTATTTTAGCTTCAAAGTAGTTTGTCCTAATCGATTGTTCTGTGCAGCCGTCAGTAAATATTCCGTTTCTATGTTCAAGTGTTCTTTTCGTAGACATGCCCAGCTATCTTTTTTTGTTTATTTTCTTGCCGGCCTTATAAAGTGTCTATGTAGTTGTTTTCCCCAATTTATATTGTCTTTTTGTTTCTGGTTTAAGTGCTTCATGATTTGTTAGTAAAGGTCGTGTATCTTGCTAGCCTTTCCGTGTTCTAGTTTATGTATTTTTCCAGCTTTTTTGTGTTTCTTACACAGAGTCTTTTATACTTACCAGTTATCTTCCCCTTCATATATTTTCATTTATAGCCTTTCAGTATTGTCTTTTTAGTGTAGTGCGGATGATATAGTCATTAATTTTCTAGTCCTCCAGTCAAGGCGCCTGGGTTCTTCTTTAGTCCAGCCTATAAATGGGCACACGTATCTTATTAGTAATATTGCACAGGTGAGTATTTCTTTTTTATTAGATTTCTGCTTTATAATTTAATTGTTCAGATTTGTCTTGTTCTTCGCAAATATTCATTTCCAATCCACGCTTTCATTTCTGTAGATGTTATGCTATCTGCTTCGAGAACTTCCAAATATTTATAGCTCACCTGTACACCTAACGACCTAATCTCCTCTTGGTTGGTCAGTTCTATGCCCTCTGTCGTCTCCAGTTTTCCTCTTTTCATCTCTAACAGTACACGTTGTCCCATTCCGAATGTCATTTTAATGTCCTTGCTCAATAGTCCGGTCGTATTTATCAGATTTCCCAGTTCCGTGTTGCTTTCTGATAATAGTTTCAGGTTGTCCATGTACATATATTGTTTATTAATGTTCTGTGTGAACTTGTATCCTGAATCAGATTTTCGTAGTATGTAGTTGAGTAACATCATGGCTATTATAAACAGTAGTTGCGATAGAGAATCTCCTTGGAAAATGCCTCTCTGTATTTTATAGTATCTAGCGTTGCCCCGCAGCTGGTAGGTCTAGTCTCGATGCTCCCATTGCTTTCTTACTAAGATTAATAATACTGTCAGGCCTCTGGTATATTTTTAAGCACTCAATTATCCATGCTTTCGGGATTCTGTCGTAAGCTTTCGTGTCGTCAATCTATGCCATAGGCATGTTCTTTTTTCTGCTAGTTACCTACTTCAGGATCGTTCCCGTTTTGGAATATTTTATTTATTAACATTTTACTTTCTATGGGCATCGACTATGGTTCCTCTGTTTTGCGAATACACCCTCTCAGTTCTTTCATCTAAGGTCGTGTATTTTTACAACCAGTACCCATGTATTCCATCTTTGCAGTTTGCCATTTCCCTTAAAATTGTCTTACTCGGTTCTTCATTTATTTCTGTTTCCGTTCCTTCCTCAATTTCCTGTTTATCTTTTATGTGTTTCAGTCACTTTCTATTTTTCTTCTGTTTTTATGTTTTCCCCATATCTTGCTCAAGGAGTGTTGTTTTCTCGGTTGGGTCTTGTTGTTCTGCTGTTGTTCGTTCCCTATTTACGATTTTGTAAAACTGGCTATCATTGTTTTCAAAAGTACTGTTCCGATTTGTATATATATATATATATATATATATATATATATATATATATATATATATATATACTAATCGGAACAGTACCTTTGAAAACAATGACAGCCAGTTTTATAAATCGTATATATATATATATATATATATATATATATATATATATATATATTATATATATATTACATCTATTATTATTATTATTACATCTATTATTATTATTATTATTATTATTATTTATTTATTTATTTTATTATTATTATGCGTAGCTGTTATAGTTGTTGATCCGATAACGTCAGCGCAGCAGAACGTTTCCTTGGATACTAACAATGCATACTGGAAATAAAGCATGCACATATGAAATAAAGTTTTACTGTGCTATTCCCAATGCATTAAGTGTACATTATCACGTGGTCTTCCGCTCCGTCGACCTCAACAGCTGACGAAATACACCGAACTCAGTGAACATGAATATTAGGTTAATGTCAATCGCTTGCGGAATAGCATATTCGAAGAGAGAACGGAAAACAGTTGAAATTGAATGAGAAACGAACCAATAAGATGTTAGAATATATTTAACATAGTATACGGTTAAGAATAAGGATGATATTTGAAAAAAAAAGCAATTTAGATTTTAGAAGCATGTAACATATATGTTACGTGCCACAAATGACGATAAAAAACAATGGCTATACTTACAATGTTCCGATTCAATTTGTGCGTTTCGCGTTGTAAATATCATTTTAAAAATAAGTGAGACAGACCAACGGACAAACAAAGTCTATAACATTGATAATGGTATCTGTAGTAGAAGTAGTAGTAGTAGTAGTAGTAGTAGTAGTAGTAAGCTGAGCGTGAAAGGCCCTCATATTCGGTACTGATTTTCGATCTTATAGCGTTTAGCGAAACAGGGCGCTAGTATTTTATTTACCTCCTCTCGAAAAGTTTAAACACAAGGTGAGGGGTGGCCTTGAAAAGTCATCGCACTAGGATAAGCGCATTGTGGCTTAAGAAAATGGCTTAGCATCCCCGTTAGCATTCTGTGTTCAAGGCTCCCCAGACGATTAGCAATAAACTAACCCTTTCTAAGAGGCCTGGAAAGGTGTACCTCCTGGGCCTGAACAGAATATTTCACAGCCTGAGAGAAAAAATAACTGTGAGGAACAGGGCGCTAGTTTGTGGCCAGTTATAATTCCCAGCACGTTTCATAGCTATATATTTACATGTGTGTATCGTATGCTCACAGGAGCTAACAACCACAAATTGTTCCTCATCTAAGTACTTGCCAGGCCTACCTTTACTTGATTTTTGTTGACTGAATGCAAACCGTTGTCAACGTGATTAAAACGTCAACAATGCGTGACTTATCTAAAATACTATTTTTAACAGAATTTTGACGGACGGATGAAAATACTACTTTAAACGTTACAGTGATGGACTTACAGACCGGACAACAGAGTCTCTAAAAAACATATGTGGACGCATCTAAAATTCGGCACAGACGAAAACAATACACGAGGGTTACCAACAATTAGAGCCTCTTATAAAGATGATTTGATGCATTTGAAAAGAATACACTTGCATACTTTTGGTTATTCGAACTACATTTATCATCATAATGTTTCGGCTGCTGTAATCGACGATGTTGTTTAGGTGTATATTTTCGAACGCAGAAATATTTCTGTCGAACTCGGGAATCTGGACGGTATTCCGAACGGAACCCTTTATTTAATCCACTGGGATATCTTGACTGGGAGAAGTCGTCAGTAATTCGCAATTCTTCTTATCGCCCGCACCGAGAATTAAACCTTCAACCTTCAGATGACTATCACTGAGAACTGAATTTAACTTAATACTATATCCAAAGCGCCACGGGTCCTTGTACAAATTGAGGGAGCCTTAACCTATTTTTGTTTTTTCTATGTGTAGTCTAACTACTTATCACTGTATATCAGTACTTTTATTAGTACATATTACTGTATATATTGATATATATATATATATATATATATATATATATATATATATATATATATATATATATATATATATATATAAAATAAAAACAATTACATAAATATCCAACATATATATATATATATATATATATATATATAAAAAATAAAAACAATTACATAAATATCCAACATATATATATATATATATATATATATATATATATATATATTGTAACCTTGTCTATTATTTATAATTAATAGAAATCATCAAACGAAATTTATTAAAAACTTATGTCTCAAGTTTTAGTCGCATTAAATACAAAGTTTGAAAGAATTATGCATGACTAAATAATATCTACTCGCATGATGTTAGGTATGTGTATATGTTGATATATTTATGTGTATAAGATTCACTCCTAAACGAATTAACCGGTCATCATGAATGTTAGAACACAGCTACTAGGCGTACAAATTTGACCTATAGACTATATTTAGTTTAATTAAGATTTAAGTCTTTCTTTAAAATGCAGATATTTCTTATTTTTATGAAATTTTAACGGAAAGTATTAGACATCAATTAATAAATATTCCCAGAATTTCAGTTTCTTAGAGTATTTTAAACGTTTAACAGGAGTATATTATAGGCACGATCTCGCATTGTTAAATTTAATCAGTTAAAAGTTACATGCAATTTGATCTATATTAATTAAACTCCAATTAAGCAAGATGCATGATCTTCAATTTCTTCTTAAAACTCATTAAGCTTAAAACATTTTTAGAATTTTCTTAGAATGAAAATCATGTCATACATTTTGAGCAAAATTTAAATGACTATGCTAGACATAAGATTTAATATCATTATGTATTGATTTTTATCTTCGAAAATGGCATTAAAATGGTCTAAACCTGTTGTACTCAAGGAATTCATTTTACCCGTTCTGTGAGGATATATTCTTATTTTCTATATAATATATCTGAAGTGTTGATGTAAAATAGATGTAAATAGTATATTACTTCATCATATGCGTTCAAATTCAAGTTCATCTGATTATTTTCGGCTCAATTCTGGATTACCTAGATGCACGTTATTTCCAAAAACAGACATATCTAATTAAAATTAAAACGAAAACGAAAACAAAATTCGTAAGAATTAAAAAGTAACGGTTAATTGATTTGCTTTATTCTGTATTGTTTGCATTAGTTTCCTTGATTTCATTTTAAGAACCAACTACTGACACGAGGGTTCAACGTGCATGTTGCCAACATCCCTTGTGAAATAAAGTGCTGCGATGGAAGCACAGGCCTTGAAAACAGAACGTTACATCCTGTATTCATTTCAAAACAGCCAAATCCGATTCGTATAGAACATTTCAGAGTGAACTTTCGTCATAAACACAAAATATTAAAATATTACAGATGAAACCTTTTTTTAATCTCAGGTCACGAAATATGAGGATCATAACGAAGCCAACGTATTTGAATGCTTAGCTAACATTTTACTTTAATATATTTGAGTAACATTAGTATAATCGAAAAGTACGACTACCAAATTTTTTTTAAAATGTATGTATTCAACATAAAAGGCATGTATTCAAGGGAAAGTGTATTTATTCAACAAAAAATGCATGTATTTACAAAATGCATGTTGTAATTGTTGTTGTTTTCCCATAAAGTCAGGAGACGTCCTCGTGGAGTCAGGCAGATACTGTATCTGTATCTACTTTTTTATAGGAATGATACAACCTGGTAGTGCCCATATCCTCTCCAGACCACATACATCACCTAGTGTTTCCAAATTGTCCCCCATTTTGTACTGGCCAGGCTCAACATTGCTTCACTTCGGTGTGTCAAAGAGATCATGTCGTATTAAACACTAAATGCATGTATTCAACAAAAAAGTGTATGAATTACTCAGAAAATGTATTTATTCTACAACAAATGCATGTATTCAGCAAAAAATGCATGTATTACACAAAAGATCAAGGTTTACAGAATTCTACGACAGTTGTTACTCAACATCAAATGAACAGGAAACGATAAGGATGCAGCAACATTCCTCAGCTCTTCATGTCTGAAACTTGTGCAAATTGTGTCAATGAAGTTAGTCAAGACTTTACGGTGGCGCGTAGTGAAACACTCTGGCAATACACCTGCACGACACTACAAGTAAACAGCTGGGGTGTTGGGAATGCAGGACGGCCAACTTCTGTTGTATTATTTTGAGATCGAATTCTCTTTTTTTAATAATGCTTCAAACCACATAATAAAACTACCAGGTTTGAATTTTCAATACTTTCAGTATCGGCTATTACACATTTAGTTATCATTTTCTATGGATTAAAATTGGCTTACCTGTCAGTTTCATATATTTTATATAGTAGATTTTGAGAAGCGTTCTCAACCGGAGTTCCCCGGAACGCTAAGGTTTCACCGGAATCCTACGGTTACCCGGAACATCCTGACTTTAAAAACGATATTAGTCGATAATTTAATAGTATTGGTTCGATAACGGTCGCACTAGGCGTAATCGACTTTTTATAATAATGAGTAATCGCTTAACAACGATAAATTCCACTCAAGGACAAGGGTTAATGTGATCATGAGGCGAGAAGTTAAAATAATGTATATAATAGACACATTTTTATTACTTAAAGGGATAGCTCGAAAAGTATTAGTTTACGTTGTTGCATTATGCAGAGAAGCAGTGCGCAGCAATGTGTTCCAAACATAAAAGTTTAAATATTTTGCGATAGTATCCATCAGGAAAATTACACATTGCTTGAGAAGAGAACTATTCGCTCGGTTCCGGTGATGTCAGTGTCTGCCTTGACCGTAAAGATGCAAATTCATCTTAATCTTATTGATGAAAGAAAAAAGGTTTATTAAATGTTTTCTTTTTTAATCGTATTCAAAAAGATTCTACCGCAAAAGAATTGTTTACTGTCTTTACACAATACAAAATCGACTTCAGAATCTAATGGGCGTCCGATCTCTGGTGTTTCTTACATCTACTTGATGAGAACAAAGACATTGCTAGTTTCTCTGGTCTCTATCGTTATTTCCATGGAAGGTGATCGAATGTGCATTAATCTGGATTATAAATCATTCACTACAAGAACAAGTCTTTCTAATGCAACTGAACAATATTTTTCTATCTTTCTGTATGTGAACAAGGCGAAATTTCCATGGACAGTGTTTCTTTGCAAGGACTTCGCGTCTGTATAACACAATACGTAAGTAGGACCGCCTTTCTGCAGATTACAACATAGTTGTCATCAAATTCAATTACAACAAATACTTGTCATTAACCGGTCCACAAGCTTCGTTCATTTCATTAATCATTTTAATACTCTCATTATAATCTTCCCCTTTAAACTGACAATTAATCAATCTTCTAAACTCTTATCCTTGAGTGGCTTTTCGCCTTGATAAATGGTCAGCCATAGTAAAAATATGTCTAAAGCAAATCCATGCATCGATACAAAACATTGAGTCTCTTCTACATCTTCAAACTGATCTGAAAGACCTATATACTTTCGGTGGAAAATGAAGAGTTGTCACAATGCCAACTTTAAAGGATAGCAAACACTTTCTTCGCACATTTGACATTTTCTCTTTTCTCGTGCGACTACTTAAAAAGGTTTGAACGAACAAATAGTGTCAATGCTATCATAGTGAATGGATCTCTTTATGGCAGAAGACTGGAAATAAAATAGATTTACCGGATTATTGCGACTCTGACAATAAAATCAATGTGACAGAGACTTTCTACGGTCAACAATAAAGTGTGATAAAAACGTATTACAACTGGTGACTCGACCAAATGAAATATAGTTTAAAGTCGGTATTTTTCTTTTTGTTCTTTTGTTGTGGTTTGTTTTGAACGGGACAAATCGAACACAGTGTTTAGTTTAGTAAACACAACGAAATATAAAGACGGGAACGATTTACATGGTGTTTTCTAAAGATATATTGTCGCTGACAACATAGACGGTTTAAAGAGGAACAATGTAAATAGCACCGAATGGACCAATCGAACTAAAAAGTGTAGAATGACTCTTGGATCTGAATAGCAAACGTGAATTATTCAATCTGATAATGAATATGGGAAAACTGTGAAGCGGTTGAATGAATGACTTTGATAGTTGAAAAGCCGAAGCACGAACAGATGATGAGCAAATCAAACCGGAAGGTGCAGTTACATCTAGGTGTGATTTCAATAATAGTGTGAGTTCTTCATTCTCTATTTTGTCAACACACAGAAGAATAATAAAAAAAAACAACTGCTGATAACACTGCATATTGGCTGGACAAGTGAGTTCCTGCCGTTAAATTAAAAAGGTTTAATAAAAATAACTAATCACAATTTTCAATATATCGTAGGTAGACATCAAATCGTAAAAAATAATAATAAACCGGAGTTATCGAAAATGTTCATGTTTTTTTTCTTGACCTTTCATTTTAATGATCTAAAAGTAAACAGAATTAAATTAACTTAAAAGAAACATCGATTACCAAACGATTCCAAAATAGAATTCTCGAAAAAAAAAAGATTCCAAAATTTGAAAACACAATAATTTCCAAAATGTTAAACACTGGCAACTCCATATATTGAGTACTAATAACTATTTTAAACATTTACACCGTAATCGATATTTCGATATGGTTAACGCTGCAATTCACTTGAAAGAAACGATCGCTTTTTTGTTATTTTTGTTATTTTTAGATTATTCGGAGTATTGTTCGGATTAAGATGAGAATTGTTGTCTGAATAAATCCAAATAATGCAAATGACAGAATAGCAAATAGGTACGAATCAACAACAATACAACGCGCGAAACAAATGGAAACACAACATCAACAATTGGCAACAATGACCAACCACATCAGTTCCTATGCAAGTACCGCGATCTATAGATAATGTATACTAGGATTAACCTTCAAATCACCAGTTCATTAAAGGTGTACAGCTTGAGTTCGTCTGAGATCAAATTCACAACTGGTTAGAGAAACATTAAGTACAGACCGACATTTTAAGCAAGCTCGCTCGCTCGCTTATTGATCATTGCACCCGCACCAACAAAACTGGATGTGACATAATAGCAAAAGTCTGAAACATTTTATAATACACATTATCAGTATTTACTTTAGAAAAGTAACGAACGATCGTGTTTTCTTCTTCTAAGATCAATGATTACACTTTGGTGGTTTAGTGCATGCTGATGCGCAAGCACATTCAAGTGACAAAAACATGTGTTAAATACACACTGTATCGATAAGACAGACGCAAACAATTTACAGCTTCATAAAATTACACATTTCATTCATTTGCAGTATTTACACGTATAAGAATAACTTTCGCTTTTATTTATGACTAGCAGGGATACCCAACGTAGACCGGTGCCCATCACTTCCCTGGTCACCCCATTTCACGCCTTCTGTCTCCGTTGCAACCATCTCCCTGTTCCTTTCGGCGAAAGCTGTCTCTTCCCAACCATTCTTCTTCCGTTGCCCAGAGTAAAAGTATGACATATTTTGATTAAAAGTACCACCTCTGTCTGCGCCTTCTATACACGTCTTTATCTCCGCCCCGGTGCGCATACTATGTACGCAACTATCTCCGTCTCGGTGCGCATACTATGTACGCAACTATCTCCGTCTCGGTGCGCATACTATGTACGCAACTATCTCCGTCTCGGTGCGCATACTATGTACGCAACTATCTCCGTCTCGGTGCGCATACTATGTACGCACCTATAGCCGCCCCGATGTGCATACTATATACGTACCTCTCGCCGCCCCGGTGCGCATACTAGATACGTAGCTATCCCAGCCCCGAAGCGCACACTATGTACGTGCCTATCCCTGCCCTGGTGCGCATACTATATATGTACCTAGCTTTGCCGCAAGAAGAAGAAGAAAAAGAAGAAGAAGAAGAAGAAGAAGAAGAAGCAGAAGAATAAGCAAACGAACTCCATAGGGGGGCAATACTGTGCCAGTTCCCTAAAAAATGTATTCCATAGGGGCGGTATATTGCACAAGCTCCCGGTGGCATATCTTACTAGTTTGAAGCAGAACAGATACTGCATCATCTCCACACCTCTCAAAAAAGAGGAGGTAATGCCTTGGAAGATGGTATCATGACAACAGAACAGCTACAACACAAACTCCACACCTCTAAAGAATATGATGTAATGCATGGGAGGATTGTATTATAACAACAGAAGATATACTACACTAACTCAACACCTCTCAACAGAAGAGGGGGTAATGCTTGGTAGGATGGCATCATGATAATAGAACAGTTACTACACTACTTCTTCACTGTGACGCATAATCGTCTGACACGCTCAGATCCAGCTGTATCTCGATCCAGTGCTTTGTTTAAAATGATAAAAACACACAATGTTTGTTGTTGACAAAATCATGAAAAAAACACATAAAAAACAAAAAACATCAAGAATATTAAGATTGGCGCCAAAGAGCCAAATAAAATAAACAAAAAGCATGAAAAAAATGAAAAATACATATAAAAACCAAAAAAAAAGTTTTTAAAAAACATCAAAAGTTGGGCAAAAAGGCAAAACAAAAAATATCTAAAAAACAAAGAAACATAAAATAAGAAATGAAAAACAAAAAAACATAAAACTTGGCGCCAAAATGGAACAAGAAAAACATGACAAAATGTCAAATAAAGCAAATGAAAAACTAAAAACCTTCTTACAAACATCAAAATTGTCGCCAAAAAGCAAAAAAAAATTGACAAAAGCATGAAAAAACAAAAATTAAAATAAACACAAATAAACATGAACAAACATCAAAATTAAGTCCAAAGAATAAGAAAAACATAAAAAACAAATAGACCAAAAAAGCTATTACAAAACATAAAAATTGGCGTAAACACATCAAAAAAACATTTTTAAAAACTTCAAAATAACAAATAACAAACAATAAAGATCAAAATTGGCGTCAAAACTTAACAAGTTACAAAAACATAAAAAAACACAATTAAAAAGAATGAAAAACACAAAAACAAAAAAAAATAAAAATTGCCGCCAAAGACCATGAAATTGACTAATACATGTAATTAAAAAACCTTTAAAACACTAATAAAAAACAAAAATCATCAAAAAACATCAACATTGGCGCCGAAGAGTGAGAAAATACTGACAAAAAATCATGAAAAAACATCAAAAAAATAATTAAAATAAAATAAATGTAAAAAATCCATCACACAACATCAACATTTACGAAAAAATAAAGAATAAACAGAAAGAAATTGACAAAAACAAGATAAAAAACGAATTCATTTCAACCCCCCATCCCCAAAATGATTGTATCACCCACGCCAACTCTTCTAAAAAATATTTATTTTTTGTAAGAAAAAAAAATCCCTTCCCCACAAATTTCTTTTAGTTACCCCTACCCAAAGAAATATTTTTAGCTAAAAAATAAATCCCCTACCTTAACCTTTTCTACTCTACCCCACCTAAATAAATATTTTTAGTTAAATTAAAATTCCCCTTCCCACAACTTTTTTTTACTCTCCCCATCCCAAATAAATTTTTTGAGTTAAGAAAAAAAAATCTACCTCCGACAAAATTTATTTAGCTAAAAAAAAGTTCCAACCTAGAAAAGAAAAACATTGACAAAAACAGGAAAAAACATTAAAAAAACAAACAAAGACAAAAAAACATAAAAAAACATCAAAAAATGGCGCAAAAAAGCAACAAAAAATGAAAAACATTTTTAAAATGCAGGCACTCTTCCCACAGGTTTGATCTCAGACGCTTTTACTTGTTAATTCCGACAGGAAGGAAGGATAGAAAGAAAGTAAAGAAGGAAATAAATAAATAAGGATTAGTGTCTATTAATTTAGACCCCCTTCATATTCTTTCTGATGTCATTTCCGGTTTCATTTCAAGAATGACTCGAAATAATATTACATATTACATTGATTTTCAAATCACTTCATAATAACGTTGAATTCAGGAAAACCGGCCCAGTTGACCCTCAACTTCCTCTTTTATCTGCAAAACTCTTTTACGAATTTGTTACAAAGTATTATACAATCTTTGTTCAAATTCAACCATACCTATGATTACTCATTAATTTTCTAACGTAATTCGAACACTCTAGTCGCTCGATGCTGTAATAAGGTTGATATCTTATCAATCCTCCATTAATTTGCATAACATTCTTAAAGAAAATCTTTGATCTTGGCCTTGTATTACATCTTTTGTAATTTTCCAATGTTTATTTCAAAGAAATGTATCATTCAAAATATAAATAAATTGGCTTTTGGGCTGGGATTAAAGTGTAGTATATGTTCCGATGGATACTACACAGTATAGACCGGACTTGATTACGCCTGTGCTGTGCAGTTCTAAGAAGTCCACCCTCCCAGGTTTTGCCTTCTCACCCTTTGAGAAAGGGGTTGCGCCCCATGCCGACGGGGCGCCCCAGGCATTTCTTGTAGGCCAGATCGTCTTCTTTCTTGAGGGTGCTGGCTTTCCAAATCCCACTTTCCCGACCTTGTGTCAAATCTTACCGCTGTGGGAGGAAGATAAATACATCTTAAAGAAAATATTTGTTCTTGGCCTTTTTCCTAATATCAAAGTGTAGTTTCTGTTCTTAATTTTTTCTCGGCATTTGGCCTGAGATCAAGTGTATTATTTCGTCTTATCCTATAGGTCGCGATCTTATACTCTGTAATAAAAAATCAGACTATCATTCAATATCCTCTATTCACTTCTTCCTTAATTACATTAACAACTATCTCATCTTTTTACATCACTCCTAGGCTTTATCTCATTCGCCTATGTCACTCTACCGGCGAAGCTATATGCTTTTGCTTGGAGCACCCCAACGGGCGAATGCCGATACTCTCTTCTCAAGTTTTGCCGGAGGCACCTGCACCGGCGTATGGCGACACTCTCCCTTCAAGTTTGGATTAAGGCGCTCTCACCGGCTAATGCCGATACTACCTTCAAGTTTGCCCTGAGGCTCTCCCTACAGCCCAAAGCAGACACTCTCCCTTCAAGATTTGCCTGAGGCGCACCCACCGGTTAATGTAAACACTCTCCTTCCAAGTCTTTTTTTTACTCTCTCCACCAACACAAATATTTTAAGTTAACAAATATATATATATTTTTAAACGTCACCCCCCCCACCCACCCCCGGACGTAGCTTGACAGACGGACATATATAGCTGGATTGACGAACAGACTGACGTAGCTGGACGGTGGCACGTAGCTTTATGGACGGACGGACTGACATAAGTAAACGGACAGACGATGCTGGACAGACGAACTTACGTAGCTGGGCGCACGTATGGGGACAGATGAACGGTCGGACGTAGGTGGACGGATTGACGGACGGACGGACGTAGATGGACGGATTGACAGACGAACGTACATACGTAGCTGGACGGACAGACGTAGGTGGACGGACGTAGGTGGACGGATTGACGGACGGACGTAGCTGAAATATTAGCCTTTATTAATTAAAAAAGGAAGGTAGAAAGGGTGGTAGTGAGAGGGAAAGAAGAAGGAAGGAAAAAAGGGGTGTAGTGAGAGTGATTTTTTTTCTCGGCACTCACTTCCTCTGATGCAATATCCAGTCGAATGGCATGAATTTTTCTCAAATCATACATAATATCATTGTTTTTTCCCCAAATTCGCACATAAAAACGTTGAAAAATGCAGGAAAAAAGCTACCCCCATTGGTGAAAATGGCTCCATTGACCCCCAAAAGGGTTTTTTCTAATTCTGAGATACCGTACGTATTGAAGGTTTTGTGACTGTTTGTTCAGTACTCTCAGAATGGATACATTAAATATATAAATTTTATTTAATATAATAGACTAGCAAGCCTACCCGGCGTTGCCCAGGGCTCTCTCTTCCCTGGTGGCCTCATTTCACCACTCCCTATTCATGTTGCCGCCTTCTCCCTGTTGTCTTCCGCAAAAGCTGTGTCTTCCACACTCTTCCTATACGTTACTGAGTGCAAAAGTATACCATATTTCTATTAAAAGTACCACCTCTGTCTGCGCCCTCTATATACGTACGAATCTCTACCCTGGTGTGGTAACTACATAGTACCTAACTCCACCCCAGTGGGCTTACTATATACGTACCTATATCTGCCCCGGTGCGCATACTATATACGTAACTATATCTGCCCCGGTGTGCATAGTATATAGTACCTACATCCGCCCCGGTGCGGATACTATGTACTACCTATATCTGCCCCGGTGTGCATACTATATACGTACCTATATTTTCAACAGTGCGC
Organism: Sepiola atlantica; assembly: GCA_963556195.1. Classification (NCBI taxonomy): domain Eukaryota; kingdom Metazoa; phylum Mollusca; class Cephalopoda; order Sepiida; family Sepiolidae; genus Sepiola; species Sepiola atlantica. The sequence continues at coordinate 45,517,547 of OY744532.1, read as the reverse complement.
ATACTATATGCATACCAATCTCCGCTTTGGTTCCCATACTATATACGTACAAATTTCACTCCCGGTGTGCATACTATATACGTACCTATCCCTTCTCCGGTGCGCATAATATATATATATATATATATATATATATATATATATATATATATATATATATATATATATATATATATATATATATGTACCTGTCGCCGCCTCAGTGCTCATACTATATACGTACCTATCTACGCCCTTAGGCGCATACTATATACGTACCGAAATCCGCACCGGTGCACATATTATATACATACTTTTCTCCGTCCCGGTACGCATACTATACACGTACCTACTTCTGCACCGGTGCGCATACTACAAACGTACCTATTTCCTCCTCGGTGTCATATTATATACGTACCTATCGCCGCCTCGGTGCGCATCTATATACGTACCTATCACCGCCCCGGTGCGCATACTATATATGTACCTATCGCCGCCCCGGTGCGCATACTATATATATACCTATCTCTACATGGTGCGCATACATAAGAACTCATATTAATGCGTCCCTTCCGTATCAAAGAACCAACATTATTTTCGTTCATGTTGTGTCAATATCATAAAATATAACTCATTAATTCGTCCCAGTCGTATCAAAGAACAAAAATGAAGTTCATTTATATAGCGTCACTATCATAAATAAGAACTCATATTAATGCGCCCCTGTCATATAAAAACAACATGGTGCCTTCCTGCTCCTGTTCATGAAGAAAGATTCAAAAAGAAGTAGAAGAAGAAAAAGAAGAAGAAGAAGAAGAAGAAGAAGAAGGAGAAGTAAACATATTCCATAGATGCGCAATACTGCACAAGACTCCTAAAAACGTATTCCATGAGGGCGGTATACTGCACAAGCCCCCGGTTTCATATTGTTGCTAGTTTGAAGCAGAACAGATACTACATCACCTCCACACCTCTCAAAAAGGAAGAGGTAATGCCTAAGAAGATGGTATCATGACTACAGAACAGATACTACACCAACTCTACACCTCTCAAAAAAGAAAGATGGAATGTCTGGAAGGATTGTATCATAACAATAGAATATATACTACACTAACTCCACACCTCTAAACAGAATAGGGGGTAATACCAAGAAGGATGGTAGCATGCCAATAGAACAGATACTACACTACTTCTCCATTTCGACAATAATTGACTCACACGTCCAGATCTGGCTGTATCTCGATCAGGCGACCTGTTTAAAATGACCAAAAACTCTAAAAAAAACAATAAAAAAATGACAAAAATAATTTTTAAAAAGTTTAAAGAAAAAAAATCAAAATTGGTGCCAAAGAGCAAAAAATAACATTGACAAAAAAACATCAAAACACATCAAAAATACTATTAAAACATCAAAATCTGCGCAAAAAGCAGAAAAATAACCTTACAAAAAGATAAAAACATCAACAAAACATATGAAACAAGATAAATTCAAAAACAATCAAAATTGGCGCCAAAATTAAAAAAAAACGTCAAAAAACGTCAAAAAACAAATGAAAACCAAAAGACCTTTCAAAAAACATCAAAATTGTCACCAAAGAGTAAAAAAGTAGAAAAAACATTGACGAAAAACATGAGAAAACATGAAAATACATTTTTTTTAAAAACCCAAACTTGGCGCCAAAGAAGAAAAAAAATACATTGACAAAAACCATGAAAAACAACAAAAAAAAACAAATAAAAAACAAATAAGCCATCACAAAACATAAAAATTTGCGAAAACTCCCACTCAAAAAAAAAATGTTATCACTTACGCCAACCCTCCTAAAAGTATTTATTTTGTGTAAGGAAAAAAACAAATTTTACCCCCCCGCATTCTTTTTTTATTTTATGTACCCCCACCCTAAGAAATATTTTTTGTTAAAAAAAAAAAAATCCCTCCTCCCCCTACAAATATTTTACTCTCCCACACCCAAAGAAATATTTTTGGTTAAAAAATAAATAACAAATTGATATACTGACGGACGGATTGAAAAACGGACGGACATAAGTGAACGGACAGACAGACGCAGCTGGAAGGACGGACGTAGCTGGACAGATGTAGGTTGACAGATGGGCGGACGGGCGTAAGTAGACTGATTGACAGACGGACGTAGCTGGACTGACGGACGTAGCTGGACGGATTTACAGACAGACGTAGCTTGACAGGCGGACATATATTGCTGGACGGACAGACAGACGTAGCTGGATTGATAAACAGACATCATTAGCTGGAGGGATGGAGGGACGGACGAACCGTTGGACGGACTGACATACCTCGATGGATGGACAGACGGACAGACGTAGCTAGACGGACAGACTGGCGTAGGTGGAAGGGCAGACATAGCTGGACAGACGGACAGACGGACGGACGGACAGCCGGACGTAGCTGGACGGACAGACTGACGTTGCTAGACAAGCTGACAAACGTAGGTGGACAGATTGACGGACGGACGTAACTGGACAGATTGACGAACGGACATACCTAGTTAGACGGACAGACGGACTAAGCTTGATTGACGGACAGACAGATGGGTGGAGGTTCACGCACGGACGGACGCATGGTTTGACGGAAGGATTGACTGACGGGTAGATGTAATAGGACAGTTTGACAGACGGACATAGCTGGACGGACATTTGGACGTAGCTGAACGGATGTAGCTGGACAGACCAACTGACGGAAGAACGTAGCTGGGCAGACAGACGGACGCAGGTGGACAGATTGACAGACTGACGTAGCTGGACGGGCAGAGGTAATGGGATTGACAGACGGGCGTAGCTGGACAGACGGACGTAGTGAGACGGACGGACGGACGGACAGACAGACGGACATCGGCTGACAGATGGACAGACGGACGGACGGACTGACAGACGTAGCTGGACGGACGGACGTAGCTGGACAGATGGGCGGACGGATTGACAGACAGACGTAGCTTAATCGACGGACGGTTTGAATGACGGACGGACTTAGTCTTATGGATGTAGGTGGATGATCGGACGTAGCTGGAAAGACAAACAGATAAAGTGACGGATGTAGCTGGATGGACGTAACTGGACTGAAGTAGGTGGACATATCGACGGACGGACGGACTTAGCTGGATGGATGAACGAGCAGACGGGCGTAGGTGGATGGACGGACGTAGCTTGACAGACAGACAGACGGACAGACGTAGCTGGACGGACAGACGGATGTAGCTTGACGGACGGACGTAGGTGGACACATTGAAGGACGGGCGTAGCTAGACGAATTGACGGACGGACATACGTAGCTTGAAGGACGGATTAAGCTTCATTGATGGACGGACGGATGGATAGACAGACGTAGCCTGATGGATGGATGGACGTAGGTGGATTGATTAACGGACGTAGGTGGACGGACAGATGGACGTAGCTGGACGGACGGACGTTACTTTAATTGTTTCGCACCTGGTCTTTCCAAATAGTCATCCATTTAGTACTTGTCAGGATACGCGTTGCTTAACCTCGATTTTACAGAACCTGGTTATCCTAAATCGTCACCCATTAAGAAGTGGCCAGGATAATTTCTATCTTTGACCGATAATAATACTAATAGAACTTTCTTAACATTTTATTGTTTTATTCCCGAACAACGCCAAAGTCAGGGATGCGATGACAAAAACCAATCGCTGTCATAACCCAACTCTATTTAAACGTGTTGTTGTGGTCTTTCTCATGATAAATAGCGGGTCCATCGATCCCGATGACTAATTCGAAATTATTAGACATATTTTTATACTTGTCCAGAGTTTGCACCTAATTTCCGTGACTGCTCGGCGGTAGCGAGCCGACAGCTAACGGAAACGTCCGAGACCTACCGAGTTGAAAACGAGGCTGTAAAAAAACCTGACCAATCAGGCTGCTGCATCAAGCAGCCGATAACTATTTGGAGGAGACACTTGTTAACATAACAAAATGAATTTTCAGCAACTTTGCAGCTCGGTTGAATCTCCAGAGGATTGCATTAATTATTGTCAGCAGAAAGCTCTGCTGGCAAAAGCCATGCGTTGTAGGCGATGCGGATGACTTTGCCGGTTAGCTGCTAGAAAAACTATAGCAGACATATATGCCTGGAGATGCCCCACCCAGGAATGCCGGGCTTGGATTTCGTTGCGATCGGGGGCGTTTTTGTCTAGATCAAATTTAGAGATTTCGAGCATTCTAAAGATGATCTACCTGTGGTCCCAGGATATGGCGACTGGTAAAAACCTAAAAAAAGAATGCGGCGTACTGTCTCGAACCACGCAAGTGGATTGGGAGAATTTTCTGCGGGAGGTGTGCACCGACCATCTAGCGCGCCACCCCAGATGACTCGGAGGCCCAGGGCATACGGTGGAGATAGACGAGAGTCTGTTTAACCGTCGAAAACACAACGTCGGCCGTGTTCTCCAGCTGCTCTGGGTCTTCGGGGGATACGACCCCGCAGAGAAGGAGGGTTTCCTGGTGACAGTACCAAACAGAAATGCCGAAACCCTCCTCCAATAATCAGACAGTACGTCGCCCCTGGGACCACGGTCTTCTCCGATTGCTGGAGGGCGTATAGCAGGTTAGGAAAGGAGGAGGGATATCGACATCTTACGGTGAATCACACCAAACATTTCGTGGACCCGACGACGGGTGCCTGCACCAATCATGTCGAGAGAATGTGGAAGGAAGCGAAGCAGAGGAACAAAAAAGAATGCGGGACGAGCAGGACCCTAATAGACGGCTATCTGCGGGAATTCATGTGGCGTCAGAAATTAAAAAAATACCCCTTCGACGCCATATTTTCGCAGATAGCCGAACTCTATACCGTCGGCGACCAACAATCTTCTGCTCCTCCTTCCACATCCTCCTCTTCTGCCTGTATTTCGATAAGCCCCCCAAAAATCCAAGCTCCACCCCTCCGCGAAAAGATCCGAAATTCCCCCCACTCACCCATAAACAATCTAAAAAAAGTTTTTAAGAAATGCCTAATTTAAAAAAAAACATTTAAAAATATTATTGGTTCAAACATACCCCCAAAAATTGGTTAAAAAATAATAATTAAAAAAAGTTTATTTATTTCAGCTATGGGTTTGTTCATTTATTTCATTTTTTGTATAAAACTATATGTGCATTTCTTCTTCTTTTCGTATATTCATCGTCTTATATTGTTGTCGTCTGACGAGCCATCCATTTTTTTAACGATATTTTGCAGTTTTGTTTATGCAGCGTCGATGCCAGCCTCGTTTTCGACTAGGCAGGTCTCAGACGCTTCCGTTAGCTGTCGGCTCGCTGCTGCCGGCCAGTCACGGAAATTAGGTGCAAACCCTGGACAAGTACTATAAATGTTATTTTTAAGTGTGTCGTCTATTTTAAAAAGCAGCACATACGTGAAATTATGAGGCAAATCTTCATACATGAATGTTATTTTTAAGTGTGTCGTCTATTTTGAAAAGCAACACACATGTGACATTATTAGACAAGTCTTCATATATAAATGTTATTTTTAAGTGTGTCGTCTATTTTTAAAAGCAGCACAAATGTGAAATTATTAGACAAATCTTTATACATGAATGTTATTTTTTAGTGTGTCGTCTATTTTTAAAAGCAGCACACATTTGACGTTATTAGACAAGTTTTCATACATAAATGATATTTTTAAGTGTGTCGTCTATTTTAAAAGCAGTACACATGTGAAATTATTAGACAAGTTTTCATACATAAATGTTATTTTTAAGTGTGTCGTCTATTTTAAAAGCAGCAGCAAAGTTAACTTGCGTTTGTGTACGTTCAATGCACAGGCCGTGATTATCTGCTAATTAACGATGTTTTCTTACGCGATGTTTCAAAAAAGTGGTTTATCCAATAAACGGCACACTTACAAACAGAACGGCAGTCAGATACAAAACAATATTCGCCTCGCTTAATATAGTGACTAAACTAGAATAAAAAATCTGCGACACTGGCAAACTGAGATCTCATCAGGCATTGACCACTTTTTATAAACCCGGTTAAAATTCTTTGGATTACTACCTTGTGGATGTTTTACCTGAATTATTATTTATATATATATATATATATATATATATATATATATATATATATATATATATATATATATGTGTGTGTCTGTGTGTGGGGGGAGGGGTGTGTGTGTGTGTGTGTGTGTCTTTCTGTCTACATATATATATATATATATATATATATATATTGAAGTCGACCGATTTTTCTCTTTTCATTATTTCATCACTTTCTCGACTTTCTCTCTCTCTCTCTCTCTCTCTCTCTCTCTCTCTCTATATATATATATATATATATATATATATATATATATATATATATATTATTACATAAAATATTTTATTTCTATACATACCCATATTTTTCATCTCAATGAAACTCGTCAGTGCGAATATATAAGGCTGTAACCCGGTTGCTAAGTTGGAATGTCGGACTAAAGTTAAGTTTGACTTCTATCCAACAACTATGCCCTAGTCAGACACTACTGTGTGCCATATTACTTTAGTAAATTAAAGGGAGATACACCTGTTAAAGATTATATACAGGGACCAAGCCTTCCTTTTGTTAAGGGGAGTCGACTACGCATTATTACATAATTTTAGAATCTCATATCTCAACACAATGTTTACTTTAAAAAAGCAATTGAATATTATTACATTAAATATTTTATTTATTTATCCACATCCATATATGTTCCGTCTTAATAAGACTGGTCAGTGCGGATGCATAATAAAATGACAGTCCAGTTTGAATAACAGAGACCACTAGCTGTTTGATTATTAGACATAAGAAATGACTGACTAGAAAGGCTTCACCGTTAGGGCGCATAACTTCTGTAGCATACTAATTAGCTCGCAGTCACATCATCGAATATTGTCTTTAATCAATAATTATTCTTTTTTCAAAACTGCATCTCATTTTCTGAGTAATCAAATCTCGTCACATATTTTCATCATGCCCGGTCTGTCGTTTGTATGCATTTCAACTAAAGATGCATCAGTTTACTATCTACACAAATTAATTGACGACTGTTCAGAGATAAAATGTATCCAATTTAATAGATACCTACATGACAGAAAGTGTTCTTTCCCAGTATATCATTTTTGAGAAGAAGACATAAACATATAGTCTACTCTACTATTTATTCTATAGTTGTCAGTATCCGTTTATCGATGGTATAAGTGAAACTGATACAATAACACCGACAACACAAGAACAAGTCACAGCTAGCACATTCTGTGCAACGGGGATCATTTCACATCCGCTAAAGTTGGCGTTCAGCAGATATTGATATTTGATCGTGAGATGTTTTGAAATTTATGAGCGGCGAGACAAAGGATCAAGATGTCCGTTCGTCCTTGTCTTTGTGGCAAAGCTTTGATGTGTCGCATAATATATTGTTTTCTATCGGTGACGAAGGAAAGCAAAGAGACTATTAAATATAATCAGATTTCGCGAAGACCGGTCACCTCCGAATATGATGAATTTCGTTTGAGATTTTCAGAAATATCGACATAAATTTGAGGGGGTCGTTTGTTTTCTTATTTATTGATTGGATTAAGATGATGGAAAAACCAAAACGGCTATATTAATTGAAAGAATATAAAGACATATGTTATATTAAAATGTGAATAGGTTGTTCGAACAACATTTGGTAATCTTTTGAATTTCTTTCGTTTCAGAATTATTTGAAGTATTTGATTACAGTAAAGTGCAAGGGATAACTGTTTCTATATACTATTGGTAGGGTTGAAAGCTAGAAACAATATACGACTCAAACGTAACGGAATATTTGAAGAGAATAACATGCATCATAATGATTCGCGCCGGATTAAAACATTCGGAAATTTTAGCAAGAACTGATATGTTAGATTTAGAATTGCGACGGTGACGTGTAAGCAGTGGCTTGGGGACGTTTTAATTGCGTTAGTACAAGGAAATTTAGCAAAAGTGCAAAGAAGAGATGCAGCAATATCCGGACACGGCAATGCGGACCGTGACTAAAGAGATGAGCTTCAGAGTGGCGACAATTAAGAAAGCGCTGAACGATTTTCTTCGCCACTCATACAAGAGTCGAAGTCAGCACGACGTCCCACGCATCATAAAGTTATTTCAAACTGTTCTGCTTCTCAAGTTCTCCGAAAAAGTATTCAGACACAATTCATAAAACTATATTGAGATGTTGTCAACAGTTGTCAAGCGCTTGGTGGAGATTGGTGAGCGCGGTATATTTAGTTGAAATGTATACAAACGACAGACCGACCATGTGGAGATTGGTGAGCGCGGTATCTTTAGTTGTACTGCATATAAACAACAGACCAGCAATATGGAGATTGGTGAGCGCGGGTATTTAAGAAATACACTAACAGTACCGCGTGTAACAGGAAAGAGTGGCTTCTTTCCAGGATCAAACTTGTGTAAACGCATCGCTCAGAAGACACCGTGTAGACGGCTTGCTTTATATTCAGTCCAGCCTGGAGGCCATGTTGGGGGGGGGGGCAAGTGCCTTCTACGATTGAGCTGCGTTTGAAAAATCTTTCATTTTAATTGCTATAATTAGCTGTAATTTACAGATAACTCATCATGTAAACCATCTCTTACTAAGTGTGTATTCATCACATTTCCCCTTTCAAGGTATGTTTTGACACCCCATCATTTTATAATTTCTCTCTTTCTGTATCTCTCTGTTCTCTCTCTCTCTCTCTCTCTCTCTCTGTCTCTCTCTCTGTCTCTGTCTGTCTGTCTGTCTGTCTGTCTCTCTCTCTCTCTCTCTCTCTCTCTATATATATATATATATATATATATATATATATATATATATGGTAAATTATGAAAATATATTTGTGTCAATTAAGCTACAGAGAGGCATCCGGGTTTAACCCCCGCAGGAAATCGTTAGGCTAAAATGCCTGGAGTTAGTTTTGCCGGGTGTTGTTATATACACGTCTGGCTAGTTAACCAATCAAATTATTTGTTGTTCTATTAGCCTATAGTAGTCTTTTCACAAACAAATGTTCGGTATATTTTATTTCCTATTTTCTATTCTATTGTTCTGTTTTCTATAGGATAGCTCATCACTGTTTCTTTGTTGTTCCTTTAGTCAATCGTTGAGCTTTACAAACAAAGGTTCGTCTGATTTTTCTTCCTATTTCCTATTATATGGTTCTGCTTATTATAAAATGACTCATCCGTGTTTCTTTGTTGTTCTCTTAGCCAATTGTTAGAGTTCTCACAAACAAAGGTTCGATTGATTGTTCTTACTATTACCTATTCTATTGTTCTTTTTATTATAGGGTGACTTATCCATGTGTCTTTGTTGTTTCAATATAATGGGTGACCTTATTTAAACACGTAATGACTCGTATTCCTATTTAACGTTTTAGTTTTTAAAAGTTTTTAGTTTGTTGTTTAGTTTTTGTTTTATTTATTTTGTTTATTTATTGATTTATTATGTATTGTGAATCTAAAGGAACTTTATGCTGTGCATGCAGTTGTTTGCTATTTCACTTCTACAGTTGAATAGGTTCAGTGGGTTTTTAAAGTTTATGACTTGAAATTTCTTATTCAGACATAATATACACAGGTCATCTAAATTTTTACATGTACTGGCCCGTCGTCTTATTTTCCATTAAATTAATGGTAAGCGTCTATTTTCTTTGAGCTCCCAAAAATAGTTTGTTAGTGCTGTTTTAATTAAGCGTTCTTTGGTTTTTAATGTGCCTCTGTGTAGCTTAATTGTCATAATATGATACATAAAAAAGTATATTTATTTATAACATTTTATGTGACTAATATGTATATATATATATATATATGTAGAGAGAGAGAGAGAGAGAGAGAGAAATAGAGAGGGTGGGTGGGTGTGGCATATATATATATATACATATATATATATATTATTTAGGTATATGTATATGTTTATATATTTGTATGTACAGGATCAACTCATAAACTAATTAGCATACAATTACCAATTTAAAACACAGCCAATATACGTAAGGGGTTGTTAAGTAGAGCATATTCAATTTTATGCAAAGGTGAAAGTCTTTGGTTAAATTCAGTTACTCCGATTATTGTGGCAGATTAACAAATATATAAGGCATAAATATCTAAATATTACCTAATTTCAGTTTTCTTACAGTATTTTAAAGATTTCTAGGAAAGGAATATATGGGCAGTACCTCCCAATGTAAAATTCAAATATATCAGAGTTGCATTTAGTCGGATCAATAGTGATGATACATATATTAAGCAAAATTCATTGAATTTAAGTTTCGTTTGCAGCCTTACATTTTAGATATTATATTGAATTTAATTATGTAATAAATTTTATCAAGATTGAGAAAATAGTTCTAGTGAAAACAATTAGTAATGTTATACGTCAATGTTAATTTTTGTAAGATGACATAAATGTGGTACAAAACGTCTCGTCTGGCGGCAATCTTCTAGTGTATAAATATATATATATATATATATATATATATGTGTGTGTATATATATATATATATATATATATATGTGTGTGTGTGTGTGTGTGCAGAAATATATATAGTAAATATGGAACTAAAAGTATACTTTTAGTAGATAGAATCAATAGTTACATGGTTTAAGCTCAATATACGAGATAGAGCATTTATAAAGATAGATGAAAGAAGAGAGGTAAACATGTATGAATGACAAATTTATTTCAACTTCGATTGTTGAAATCTCTATTGAAGTTACTTTATTCTTGAACTTGTTCTATGTTGCTTTCAAGAATACCTTTCTTTTCTATCTGTAAATCTCCTTCACTGGACACCCTATCAACGGACATTTACCAACTGGACAGACCCCATATCGTTTTGCACGCATTTTCTTACTCTCCATTACTTTATATGTTTTTAAATTTTGAATTCTGGCTTTTCCACTGCCAACTTATCTATCTATGTAATTTCTCTGATGAAAAGATTGTAATCTTGCAAAATCCTTGGCTTAAGGAAAGAATAATAAACATATTTTTTTTATTTTTACCGAGTACACCTTGCATTGAACAATTGAAGTTGAAATAAATGTGCTATTCGTAGATGTTTACCCCTCTTCTTTCATCTATCTTTATTTATATATATATATATATATATATATATATAGTACGTCAGAATATGTTAAAAGAAAATCAATTATGTGTTCGATCGCAAAATGTGAAAGCTAAATACAAATCATTTATTTAAACACTATATGTTACATATTTCAAAGAGGTATCGCGGTTTCATAGAGATGTAGCGACCTTTTATCTTTTCAAAGGCCTTTAGAGTCAAGTCAAATTATCAGCGACTCACGAGACGAAAACAAATTAAAGAATCGAGTTCAAAGATCGACGTTAATATCTTCCGGTGTATTCGCTCAAGCGTCAATGGGAGAAATTACCGAGTCAATCTTGGCGTAACTACGTTTTTAGGCTAGAATGGATTCTACGGAAAGAAAGCAAGACTAATTCGTTTTGACTGTATTTCTATTAAAGAGTTTATGAAGCTGATTTTATGGTGGAAAATGTGTATCTATTAATCTGAGGAACTATTTACCTATGTTATATTTTATACTGAGGGAATAGGGGGAGTGAAACAGATACTGGTTCTTTACCTATTGTGCCTGTACTACCTGATAAGTTAGGTGGGTATGCAAAATATTTCTTATCTATAACTGTTTTCGCGAGTGCTTTGCTGTAATATGGGACGGCTTCCTAGAAAATTTCGGAGCTGAGTGAAAGATTGGTGATTCTCTTGCTTACTGGGTATGATGTTCTTAAATCCAGAGGGGTAGCAGGATTAGCTGTTGATATATCTGAGCTGTTCGGTGGCTCAAAACTCGACATATTATTAAAGCAACTAACAGCATGTCTCAAAAAACTTGGATTCAATATCACCATTGACACCGATCTTACGCAACGTAGACGCAACTTTGGGCTTAACAAATCAAGAGAATCTCACACATTTCATCCATCTCCGAGATTTTCGAGCAAACCACCCTATATTACAACAAAGCCCTCCGCGAAAGCAGTTATAGAGAAGAAATACTTTATGAGATTATTTGATTAATTTACTTATTGTTGTGAATAGTTTGCAAATTGATTAAGGTTTATTTACATTTCAGGATGACCATAGTTAACACTTATTGGACCGGGATATTGACCTGATAGTTTGGCAAAAAGAATGGGTTTATTTAGGAGATTAGATTCACACTCGTATAAGACGACAAAAAAGGGAGGAAGAGCATGATACGGGCGGGTATCATTAGATATATACTTATTAGTCCTTAAATTGTACCCAAAGTAGTAAAGATTATATATGCTGCTTATTGCAATGTCTTGAGAGAATCTGTGGTACATGGGCTACATTACATGATTTTTTTTTCTACGAAAAGACTTTGTTTTTTATGCACGAAATACGTCTTCTTACTCTGCCCATGTCACTCATATTTGAACAACAAAAGTTCAAAGAAAATTATCTGGCCTCCATGCTCGCCGGATTTAAATCCAATAGAAAACTTTTGGTCTATCATCAAACGAGATTATCATCGCGTTTGATGATAGACCAACAGTCAATATGTATCTAAAACGTCATAGAAAATTGGAAATAACTAATTGGGTTAGAAAACCTTCATTGCTCGTAGTGTATACATTTACATATATATATATATATATATATATATATATATATATATATATATATATATATATATGAGTCAGGTTCATATTATATTCCAATAACCATGTTTTTATTATATATATATAATTGTCCCTCCAAATTATTCATCTAACCCTTAATTTGGTTTTAAATTAAAAATAAATAAAACATTTTTTTTAATTAACTATTCCCTAGCTTTTTAAATTTTAATTTTAATTTTTTAATTTTTTAATTTTTTAATTTTAATCATCCACTCTCTCACATTCCTATATTTATTATACCATGCTTTCACTAATTCTACTTTATTCTTTATTCTTTAAACACCCTGAAACCATATCTGATAACTACAATTTAATCTGCCTTTAGCCGCCTGAAATGTTAGAAGCTCACATTTTTTTATTTCTATTTTTAGAATCAACTATTTCTATACCCATTCACCACTTAAGATTAACCCCACCCCCAAAACCTACACCCTACCGCTCGCCCGCACCCTTAACCCACCTGTCACTTTATCTACATCCCCATGCCAACCCGTCCTCCTTTTCTTTTTCACCCAAATTCACAAAGCGACTTTTTAAACTACCCCGCACCTCCTAACCCCATCCCCCATCCTGACCCCAAATCTGAAACTTTCATCAACTTTGGCTTTTTTTGTCTCATTTTGAGTTAATCCTTGTATGAGATCTTACCGTTTTACTAGGCCCGGAAGTAAATAAAAAAAAATGGCCTGTTTTCCTCTTCTCAGCCTCTTTTAAGTGCATCTGGACTTATCTACTTTTGAGCACCTTCTCCAACCTGCTCCCATGCAAAGAGTTTTTCTTCACTTTCTACAATTTCACCGAACTTTTTCAACGGAAACTTACCACCCGGACAATTTGCATATCTTTTTCACGAATTTTTCTTTTCATTCAATACGTTTTTTGACAAAAATTATTTTAATAATTTTTAATAATAATTCTCATATTTTTCAAATATTTGAACTTTGGTTTTTTCGAAAGCCAACTTATCCATCTGTATTTCTCCTCTGATGATAAGATTTCGATCTTTGAAAAGCCTTGGCTTAAGGAAAAAAAATAAACACTAGTTTATTACTGACAACCTTGCATTGAACAATTGAAATTTGAAATAAATTTGGACAATCGTCTCATATTTATCACTCTTTTTTCTTCTATCTCTCTCTCTCTCTCTCTATATATATATATATTGATTATATATATACACACACACATATATATATATATATATATATATATATATATATTTATTTATTTCAAATCTCTTGTTTTCAGCAACTGATGACGAAATAGATATTGTATTTTACAATCTTCATTACAATCTTTTACTTGTCTATATAATTGCTCTATCTCATATATCGAGCATCATTTTTTCATAATAGATTCTAATTAAAAGATATATGATATATTACAATGAAAATTATCGCCACGAAATAACGCTTCTTGAAAGCCGAAAATAATACGAAACGTGTTCAATTGTTTTCACACTTTTTCGTTAAGGCATTTTTAAGCCTTTAAACTGACAGTCTATTTTGATAGTATTTTTACTCACTAATTTTACTATTACTCTTTTGTAATTATTTTCTCATTTCTTTCTTATCTCAGTAAATCTCGGCTCGTTTACAATGTCAATGCTTAAATAACTGGTCAATTTTAACACCAAAAAGGGATATATTGCTTGTTTTTAATTTCTCGTACCTTCTCTTCTTCTTCGTGGAGGTATTCCCTCTCGATGTCGTTTAGTGGTTTCGTTTCTGCACTGCCGTGAACATCGCCGTCCGCTGTGTCTGCAACAAACCCTTCATAATTCGATTCACGAGGCAAATAATCTTTTAAATGTTGATTCTTTTATTCCGGCGTCAGTTTCTGTCGGCCATTGAGATGTTTTACTAAACGTTGAGGTAAAGATCAAAATACTACTTTATCGTAGTTAATTTCTAGCTTAAGTCTTTAGCCATTCGAGGAGGGGGGAAGAAGGAATATCATGCCTGTATTCACTTAGGGAAATAAATTCCATATTTTCATTTGAAGACTACATAGATAAATCGTCTGTTCGGCTCGCTTCCAAAACCCAGACTCCAAAAACTCCCAGCTTCTCACAAAGAAGGAGTGACGTCACAGATCCACACGTGCGACACTGATGCACAAGCATTTCCTACACTCATGTTTTCTGACCACCTGACCCGATGCTCGTCAACGTTCGCTCTGACAGCACCTGACTTCCCCGTGAGAACAAGACTGCACTCGGTTGTACGGGTTCACCCGCACTAGATCACGCAAGCCAAACCAAACGGTCTCACACATATGTCCGGCCATACAGGACAACTTTTTAACATATTCATTATATCTTTATTTTCCTGTTCTTTATCATATATATATATATATAGATAGATGTATACACACACACAGATATATATATATATATATATATATATATATATATATATATATATATACTAGTGAGGCAACTGCCCGCCCTTTCCCTGAAACGTATATTATTATTTGTATTATGTGTGTATATGTTAAGGGGTATCGTTTTAATTACGAATCTAGAACTGAGTTGCACTCCTGAATGTAAGTTGATTGGAAAATACCGAAAATATAATTTTCACTAACAATTCAAAGTTGTTATATGAAATCATTCGCAAATGAAACTGTGTTATACACTGAATATATCATTGAATACGAACGCTCTAAAACCGAATAGGTAATACATGAAATGTCTGTTTGCAAAGCTTTATGAAAACCAGTGATCATGACAACGTCGGTCGCATAGACATTATAACATCGGTCGTATACACATTATAACATCGGTCGCATAGACATTATAACATCAGTCACATACACATTATAACATCGGTCGCATACACATTACACCATCGGTCGCATAGACCTTATAACATCAGTCGCATACACATTAAAACATCGGTCGCATACACATTATAACATCGGTCGCATAGACATTATAACATTGGTCGCATACACATTATAACATTGGTCGCATACACATTATAACATCGGTCGCATACACATTATAACATTGGTCGCATAGACATTATAACATCGGTCGCATACACATTATAACATTGGTCGCATACACATTATAACATCGGTCGCATACACATTATAACTGTATAAATGTATAGATAATAATTAAATGTCAGTTTTTTTTAAAGAGATTTATTAAAAGTTATTTGTAGATGTAGCGTTAATAATTTATTTGTTGGCGTGTCCGCTGTGTGTGTTTGGGGTTACGGTTTTTAATTCACGGTTTAACTACTGTATAAAATATCTGACCTATTTCCGAGAGAAGCTAAATGCATTATGGTGGAAATTAATTTTGTAAATGTTATTTCTTGTGGGTTGGTCTAATAGTCTTAGATTTTGCTCAAATTTTACACCTAACCACAACAAAATCTCTCCTCCCCCCCTCACCCATTTCACCATTTCGACTACTTCTTTCACACTCTTACTCACCCACCCCGCCTACTTTGAAATCATCTTTCATTTCTTCAAATCTTTTTCTAAAACTATGATACTACCTACACACTAAAGACACAGAGCTTCCCCCCTTCCCTCCTCTTTCGCCATCCCCTCAAAATCAATGCTACACCTCACCACGACAAAAAAAAACCTCAGCACCCCCTCCCCCTTCTCACACCCTAAGACAAATTCACTTACATTCCCACCCTCCCCTTTTTCACTCACAGCCATCCACATTCATTTCACTCTCTGCCACCGACTTCTCTCAGCCCGGACCTTGGTCCTGCGCTCCCTGTAGTGGCTTCTATTACTTCTCATCAACCTATCATGTCAACCCAATATTTCTATGTACTTGCATGAATTTTTTCTTAAAATTTCATCCTGAAGAAGTCTTACAAATAAAGACGAAACGTTGATGCATACATAAAAAAAAACATCTTCTGGTTTTTCCTTTTTCATCTCCCATTACGTCGGATTACTCTCATCTTTTCTTTCTCTCTCATATATATATATATATATATATATATATATATATATATATATATATATATATATAAAACAAAGCTACTAATCGAGAATTATGCACCGCGCAATAAATATATAACTAAACATATTGGTATATATTTGTATGTGTATGCGGGTGGGTGTGTATTAGTATGTATATATATATATATATATATATATATATATATATATATATATATATATATATATATATATATATATATATATATATATGAAACCAGTAAAATGCAGATACTTTTCTTTTTAAATAAGTATATTATAAATTTAAATTCAAATTAACACAAGCATCTTTATCAGGATAATAGACATGTTTTCCCTTTTTTGACATGGTGTCGCTTGATCTTCTTCTATTGTTAACGGAGCTCGTCGTGTAATAATGCCCACAAGTGGGGTGGTGTGTGCCCTGGTCGCACGTTATTAGTATTAGTAAAACGTTTTACGTAAATAGAATGCATTTAAATTCTGTTAGTTCAAACGGTTTTTGAAACCAGAACAATGCAGATACTTTTTTTCAATAAACATATTTATTTAAATTAAAATTTTCGATTCACACAGGATCTTCATCAGGATAATGAACACTTTTTTGTTGTCTTCTTTTTTTAAACGACGTGGTATCTTTTGATCTTGTGCTTCAGTTGTTAACGAAGCTCGTTGTGTAATAATGTCCACAAGTGATGTATGTGCCCGGTTTGCACATTAGGGTAGGTCGATTTTGGAATCATAACAAGTGAATAGATGGGAAAGTTGCTAATTTCCATAAATAATCACCACACAAAATATTTTTCTCCAAAATGTTGTCGTTTTTTGAGGAAATGAACTTAAAGTGTGAAATAATTTAAGATTCTGTTAAAGTAACGGTGTTACTTAACAATTTTAACCGGTAAAATTAAGACCAGACAATATAGCAAATAAATGCAGTAAATATATGTAAGAGTATATTTTTTATGTGCAATATCTATACTGTTCTCAATAAATCGAATAATAGTTACAAAAAATTGAAATACTGTTAAATATTTTATCTAAAATAAAAATTATGATTTTAGAATCTGGTGAAATTTGTATCAAGGTATTTATTTCCATGGACCGTAATAAGTTATCTCCCTTTTGTTTATATTGCTGTGTTGTCAAACATCGTTCAATAATACAAAACGAAACAAATATTATATATTTTTAATTAAAGTAGACTTATTTAAAACGTATTTAATATATAGATTTTTATAATAACTCGTAATTTTCTTTCATGTAAGAAGTTATTGTTTTTATTTAAACACGTGGAATTAGACCGTCGTTTACTTTCCCCACCTGAAAATCCCACTTTGTGTCTCAGTTTGACCTCGTGGGGAGGCAAGTAAATAGACTTAATTACTTAAAAAAAGGGTGGTGTATTTTTTCATTAAAAAATTTATTCACAAAACTTTCCACGTGGTTTATTCAGTATATTTTAATCAAATCTATTTTTTTTTATTAAAATAGATTAAATTATTAAAAAGTAAATCACTGGTAATGTTTCATTTTTAATTTTTTTTTTTGTTCCACTAATGTGTCACCATTTACCAAGGCCAAAAGCGACTCCAGTATAAAGATGGGTGGATTTTATTTTTCTTATTTTATTTTCAATTTGGAAATATTCATTCAATATGTGTAACTTCTGATATTCTACATGTATTTTCTTTTAAGATATTTCAAGAAAAATGGTTGGAAAAAGACGCACAATTTCTACTCGCAGTAATGATGCCAGAAAATTTTCAGGTCCACCTGCCCCATTAAATAAAACGGAACCCCCAATTTTTCGACAAGTTATCCAATACAGCTATTTCCTTATAAATACATGTCCACACTTGACAGAGTTTGCTATTTCTACATTAATAGCAAAGGACATAATTGGCATTTGGAAGGCAGTAAACCCTCGTTTACCTCTATTAAGTGAAATATCTATTGCAAGTAAGATGAATATCATATGTTTCCGAAAAGCAAAACAAATAAATAGAAAATCTCTCCCTGCAGCCCAAGAAAAACATTTACAGGAAAAGCTAGATACACTGTTTGACATTGCTTCTTGTGTGTGTAAACTGCATATTTTAAGCTGTGATGACAAAAATGTGAAGTGCAACAAAGAACATTGCCGGACTAAACACATACTTTGTACTTGTCCTTTGGAAAAAAAGGTAAGATTATTTTTTGTTTTTATTTTTTAAATATGTTCGAATAAAAAAGTCATTTACATCTTAAATTAAATGGATTTCCATACTTGTATTTAATATTTAAACAAATGTAAAAAACAACTCTCATTATTTTCTTTTGAAATCATATTGTGATATAGAGGTTTGTTAAAAAAATTAAAATTTGATATTTCAGGTTCCAGTGGAAGACAGGGAATATTTGAAAGACCAAAGAGCCAAAAAAAGGACTCAAGGGCACTTTCCAGCTTGGCCCAATAGACAAAGCTGCCATAACAAAATGTAAAAAGAAAACAAAAAGATTGGAACGACAAAAGAAATTAGGTTCATCACCTAATGATGCATCAACATCTCATGACTAGGATGCTGTTCTTTCCCACTCCAGTGCTGATAGTGATTTAACAGAAATTGATTATTTTGAGCCTGTGACACCTCTTCCGGGACCTTACAGTCTTATTAAAATTCTTCGATATTCTATGGAATTAATCAGGGGTGATGTTTCTTCCAACCTTGGAGCCAGCCTTGCTAACGCCTTTCTCTTAGACTTATATGCCATGGGTCTTCTCCAATCTAATGTCAATATAAAAGATATTATAATTGATAAATGTAAAATAGATAGAGCTAAGGCAAGAATGAAAGAAAATGCCCATCAAAGACATGATGAAACTGGAAAACCTTGTTTGCATTGGGGTTGATGGAAGAAATGATAAAGACACACTGTTGTATAAAGAGATTTTGGGGCCAAATGGAGAGAAAATATTTAAAAAAACAAAGGGACCAGAACGCCACTTAACCTTCACAAAGGAGATGGAACACAAAAGTGAATATCTCACTCATAGGATTATCCCTAATAATGGTGCAACTGGCGATATTCTTGCAGAGGAAGTTGCTGGTGTTTTGAAAGAATACAAAAGTGTATCTACAATTAAGGCTATTCTGGTAGACAACACCAATACAAATACAGGTTGTGAGGCTGGACTTGTAACACTTCTTGAGAAAAAAATACAGAGAAAATTACACACCATTGGCTGCTCTTTACATCAAAACGAACTTCCATTTAGAGCTCTTTTTAGATATATCGATGGAACCACAAGAAATCCTACAACTTTCACTGGTCCTCTCGGTAAATTATCTGGTAATGACTATAACGATTTACCCCAAGTAGCATTTACACCAGTTGGTTGTCCTCTGGATGTTCGTTTTACTACTGAGGAAATAAGCGAACTAACTTGTGACCAGAGACTTCTATTAGAATATGCAATAGGTATTTCTAGAGGAAAAGTTGACCCTAAATTTGCTGCATGGAAAATTGGGCCTATAAATCAGGCAAGATGGTTAACTTTAGCCATCAGACTGATGTGCTTATGGACACGAGGTACTTATCCACAAGAAATGTTTGGCAAACTTCACAGCCTCATTAGATTCATAATCGAAGTATATGCAGTTAGCTGGTTTGAAATAAAAAGGGATAATAAGTTTCATAACCAACAATTTTATATTTTCAATATGATCAATAGGATCAAGAAACAGCCACCTGAAATACAACACATTGCATTAAAAAAATTACAGCATAATGCTTTTGCTTTACTACCTGAAAATGTGTTGTATGTGATGGTAAAATCAAACGAACTGGCAGTGAGGGAAGAAGCAATAAAAAAAATTTTGTCCATTAGGTAAGTAAATATTTCTTCATATAAAATTGATTAATTTGGTTATGTCGATTTATCGAATCATTTTAAATTTCGAATTTCATCATAAAAATTTAAGTAGGTAGGATTACATTTTTAAGTTAACTCAAAAAATTAACTTTTAATTTTTTTCAGGAGTGGGGAGCCAGCCAATAAAAGATTAAAAAAAATAACAGACATCAACTTTAACGCCAATCATTGGTATGAATTGATTAGCCTTTCGCAAAGTGGAGTTTGCGAACCAGCATTTACAGAATCATTTTCTGAAGATGAACTTTTGGACTCACTCATGAATGGAACAAAGCTGAAGTTGCCAGATTTGCCCTCACATTCTCAAAGTGTTGAAAGGGCAGTAAAGTTAACAACAGAAGCTTCCCAATCAGTGTATGGGTTTGAAGCAAGACACAAGCATATACTTG